>OY856187.1:363847646-364320748 GCA_963693315.1 Diogma glabrata | reverse complement strand
AGATAAATAGCCATTTTATTAAAAAATTCGTAACATTTTTTGGGCTTGGTGAAAAATTTAAAAACAAACTGTAAAACATATAATTACTGGGGTACAAAAAGATAATAAAGTTTCAACCAAATCGAGAGGGGTCGGGTCAAAAGTGGTCGATTTGACGTGGAATACCCCATATATATAATAATAATAATAATAATAACAATAAAAATAATAATCTTTATCTCAATCAAAAACAAATAAAAATCGGATACAGTAATACAAAAATTTTTGCAACCATACAATAATTAAATAAACAAATGCCAGATAATAATTAAATTTGTAATTGAAATGAAATAAGTATGAGCATTTTGAAGTGTTACAAACGAACACTTGTAGTAAAAGCTCCATAAAAAATGGTACAAAAAAACATAAAAAAAGCAAAAACAAAACTAAAAAAGTAACAAACAAGCTAAATAACTAATATGTATAGTAAGTCATGAAAAATATCACACACGAAAATAATTAAAAAAAATATTAAAAGTAAAGCTCAATATTATTAACAGAAAAAAGCCAAAGTGGGGCATTTTCTGTCAACTCGGCCACCCCCCTCTGTCCAAAAATTGGATCAACCTATAAAATTACAGTTAGGCTCATATTTAAGCTATAATCTTCTAGTTTAATTTAAGCCATGGCCTTTTTGGAAAATTCAAAATGGCGGACCAGTATGGCGGCTGCAAGTCAACCACCTCAACATGAACGAATGGTTTTTTTGATGTCATACTTATAAAAGCCATCGGATTATTTAATGGGAACCATTTTCTTATGCAATGTTGCGTGCTGAATACGAAAATAATATTACCTTTTGAGTCTATCAGATGAAAAAAACAACAAATTTCAGGATAACTCGGATGATCGTTGAACTCAAAACACAGTTTTAATAGTTTTTCGGGGTGTAAGAGCGGAAAGTTATTTTTCAGTTCATAGTATTATTTGAATCGTGCTCAACAAACAAAACTACATGGAAATAAGGTTTTTTTAAACTTTTGCAGTAAATCGGGTGTCCATTGTAAAAAACAGATATTCTTTTTGGAAGTTTTTGTATAGGTTAGGGGCAACATTTGTACCTGTTAGCATTTTTACAGATTATATACGTGTTCAAAAAATAAAAAAACATCACAGTGAGATTTGTTAAAAAGTTTCCTATACGTTATATGATCGTCTTCCCAAAACATAATATTTTAAAGGTTTTTTGAGGTTAGCGACACAACGGAGAAATTTAGCTCAAAAACAAGATTTTATTCGTATTTAGCAAACAAAAATACAACATAAAATGTCCGATGACTTTTTATTATTATTATTATTTATTTATTTATTTGTCAAAATGACATTTTAAATTTCGATTTATACATTTTTTTTTTGAATAAAATACAATTAATATTATAAAAATATGGTCACCAAATAAAAAAGAAAAACTAATTTATAATAAAAACTAACTAATAATAATTAGGGTATAAAACAGTTTCAACCAATAAATAACATATTAAAAATTTGAAATTTGAACATATTTTTAGATCGGTATTTGATTTTCAACGTATTGTTTACATAGCATATTGAATTTATTTTGAGTCATTGATTGGAAATTATATTGGCTATAATATTCCATCATCTTATTGTACTCATTAAAGCCTTTATAGATGATAGATTTTTGCGAATACAGCTTTTTATATAATGGAAGTCTATAGTTTGTTCTCCTTGTGTTGTATTGGTGAATCTCTCTATTAGTGGTGAAAAGTTTTTGTAGATAGTTGGGCATTTGTCCTTTAACAATGCCAAATACAAATTTCAGAGCATTAAAATGTATTCTCTGATTTACTGATTGCAAATTCAAACATTTAAGCATTTCTTTAATTGGCGTACTTCGTTTAGCTTTTAAAATTACTCTCAGGAATTTATTTTGAATTTTTTGCAGAACACCTATTTGAGTATCATTCATTATGAAATAAATTGAAGAACAGTAGTCCACATGAGGGGTTATTAGGGATTTATAAAATGTTTTCTTGCTTTCAAATGACATTTTATTTTGTATTCGTTTAAATAGACCAAGGTTTTTGTTCATTTTCTTTTTAATAAAATCCAAATGCTCGTTGAAATTTAGTTTAGAATCAATAACCACACCTAAATAATTATATTTGTCAACTCGTTCAATACAACTGCCATCTATAATGACATTGATGTCATGATTGATGTTTTGTTTAAAAGTTATGGTCATACATTTCGTTTTTTGAATGTTTATTGAAAGTTTGTTGTACTTTAACCAATTACAAACGTTGGATAAATCTTCATTTATTTTTCCAACCGCTTCTTCTATAGTCGCACCGGTAGCACTGAGTAATGTATCGTCAGCAAACATATTTAGTTGACAATGTTTAACAGCATCAACTAGATCATTTATATACAATAAAAATAAAAGTGGACCAAGAACGGATCCTTGTGGTACTCCTAAATTGTTAAATAACTCTGTTGATTTGTAGTTCTGAATTTTGACTGATTGTTTTCTGTTGCTTAAATAATTCTGAAACCATCTATACTCTGTACCAGTGATTCCATATCGTTTCATTTTTTCCAACAGTATATCTCTGTCTAAAGTTTCGAAAGCTCTTCTAAAGTCAAGAAAAACGCAACAGATGACCAAATCCATATCAAGATTATTTTTCCAGTTGACTACCATTAAATTGATTGCAGTTTCACAGGAATGACCACGTCGAAAGCCTGATTGTTGTTCAGCTAATATTTTATTAAATTCAAGATGGTTAACAAGCTTTGTTTTTACAATCTGCTCAAGAACTGATTCATAAATAGGTAGAATATTAATTCCCCGAAGATCCTCCGCAGTTTTAGGACAAACTACCTTAGGAATTGGTATAACCGTCGATACTTTCCATTTTTCAGGAATAATACCATGTTCGAGGGATTTATTAATAATATTAACAAACTCATTTATGAATTTCTCAGAGAACATAGCATCGAGTAAAACTTTTTTACTTATGTTATTAATACAACTTTTTGACTTGATGCTACTAACAACCTTTTGCAGATCTTCAGAAGTAACCATTTCGAACTTTAAATTTTCTTTGATATTTAAATTTTTGTACTTTGGATCATATATCCCCGGCTCTAAATTGTTGTAAATATCTTCTATGCTATTAATAAACACTGAATTAAGTTTTTCTGCCAACTCCGCAGGATCTATCACTGTTATATTGTCAAACACTAAGTTAAATGTTTTGTTTTTTTTACTCGTATATAATGGTTTCAATATTTTCCAAAGAGATTTAGGATCATTTTTATGACAAAGTATCTTATCAGAAATATACTTATTTTTTTTGCTACGCAATAGTTGTTTATATAGGTTTCTTGTGTTCTTATAGTCATTCCAATCTGTAGTTTTTTCTGTGAATTTAGCAAGTTTGTGCTTAGAGTTTCGTTTTAATCTTAGTTCCCTTAGGTCAGGAGTGTACCACCGATTATCAATTGTGTTTCTGATTGTTTTCAGTTTTACCATGTTGTTTACTACTTCCAAAAGCGTTTTCATTAAACCATCAGATATTATAAAGTCATCATTGCAATTAGAATCCATCTCTATATTATTATTTAGTTCATTAATAAGATTATCACGACTGTAATTTTTCCAGCATGTTATTTGTTTTTCTTCAATGATTACTTTTGGACGATTTTTAAATTTGGCAAATATGATATTATGGTCAGTGATTTTATTTATATTTATATTATTGCATTGCATGTCTTCACAATTGGTAAGCAAAAGATCGATTTTACTCCTGCTTTTTTCTGTTATTCGAGTATAGTTTGTAATTTTTTGTGTCAAACACTGGTCTTCAATAACACTCATAAGCTTAGAACCGTAAAATGCATCCCGATCAGGATCAATATTAAAATCTCCTATCACAAAATTAATTTTACTTAAGTCAATAACCTCATCCAGCCACTCATCAAGAGCTTTTAAAAATTCAGCCTCAGACGCTTGAAAACTACGATATAGAACGCCATAAATACCTGGTGTGAATCCTTTAAGGATTTTAATAGCTAGGAACCAAACTCGACTGATCACTACTGAGGAAATAACTTCATATTTGATTGTTTTATAAATGTACAATGCTACACCTCCTGTTTGCCTAGAATCTGAATTATTACGAATAAGGTTATAATTTTTTAAGTCAAACTCAGCATTATTCATATCGCAAATTGTTCTAGTTTCACTTAAAAGAATTAACGGTGGATTAAACTGGTTGCAAATATGTTCTAATTCGTCAAAATTTTGTGTCAAACTACGTATGTTGGTATACATTATATCAAAGTTAAATAGTTGCTATTTGTAGCATATTTTTTGTTTCAATCTGCTCATCTGTTTTTTGTAACTGGGACATTCGGAGCTCCAAACAGGGTGGTCCGTTTTAATTTTTAAGTTCAGTTTTTCGTTTGCTGTGTGACAATTGACACATTTAACATTTTCATTGGAGCATTCTGAGAAACTATGTTGTTCAGAACACTTGGGACAACTTTTAGGATGATGACACGACCCTCCCTTATGTGAGTATCCATTGCAATTGTAGCATCTTGTTATATGTATTGATTCTACAGCTCTGCATCTATCAAACTTTAAATTGAGTTTTTCGGCTACGATTATATTTTTGAATGAGGTTGGATCCACTTCAATCACAGTTTCATACGAATAACCTCTTCGATTTTTGACGAATAGAATCACTTTAATGTCACTATCTTTAAGAAAATGGTTTTGTTGTTTTATCGTGGATACTAATTCAGCGGAATTCATTTCATCAGTAATTCCAAAAATTCTTATTCGTGGATTCAACTCAGGAGCTATTGTTACATTGTATTTGTCTGCTAAAGTCTCTTTAGTTGCCTTTTCAACAATTTCAGCCGCTTCTTTGGTTTCACATTGTAGCAATATCCCACCATTTCTAAAATTTCTAGTTCCCATTATTGGTATAGTTGTTGGATCAATGTAGTCTTTAATTTCTTTTTTCTTCATTTTAAAATCCTGGGGCGTTTTTGGTTGTACTAAAACACCTTTGGTTGGATTAGATTTAACAACAGATGCATACGAAGGCTTGTTTTCTTTAACAATCATGGATTGAGTCTTCATCTCATCTAAAGATTTTGTAATGATATTATTGGTTTGGTTGTACGCTTCCTTTAATTCTCCAATGCTTGAACTGATTTTGTCGAGTTCATGGTATAACAGATCTTCCAAAGAATTATTGCAATCAGTGCATACAAATTTAGCGTATGCACATTCTTTGAAAAGCTTAACCCACTTTTCAAATCCCCAATCAATGCATGTTGGATGAAAATTCATTTTGCATTTACCATAGCAACGCAAACTTTCTCTATCCGTTACCTTAAGTTTACACTTTGCACAGTTGTCGGTAGGCATATTAACGCATATATAAGGTTTACCAACTCTGAGTTTTTAAATATTCACAAAAAAAACAATAAAATTAGCAATCAAAAACAGGAATTAATTTAATGTACGTCACTTTAATTTTATTTAATTCTGTCACTAACGATTTTTTATTTGTAAATTGCACTAAAACACTAATTCACTTTGAATCAAATTTATGAAAATACAGAAGTAAACTAGTTCATCTAAATATTTATAACTATTACTTAGTTTTTCATTGATCAATTATATTTTATTTAATTTTTTAACAGCCACAAGTTATATTGATTTGTTAACAAGGATCAGGGTTTGCGAACTTTATGTGTTTTACAAGTATGACATCAAAAAAACCGTTCTTTCATGTGGATGTGGTTGACTTTCTGTCGCCATACTAGTCTGCCATTTTGAATTTTCCAAAAAGGCCATGGCTTAAATTTGACTAGAAGGTTATAGCTCAAAAATGAGCCTAACTGGAATTTTATAGGTTGCTCCAATTTTTGGACAGAGGGGATATTCATATATATATATATATATATATATATATATATATATATATATATATATATATATATATATAATATATATATATATATATATATATATATATATATATATATATATATATATATATATATATATATATATAAATATATTTATATATATATATATATATATATATATATATATATATATATATATATATATATATATATATATGTATATATATATATATATATATATATATATATATATATATATATATATATATATATATATATATATATATATATTATATATATATATATATATATATATATATATATATATATATATATATATATATATATATATATATATATATATATATATATATATATATATATATATATATATATATATATATATATATATATATATATGTATATATACATATTTATACATTTACAGAATCTATATCAAAATGATGTTGCTTACTACAAAAAACCAGCTACATTGATATGAAATTCACGTGCGAATTGTAACATCAACTGAAATGAATATTTTAAATTTATTTTCAAGCAAACTGACATTTCGTTATATAAAAAAAACATATTCAATTAATCGTTTGAATTAACTATAATTTTTTTTTATTATACATTTTTCACTTTCAATCACGCCGTTTAATACGCGTTTTTATTTATTTCAATTTCTTGAATTGATTGAATTTCATTGAACTCAATAATATTCCTGATTTTTTTTTATTTTACGTTATTTTATTTTCATAGTTACGCGAAAAAATTATTATTATTATTATTTATCGAATTATATATTATAGTTTTGTTTTTAATTTTGTGTTGAATTCTTGAATTAAATTAAAATTAAAAGCAGAAAGAGAAATAAAAAGAAATCAAGTAATTCAAAATCCATCTGTCTATGTCGACATTTTGTCGTCAATAATAAATAAATGTTATTTTATTTTTTTACGGTTTTGTGTTTATATATTTAATATTATTGATTTGACTTACCGTCCATCGAAATGTAAATGGTAACACAATTGATCCTACTTCTGGATCTGGTAATACGAAGCTCGACGCACCCAGTACTGACGTACTTGCATTACCAAATGAACATCCAATAAATACACTAGAATCGGGTGTTATATTTGTTTGGTGCTCCTTTAAACACAACCGAAATGCCGTTGAACATGGCAGGCATTCTGAAAATAATATTTGTTGTAGTTCAAAAGAATAAATTTAGTATAACTCATAACCAACCTGTTGCTTTATTGTTGGTTTTAGCTAACGGCACCCCACAACAATAACCCGACAGCAGATGACTGTTTGTATTTGATATTTCTAATATTTGTAGTTCAAAATTACCAGCAGCCATCACCTAAAATTAGAAAACGTAAATTGTTACAATATATTTAAAACATAATTTTAGCATAAAGTAATGCTTCATTATACACTAGGGTGTTGTAAATTCATTACACAAGAATATTCATTAAGATATCCGATTCGATCATAAAAAACTTCTTAACCGACATCAAACTACTTTCTTCAATTCTAATTTTTCCTTCTTGTTTCAATAACATTATAAAATAAACGTACAACCTTTTTCAATGAAAAAAAAACTACATACGATCGGTAATTTATACTCCATTAAAAAATAATATAAGAAGCATAATGTAATTTTTTTTTATTTCTTATTTTACAAAAATAAAAGTCATTTAAAAATGCAATTAAATAAATAATATAATTTATTTTGTTACTCAAAAAAAAAAAAACAAAATAAATAATAAAAATTCTGATGTTCTGAAAATTATAGTATAAAAAAAATTATTAAATTTTCTTCTTGCAAAATAATAATATAAGAATTAGAGTGAGATGTGTATATAATTATTTTCTACATTATCTTATTTGATAAATAAGTAAGAATTTTTTTCTTTAATTTATAAAATTTATTTCCTTATTTATTTTTTTTTTATGTTGTGAAAATTTGTAGTAAATTAATTTTGTTTATACGTATATTAACCGTTTGGTGTTCGTAAGTAGAATTTATTGAGTTAAAATAAAAATTACAAAAAACAGGTGAAATATTGAATTGACTGTAGAAGGCTAAGTACTACAAAATATTTTATATATTGTAAATAATAAATTTCGATATTTATACTTGAATGAAAATTTAAAATGTTTAGAAAAAAACATTAATAAATATTTATTATTGTGTTAAGAGATCTTTATGTACTTTTTGCACCTTTTATATATTCACAACAAAATTTTTGTGATCTTTATTTCGAAAACCAAAACGTTCTACAATTTGTTTGGGACAAACGTTTTTCACTAATTAATACATCAGTAAATATTGGTAGTTTTTGTTGATAAATCTTCCTACGTCGTTTTTAATTTAAAAAGAAATTGTGATAATCAACCGAAAATGATTACTAGCAAAATAATTATTTAATATTTAATATTGATACATATTTTCAAACATTTGTTAAAGAAACTATGAATAAAATACTAATCTGAAGTGTGAATTAACTTTAGAGAAAAAATTTTGTTCTTTCTCTAATTTTGTTTCATTTCATTATTTTGATTTTATATTTTTTAATCCTTGAATATTTTAGCATCACTTATTATTTGATTGAGTGTTTTGCACTGAACTTGAATTTTTATAATTTTTAATTCACTAGACTTGAATATTAAAAATTTTGAATTATATATTAGAGATTTTTTGAGCACTTAAACTCAAGCAATTGAATTATTTGAATTTTTCAATTCGAAAGTATGTTTTGGATTTTTCTTAGAAAAATTAAAAAATCCAAAATATACTTTCGAATTGAAAAATTCAAAAAATTCAATTGCTTGAGTTTAAGTGCTCAAAAAATCTCTAATATATAATTCAAAATTTTCAATATTCAAGTTAATTCAGTTTAATGTACAGTAACATTGTCTTTCGGATAAAGTAAATAAACATTGAAATAACATCTATAATTGAATTTTTACTTTATTTTTTCTAACTTTAAATAGTGCACAGATTCACTAATAGAAAATCTTTGCTTATTTAATTAGAGAAAAGTGTCTAATCAGAAAAACACTCGTATGTTAAATCTTGGTGGTAATATTCTTGCTCTCATACTCGGTAAACATGTTGTGTCTATTTGTTTTACTTCGATAAATTTTTGTAGGGAACATGTTCACTACAAGTGGTGCACTGCACATCCTCTGAGCTTATACTATTTGCGTCTATCACATAGGTAATTTATAATGGTATTTTATGAGTCTTAGATATGTGAAAAATGAAGTATTGATTCTAAAGTTTTTTAATAATATCATTAATGAAAAAAAATTATATCAAAACTGCTCTGCTAAAACAAGTTGTTTTGATCAAATGATAAAAATCTTCTTGAGTTCTTCTAAGTTCTATTTATTAAATTTCGGTCAATAAAATAGCAGAAAATAATCAAAATTACCTGTGAAATCGAGATCAAACGATTTTCAGCTAAATCTGTTTTGTAGAGTTTTCGTTTTAGTAGTGTTTGGAATATTATTTGCATATATATTTTATTCTAAACGGTTTACGTTTACCTTTTGAACTTTACCTTTTAAAATTGAAATTAAGATTGTAGTGGCCAGATAAAATCATGTTCTAGAACGTAGTATTTTACTCCTTGAGTGGACTGGACTGTAAGCTAATAAGTTTTTTAATGTTTTGCATAATTTGGGAGAAGGAAGAACGAATCCATTGCTTTTTTACTGCAAATTTCTACAAGAAAATTGTAACGATCGGCCATATTTTGATTCTGGCTCTGAATTAAGAATCACAACTATAAAAAACCACTCCATAAAAACAACTATTATCCTTATTTCAATTTCTACTAAATGTCAAAATAAAAAAGACAGAACGATTCAAAAAACTTCCGTAGTTTTATTTTTTCATTTTTTTTCCTGCCTCAATAATAATAATTGTGTCATGCGGTTGTTATGCGTTTTTGTGAAATTAGAGGAAGTGGCGCGATATGAGATATTGTTTTATGATCTTGTTTCTCTTTATTCTTCAACTGAGTTGTATATTGAAATCATGTGATGGGAATGTAAAATAATAATTAATGCGACTAATATATATTTGAAAAGTAGCAAATTTAGGAAGTTCAAGTTTTAAAACATCGATCAAGCATGACACGATGTAAAATTTATTAGATTAATTTTGGATAACAAATTATCAAGTCAATTCTATTCCTTACAGACATTCTATTCCTTACAGAAACACAAGTTTCTGAAAATTTTCTCTTTATAGAATCGCTTAATTCCAAATATAGGCTCGAATCAGCTTTCAAACTCCATCAGGGCGTATGCGCATTCATTCATGAGAGTGTTGCGTACACGCGCTTTCCAAATTTTGAACTGCACGGTGACGGCTTCAATACAATGGTTTTAAAGATTTGTCTTCCAGAAATGACTTTTTTTACAATAGCTTTATACCGGTCCCCCAACAAACGTAACCCAAACTTTTTTAATATACTGACAAAAATTATGGACGAGATTAGAGCAAAGTCCCTAATTGTGAAGTTATCGTTACCGGTGACTTCAACGTCCACAACAAATCATGGTTGGAATTCTCCAAATCGACCGACGATGTTGACAATAGTGGAAAACTGGCAGAAATTTTTGCCGCGTCTCAGGGCCTATTCCAAATTGTTAAAAGCCCCACTTTCACTCCCCGTAATGGTGGTGATAATAGTTTTCTACTAGATCTCTATCTTACCACAATGCCAGATATTACGAGTGTCGATGTTGCGAAAGGTAGTATAGGAAATTCTGATCATTATTTAATCTCATCAGTTATCAAAACTGATTTACTTAAAACTACAGCTCCCAAACCCCGTAAAATATTTCACTACTCAAAAATGGATAAGAGTGGTCTTCAAAATTTTTTCCATGGTTTCCCTTTCGACCGTCATTGTTTTTACACTGACAATGTTAATGTTTCTGCTCAAAACTTTACAGAAACCATCCAATTTGCTATCAATAAATTTGTCCCTTTCTCCATAGTAAAACCCAAACAAAAATACTTGTATTCGAAAGCTGCCGAAACGGCACTTAGAAACAAACGTAGATCATTTAATATTTGGATTCATAACAAAACTCCCACTAATCGATCCCAATATCTAAAGGCCAACAAAATATCTAATCAGATTATCTCAAACGAAAAGTCCGAAATTGACAGAGCGAAAGCCTCAAAACTTACGTCTATGTCTGTTTCTGACAAGAGTTTCTACAGTGCCATTAATTCTTTAAATTCTGGTACAAAATTTTCTATTCCCCCTATTATTGATGGTGATTTAATCGTCAATGATCCCGCAAGAAAAGCTAACTTGTTCGCTGAACGCTTTGCTCTGAACTCCACTGTTTTGGAAACTCCTAAAGAAATACCCCAAATCCAGTCTTCAGGAGTTAATATGAATGAACTTCACTTCAAACCCAAAATAGTCGCTAAACTTTTAAAGGGGTTAAACATCAACAAAGCATCAGGAATGGACAATATTCCACCCATTATTTTAAAAACCTTTTCCAAAGAACTTGCACCAACTTTAACTAAAATATTCTACCAATCCTACAAATCTGGTATATTTCCCTCGTGCTGGAAGTTGGCAAATGTCCAGCCCGTCCCCAAAAAGGGACCAAAATCCGATATCTCAAATTATAGGCCAATAGCTTTACTATCGGTCCTATCCAAAGTCTATGAGCATTATATTAATACACATATTTCAAAATTTCTGGAAGAAAATCATTTAATATCCGACAGCACAATACGGTTTTCGAAACAAAAGATCAACTACCGATCTATTAAACTATGTAGCGCATTGTTGGAACAGCATACTTGATAAAGGTGGTGAAACATACGTTATCGCTTTAGACATCTCCAAGGCATTCGATCGAGTCTGGCATGCCAACTTAATCAACAAGCTCGTTGCGTACGGTTTTCATCCCAATGTTGTGAAGCTGATTCAAAATTTTCTATCCGACCGATACATTTCGGTAACCTTAGACGGATATTCTTCTGAGTCTAAACTAATTAACGCTGGTGTACCCCAAGGCTCAGTATTGTCCCCAACCCTATTTTTGATTTATATCAACGAATTGTTGAAAATCACCAGCAACCCAATAAATAGTTTTGCAGATGATAGTACTCTGCACAAGTCGTTCGAGCCCCTTCCTTCAAAAGGTAAAATGCACGAACGAATTAATCCTGCCCGGAGAGACGCTGCCATAAACGTGAACAAAGACCTGAATAAAGTCGCCGACTGGGGTGACCAAAACCTTGTCAATTTCATCTCCACCAAAACACAGCTGTTGATTGTTTCCAGATTAAAGACCGAGTTCCCCAAAGATATTTTATTTAGTATGTGTGATGAACCAATAGGTGAATGTAAAAACATTCGTTTATTGGGTGTCACAGTTTCAAATGACCTACTCTGGAACGATCATGTAATGGCGATGGCAAAAAGCGCGTCTAAAAAACTCGGCCTCCTAAATAGATGCAAAAAATTTTTCACTCCATACCAATTGCTCCATGTTTATAAGTCTTATATTCGTCCCTGTATGGAGTACTGCTGTCAAGTTTGGGGTGCTGCCTCTGTTTCCATCTTGGCCCTCTTGGACTCTGTTCAAAAGCGAGCTATACGAATTGTAGGTGATCGAACTTTGACATCACAACTTGATTCCCTACAACATCGTCGCACTGTTGCTGACCTCGTTGTTTTTTACAAATATCGTCATCAGCAGTGCTCAGATGAAATCAGCGGCATCATGCCTCAAACTTATTCTTACCCCCGTTCCACTCGGCAATCGGCTGCCGCAACCAGTGAAACGGTAAAGATCCCGCGCTGTCATACTGGCAGATCGCAGAGAGACTTCTTTGTCCGAACTGCGTACAAATGGAATAGTTTGCCGGAACACTTAGTCTCAGGTGGCTTCAACCCACAGATGTTTAAAAAAAGCGTTAATCTACACCTCAGAACGCCAGTTGTTGTGGGACCCAGGTCTAGACCTAGGTCTTAAAAGGTATTTATGTGTTGTTGTGACACATATTCTAAACCCTATTACACAACACATTTTATTAAAAAAAAAAAAAAAAAAAAAAAAAAAATTATAAATTTGAATTAAATCAATTTTTTATTATTTTTTATAATTTAAAATAAAATTATTCGTTTTTCAATAGTGTCCGATATCATCAACAAGTTTGTTTTCTAGGGCTCCGTAAGCATTTTCTTTTATTATTCATATTTTGCTAATTAACTCAAATTAATTTTTCTTTAATTAAATTTTGTTTCGGTGGTACAAATCCAGTATTTTATTTATTTTTCAAATACAATTGTTAATAAAAATCGATCCACAACAAATGGCGCCGAAACAGGGACGAATTAAACGGGTTTAATTAATGTTATAAAAAACCAATTGTATAACCGTAAATACCAAATGTTCACCGAGAACGATCACCAGTAAAGCAAAACTAGTGATTATTCAGGTTGCTATACGAGCACTAACTATTTCATTTATTGCATCGCATCAGAGACGCTCAAATGGTGCACCTAAAGCGAGGCAATGAACTTTTTAGCATCTAGTTCCGTATTATTTTTAAAAGTTAATTTTTTAGAACCCATTTTCCAATGCGATACCAATAAACAAATAAAAAATATTTTATTAATTTATTCGAATCAAAAACCACATTTAAGACATTAAGTTAACTACGAAAACACGATTACAAATTATCATAGCACGAGAAATTATTTCTGCAAAATTGAATAGACATCGACATGTTCATGTAAACCCTATAAATGTCATACAATCTCAAAACTTTGATTAATTTACATATCTAAATTTATTAAGAAGCCTTTCAAGCTGAGGTGTCTTTTTTTTATCCAAATACATGTAAATTTTGCCAAACTAACAAAATTAAAACAAACAGGCAAAAATCTATAAATGGTCAGTTGCTTGTGTGATTCATAAAAACACAATAAAAATATTAAAGTAAAAAATCACGATTTCATTTAACATTCATCGATTTTTTTTTTGCTCTTTTGATATGATTGATTGATTGATCTAAAAGTGATTCTATGTTTTCTCTGATAAAATAAAAAAAAATATATATTTTTATTACATTTATTCTCGGTACTATGATCGACAGAAAAGTTTAATTTTATGACAGTTTTAAAGATTCATTCATTATATTTTGAAAGTTTAAACAGAATCAACCCATATCAATGTGAGAAATAGTTTGGCTCAATATTTTGAGTTATAACGGTAAGTAAAGTTTGTGGCAAAATCAATTTTTTTTCGATATTGTTAGTGGGTGGTGGGTTCTTATTTTTTGACAGTTAACATATATATCAAACTAGAATTTCATATAAAAATATCAACGAAATCAAATTGACAAAACTGTAGCAACAGCAAAAAAAAAATTTACTAAACAACATCAATTACAAATTATTATGTAGAAGGAGTAAACAGAACATAAAAAACTAAACTTTGCAACTTAAACATTTAAACGATTAACTTAAAAGATTGAACTGTTTTCTGGTTTAACACTTATATTATATTTTTTTTTATTTAGTTGGTTTCGTTTGACACGCAATCGATAAACTTACTGAACGCAAACAAAAAAAACTTGAAAATAAAATTTCTTAATGGTTTTGAATTAAAATTAAAAGAAATAAATTTCTTTTTTTTTATAAAAAAAAGTTTGAAGTTGTAGCAATCGTTCTCTCCACCATTTTTTTTAGATTTATAAATTTTTTTCTAGTGTTTTATATGGCAGTATTTGCACCAGAGTAGCACTGTAATTGTGCGAATGAATTTCCAAAAATATAAATATCCAGTTTTGAATGATGAAATAGTAGGTATATTACATATCTAGAGCTGTAAATTTACATGCGAGTGAAAATATTTGCGCACGAGACGCGTAGTGGCGATTGCAGTACCTTCACGAGCATAAAAAATGGTTTGCAGCTCGAGGTTTGTTATATACTTTTTCTACGACTTTGTTTGAATGCCCAAACGCATATAATTACTTGAAAAAATGAACTACTAATTATAAATTAAATGCAAATAGTTTACAAATATTGGTAGGCTTTGTATTATTCTGTGTCAAAATGAATTGAAATATTTAATTTTTAAAAATCAAATTTTTCTTTAAATAAAAATTTTTCTTTTTATTAAAAGTGTGTCGTAATATATATCTGAAAATCCATTACCGCACGCTGTTTTTACTTACCGCACACTTTTTGAAATTATCAATTTACATGTCATGGATAGTGTGATGTAATTTATAATTTACTGTGATAGGAGTAGAAAAACAAATATGTATAATTTTATTACTATCATTGGTAATCAAGGAGTTTGCAAAAAAATGTGTTTTTAGCTTGCTTGCCAGAAACAAAGTGATCGAGAAAACATAAATTTGTAGTCATAAAAACTAAAAGCGCGCCAACTTGTATACACCACTATTTGACATAAATTTGGTAAACATAATTGGTTATTTAGTAAGACATGCTCAACTATAGATGGCAGTTACCCATACTTGGTTGGTTGATTTTATCTTTTAATATTTACATACATAAATTAATTCAATATAAATTTAAATTCTTTTCAGAACAATTCAGAATATAAATCAAAGGAAAAATATAAATGATACAAGATAAGTGTAAACAAAATTATTAAAATATTTTTTTTAATAAAAAGTGTTGTGTAGTAGGAATTACAAAATGTGTCACAACAACACATAGATACCTTTTAAGACCTTATAAGTCCCACAACAACATGGGTCTTGAGGTGTTGGTGGACGCTCTTTTTCTTGTGGATTGAAGGCATTCGAGACTATTGATTCAGGCAAAGCATTCCATTTATACAATGTACGCACAAAGAAATCCCTTTGCATTTTTTTACTATGAAAGTGACTAATCTTGACCTTAACTGTTTGCACAAACCGATTGACGAGTTAAATGGGGAAAATAATATGTCTGAGGCATTATAGATCTGATTTCATCCGAGAACTGCTGGTGACGATATTCCGATATTCCTCCATCCGAGAACTGCTGGTGACGGAATCAAGATTTAATGTTAAACCTCGGCAACTTTTTTAGGTCCTCGTTTACATTTATGGCAGCGTCTCTCCGGGTGGGATTTTTTCGTTCATGTATTTTATCCTTCGAATATAAAGGGACGAATGACTTGTGCAGTGTACTATCATCTGCAAAACTATTTATTGGGTTACTGGTAATTTGCAGTAGTTCGTTGATATAAATTAAAAATAAAGTGGGAGATAAAACTGAGCCTTGGGGTACATCAGCGATTATATTAATTTAGACTCACAAGAAAAGCAAAGTAGAAAAGTAGAAGAAAAGCTCAGAAGAAAAGCAAAAGAAAAATATTAATTCAGACTCAGAATCTATAGATACCAAGATGTATCGGTTAGACAGAAAATTTTGAATCAACTTCACGACTGCGGGATGTAAACCGTACGCAACGACCTTGTTGATCAAGTTGGCATGCCAGATTCGATCAAATGCTTTTGAGATCACGTACGTTTTACCACCTTTCTCAAGTATGCTATTCCAAAGATGTGCCATATAGTTCAATAGATCGGTAGTTGATCTTTTGTTTCTAAAACCGTATTGGCTGTCAGATATCAAATGACTGTCTTCCAAAAATTTGGATATGTGTGAATTAATATAGTGCTCGTATATATTTTAGATATAACTGGGGGTAAGGACCAATAATTTGGAATATCCGTTCCTTTTTTTGAGACAGACTGAACATGGCCAACTTCCAGCAGGATGGAAAAATACCAGATTTATAGGATTTATAGAATATGTCGGTGAGAGTTGGTGCAAGTTCTTTTGAAAATGTTTTTAGAATAACAGGAGCATTATTGTCCAGACCAGAGCCTTTGTTGTTGTTTAACCCCCTTAAAAGTTTTTCGACAAATTTGGGTTTGAAATGTAACTGTTTCATATTAACTCCTGAAGACTGGATTTGGGGCATTTCTTTAGGAGTTTCTAAAACTGCCGAATTTGAAGCAAAGCGTTCCGCGAACAATGTAGCTTTCCTTGCAGGGTCAGTAACGATTAAGTCACCATCAATGATAAGAGGGATACAAGATATAGTGCCAGAATTCAAAGAATTAATGGCCCTGTAAAAACTTTTGTCAGAATTGACATACTCGAAAGTTTTGCCGCTTTCGCTCTGTCAATCTCTCCTTTTTCGTTTTCAATCATCTGGTTTGATATTTTATTAGCCTTTAAATATTGGGATCGATTAACAGAGTTCTTTTTATGAATCCAAATATTAAATAATCTACGTTTGTTTCTAAGAGCCAATTTGGCTGCCTTAAAAAACAAATGTTTTTGTTGGGGTTTCATTATTGAAAAGGGAACGAATTTGTTAATACCGAATTGAAAGGTTTCAGTAAAGTTTTGAGCAGAAACATTTATATTGTCAGTATAAAAACAATGACGATCAAAGGGAAACCTTGAAAAAAACCTCGGAGACCAATCATGTCCATTTTTGAAAAGTGAAATATTTTACGGGGTTTGGGAACTCTAGTTTGTAGTAAATCAGTTTTGATAACTGATGTGATTAGATAATGGTCAGAATTTCCAATACTACCCTTATCGACATCATGGCATAGATGTGAGACAGAGGTCTAGGAGAAAACTATTATCACCAGCCACCGCCATTACGAGGAGTGAAAGTTTTGCTTTTTACAATCAGCTTCAGGTCGTTGCGATGCGGCAAATATTTCTGCCTGCCTTCCATTGTTGTCTTCGTTGGTCGTTTTGGAAAATTCTAAGTATGATTTGTTGTGGACGTTGAAGTCACCGGTAACGATAACCTCACAATTTTGAAATTGTGCTCTAATTTCGTCCACAACATTAGTCAAGAGATTAAAAAAATTGGAACTTTGTTTGTTTGGGGACTAGTATAGAGCTATTGTGAAAAAGAAATTTCAGGTAGACAAACCTTTAATACTACTGTGTTGTAGCCATTACCACGTAGTTCATAATTTGGAAAGCATTTATATGCAACACTCTTATGAATGTATGCACATACACCTTGATGAAGTTTAAAAGCTGATTCAATTCAAGATTCAAGCAAGACAGAAACTGATTGAAACCAAATTATACACGTCATTGATATTATCATCAACTTTATGGACATATACAAGCAACCTATGATGACGTCCGCGATTATCATGCTTTCATTGAAATGGCCACAAAGCTTTCTAGTGAAATTTTATTTACTGGCAAATCGAGAAATAGCATCCACAATAGACTGACCTCAAGACAAGGTTCTTTTTCCATTGCGTTGGTTGATAATTCCAAATGCTTCAATACTGTAAGCCAACGATAAAGCTTAATCATGATCGGAGGTAAACACAGCTCTTGGCCACTTGTAAAAACCAAAAACCTGTTCATTAGACATTTTAAAATCTACCACAGGCGGTTCTCACAACTCATACATTCATTTCATACTATCAAGCAGTTTAAGAATTGGTTCATAAGCAGTATCTGCCTATTTATGACGTTCCACTGTAATGCATATTTTTGATCTATCTTTGCAATGTGAAACAAACATACAAGATATGACCGATTAAACTGAAACCAAAATAAGGTGAGATGATTCTGCGCAGGTGCGTTGATTTTGAGATCATCAATAGGATGATCCGTTTTGTGTTGTTTTAACTAAAATATTGTCGTGATATTAATAATTTGTTAAATTATGAAGCATTTTATGTTTTGAATTTGATAGTATGAGGTTTTTTTGGTACTTATTTGAATAATTTTTCTATATCAGTTCTATTTATTTATTTTTTTTGTACAGAGTTAGAGTTGTGTGTACAGCTAGAACGAGAAGCCTTAAACACAACGGCGGAGATAGATAGAAACCGCTTATAATCCCTCTAATAGTATATTTTTGTTACATAATTTTTAATAGACAAAATATGATTAATTTTAAATGTGTTATTTGATTTAATTAGAACAAATAAAAATTATCAATAATGTGAATTTCATTTGAGTTAAATTTGAAACAAATTTTTTTATGTAAGAAAAACTTAATATGTAACATTAATAATAGTGAAATATGTATTATGTAAAATTGTGTGAAAAATATTAATTTCAAGTTTTTTTTTGATAAAGTTTTGTTTTTAGAAAAAGTATTGTTGTAAATTTATTATCTCACAGATAATTGTTGAAAACTTAGCAGAGAAAGTAAACACTCCAACGGGCTAAGGTAGTTTGAAAGGTAATTTTGAGTATTACCGTTTGTTAATGCCATGCATTTTTAACAAGAAGAAGTTTGGGCACTTGTTTCTCGATTAAAAATGTTTTGGGTTATAAAGTGGTTGCATTATCTTCAACTGCTGTGAAACAAGGTTATGCCGAGTAGTCGTAGGCTATGAGAAAAGAATTTAGTGAACCTTTTAAAAGACAAAATTTTAAGTAAACATAACAATCAAGTCAGAGTATCAAGGTAGAAGAAACAAAAAGTTATTTCGATAACAAACAAAGCCAGACAAACAAAAAAAAAATGTATTATTAAAACCAATTTTAACCAACTAGAAATCGACCCGCTCGTTGGAAATAATAATTCTACTTTTCGTTCTCGACGTTTTTAAGGGTTGAGTGGTGTGGTAATATCCACTTAAAAAACTCGAACGTTTCCTGTAAAACCTGATTCAATAGAGCACCTTTAACATTCGAAACACTGAAGAAACATAAACAAACAAATCAGAATAACAAGACGTAAGAAAAATTTCATTTGGT
The DNA here is from genome assembly GCA_963693315.1 of Diogma glabrata. Taxonomy (NCBI): domain Eukaryota; kingdom Metazoa; phylum Arthropoda; class Insecta; order Diptera; family Cylindrotomidae; genus Diogma; species Diogma glabrata. The sequence continues at coordinate 364,300,988 of OY856187.1, read as the reverse complement.
TTGCTGTCGAGAGGCAAAAAAAATAAAATTTATCATTTAGCCCTATTTTGAGGAACTAGAGATCGACTCCTTCGTCATAAATAATAATTCTACTTTTCCTTCCTGACGTTTTTAGAAGGGGGAGTGGTGTGGCGTCAGCCAGTTAAAAAGTGCCTCACATTTAGTGAAAATCTTGTTTCAAGATGGAGCACCTACAACTATCGAAACACCGAAAAATTCTCAAGCAAACATAATCAAGTCAGAATAGCAAGACAGAAGAAAAAAGTTATTTCGGCAACCACCAAAAACAACCACAAGACAAAAAAAAGATATTTATTATTTTAACCTATTCTGACGAACTAGAATACGACCCCTTCGTTAGAAATAATAATTCTTATTTTTGTTCTCGTCGTTTTTAAAGGGGGGAGTGGTGTGGTGACAGTAAAACGCTAATATATTATTATCATTATTAATATATTATAAAATCTTATTAATTCAATTATATGACGTTTAATAATAATATAATAATAATAATAATTATAATTAACTTATTAACAATAAGAGTGAGGTTATAAAACTAGTAATTATAGAGTGAAATAAAATGTAAATCAAAATATATCTGTGATATGAATTTCAATCGCACATCAACTAAAGAGAATCTAATAGTGATAAAAGAGGAAACATATTGTTAAAAATTGATGCCTTTAAAACTGTAATCTATGACTGAAATCAAATTAATGTTTTACGTTTGAATCTATTTCTTAATCATTCCGAACTATTTATTTCATTAAAATCATGTCCAAATATCAAATTTAGTTAATTTCCTAAAAACAAAAAAAAAACATTTGTAAATTCATCAACGTATTGACAGTATATTTCACATTTTTATCTTATTCATTTGATCTTTGATTTTTTTTTTATTTTGTGTTATTACTTTTGATTTTATGATTTGACATCTTATACACAATTTAAATGTCAATGTGACTAACAAATAAAGGTAAAGAATAAGATTTCATCTGTAGCCAATAAGATAAAACTACATACAAATTTTAAATTTTTTTTTAATAAATTTTTTATTATATTTGTTTGCAAGTAAATTAGGTTTTTTTTATTCTCTATATTTTCGATGATGATATTCAAAATAAACAAAAAAAAAATTAAGATGAAACAAATCGATAAGCATAAATTCTTTGGAGGAAAGGAAAGGTTAAAAACAAAGAAATTAGAAATCAAAATGATATAGATCGAAGTAATATTTTGTAACGATGACCAATGGAATTTTTTTGTTATGATTATTTTTAAGAATAATTAGGATTTTTTTTTTAAAAGTATATTTCGCAATCAATTATCGTTTCGAAAATATGTATAATAAAAAAAATCGTTAACTTTCTCTGCATGGCGCTACCTAACATGAACATATTTTTAAGTTATTATAAATCATAATCAAATTTTTTAACCATAACAGTATCAACTCAAATTCGTTTAAAAAAAAATAGCAATTGATATAGAATTAAAAAAAACATGTTATTTGTTTTATCTTTTACACAAGATTAAAACATTGTAAGACAAAACAAAAACAACAAAAGATCGGAACAAGAAAATTAAAAAAAAAAAATTTAGCTTAAGAAGAAGATATGGATGGTGAAATACTATATGATGCATTACATGACTTATTATATTATCTGTTAAAAAATTCCTTTTCTTGAGAATATACAAAAAAAACAAGAAATGAAAATTGAAAATATATAAAACAAAAAATAAAACAACAACAGGTAATATACTTACTGTACAGGTTATTTACGATAGGCAAAATATATATTAACAAAACATGTTAAGCCATTTTTATTGTTTATCGATTAGTTTATTGTATTTTAATTATTTAATTGTAAGTCGAATTTGGCGAGCTGTTTAATTTTATTGATGAAATACATAATCTGTTCGTCACGTTTTTTAGTTGATTTCTTAGAAAAATTCTGTTAAATAAATAAAAAATAAGTCTAAGAAAAATACCATAAATCCTTAGAAAAAAAGAATCAACATGCTTTGGGGAAAAATTAAGATTTCCCAAACTGAACAAAAATAGTACATTATGATGCTAGGACGTAAAGCTAAAGATTTTGGACGTATGTTGAGTTTGCAAATCGAGGCGCTAGCAGAGATTTGTACCCACATTAAGTCCAAAATAGCTTACTTCCGTGCATCATATACAATTTTTTAATTCACCGCAAGCAAAATATTTAAAAAAATGTTTATTCTAAATCAAAATTATTGATTTGCATAAATTTTGAAATAAAAATATGTGGAACAAGTTACCTTTGACAAAATATTTGTTATTTTTTTCCAAATTATTGTATAACCATGACAACAAATGATAAACAACTATTTTAATTGGATAATGAAATTTTGAATTTAAGGGTGGCTTTGATAAAAATTTATAAGTTTGATTAGAATTTAAACAAATACAAATGTTTTTTTTAATATTTTGGGCGTAGCTATGACAACAAAATATATGGTTAAAAAGTGACATTTTAAGGCCGCAAATCATAGTAATAAACTTAAAGTAACACTTTAATACATAGGCGAATAAAAAATTTTTTACAATCAAATAAAAAAGAGATCGATGATTTATCCAAGTTGAAATAAAGGCGTATTATTTGCGATATGTATCATTATTTTAGTTCTGGTAAGTAATCAATCTTTTTATTATAATTTTTCTACTTGGGGTATCAACTAGGATTAATTAATAAACGAAGTTGTGTTGCAGTAGTAAAACATTAAAGCATTTCGTTGAAAAAAATGTAAGAAAATAAAAGTGGCGGGAAATTAACGCATTGGCAGAATTTTTTACGCTTTACGCTTTTCAACAGAGCAATTAGTGGGCCAGTTGATGTTTATAAAACAGACTTGTTTTTGGGAATCTAGAAACAGCAATAATAATGATCATCATCAAAGCAACCGTAGAATATAGACGTTGTTTTTTTCGAGTCAATTTTTAAATATAAATAAATATTTTATTTCTTTTTCATTATATTCTACGTTTATTTACTTTTATAATAATTTAATTTTATTTTAACAGTAAATTAACTCAATTTTCCCTTAATTTAATTATCTTTTTATTTTGTTTTAGGTAAGAAATTTTACATAAAAAATTGTTTATTTAAAATTGAAGGTCTTGAAGAGTATACTGGAATCAAGTGTTTATAGCTGGAAAGTAATGCATTTTCTGAGATTTCTGGATTAGAAAATCAACCAGAATTGAAGTGCTTATATTTACAAATTAAGGAGCTAAAACACACCAGAGGAAAATTTCAAGTAGGAAATTTCAAAATAAAGAAATTTTTAAGGAACATTTTAAAAAGTTGTTTAGGATAAGTTATATTTTATTTGAATTTAAATTTAACTTTTAGGTTTCAATCATTTTGATGTGTATATCAGTTTTTGCGTTTTATTGATTGTTCACTTTTAATTGTTGAATTGTTGTTTTCGATTTATAGTCTTGAATGTAAACTTAGTCATAGTTACAAGTTTTTCATAAGTCTTGACTTATAGTTGAGTTTTTGTGAAGTTATAATTGTTAGTCCTTTTTATTTTTAATTGCGTCAAGCAGGTTAATTTTCCCAGCAGTTAGTTTACTTCTTATATAATAATATTTCGATCGCTGTTTAATTTACGTCCCTCGAGTTACATCAAGTTTAGATGTATCTTGAGTGGTAAATAACTTAAGGATGATATAAATTGTCAATTTTAACAGTGAACTTAGACTTAAATTCAGGTTGTCCAGCTGTTAAGGTAGTCAAAGTAATTCAACTGTTTGAATAATTATTCTTTAAAGTAGTATAATATACATACTTATTTTGTTTCTTCAGATATCACGGTTGTTAACTAGTGAATTGCTCAGTATTGCTTCTACTGTTTTCATTTTTTGTTTAATTATTAATCTCATTAAATGGCAAAATTAACAATCAATATTACTAACATAAGAGATTTGAGCATCAACCTTCATTCAGTCCATCATTATCTACAAAGTTTCAAACCTGATATTCTTTTCTTCACTGAAACGATTATCAGTGACCGAGCTGTAACTCTTGATCGTAGTAAATACCTTTGTCCACATTATGAACTTGAGTCCTCATTTTATTTCAAGCATGGAATTTGTGTATATATTAGAAACACCATTCTTTATATAAGAATTAAAAATTTTGAATTAAATTCAAAATACCACAATATGGTTTCACTTAAGATTTGTTGTTTTAATCAAACGTTGTTTGTCTTTGGGCTTTATCGTTCGCCTAACACGCTTGTGAACATCAACTTACTTCAGGACCTATCTGAAAACATAGATAGGTTAGTTGAGTATCCTAATGCCAAGTTTATAGTTTTTGGTGACTTTAATGTCCACAATAAAGATTGGCTCATACACAGTTCCACTACTGATGAGATAGGCAAATAGGCTGAGCTGTTTGCTCTTTATCATAATTACACACAGATTATAGATCAGCCTACCAGAGTGTCTGACATTCCTGGACAAAAAAGTAATTTACTTGATTTGTTTTTAACTTTTTAACAAATGACCCTTACCTGGTACAATTTAAAGTATCAGAACCTTTATGTGGTTCAGATCACAATTTGATCTCTACTCAGTTAAATTTACAAATTCCAAAACAATTTAAAGCCAATCCTTATCTTGTTTGGGACTTTAAAGCTGCGAATTGGGCGGGTGTTAGAGATTTTTGTACTCGGTTTGCCTGAAAACGATTGTCTTACTGGTCAAGACCCTAACATAGCTGCGTTAAATTTTTGGGATGCTATTATTGAGGGTATGCGGAGTTTTGTTCCCAATAGATTAACCGTTCCTAAGACTATACTATGGTTTTCCAAAAAATGCAAAAAAGCAATTAAAATTAAGAAAAAGGCATTTCAATAATTTAATCAAAACAAAACTGATGAAAACCTTAGACAGTACCGAATTGAGAGAAATATATGTAGAAAACTAATAGGTGCAGAAAAGAATCTATTTAATAGGAAAAAAAGCGTCTAAATTTTCTGAACCCTACTGGTTCACGGAATTTCTATAAAGCGGTTAAGGCAAGGCCATTTTTGTAAGTCTTCTCTAGCGGAAATTTTGAGTTAATGTTGATGGTGTTTTATCGGATGTCTTTTCAACTAATGCAGGAGTTCCTCAGGGTTCTGCTTTATCACCAACTCTCTTTCTTATTTATATTAACGATTTGATGGATTCAACAATTAGTCCTACCCATAGTTTTGCTGATGATAGCACGCTTCATGCATTTCATTTGGGGGCTCGCTAATAGTGTTGAATTCAATACGAGCAAAACACAGGCTTGTTATTTTTCTAGATTATCCACCCTTAATCCGTTTCCATTAAAGTTCGACTCTAAAGATCTTGTAGAGAAAGTATCTGTTAGACTTCTAGGAGAAGAAGTTGAAAATAATTTGAAATGAAATTCTCATATTTTTAACCTAGCTAAAAACGCTTTTCAAAAATTGAGCTTTTTGGGACGATGTCGTAAGTTTTTTAGTAGCGAACAGTTTGTATTAATTTACAAATCATTTATACGTCCCTGCATGGAGCACTGTTCTCACGTATGGGGTGTAGCTTATTATAGTAATTTGAAGTGCCTTGATTCTGTTCAGCACAGAGCTACTAAACTGACTGGCAACTCAACTCTTACTAATGAGCTTGATTCTTTCCAGCACAGACGAAATGTTGCTGATCTGACAATTTTTTACAAATACATTATGGATGAACGAACTTCTGCAGAGATTAAATCCATTTTACCTGAACTAGCAAACCTATTGCGCAACACCAGAGCAATTGTTGTAGCCCATTCTTTTATGGTTCATATAATAAGGTGCAGAACTGTTGCTTTTCAAAGTGATTTTTTCAACAGAGTCTCTCTTCTCTGGAAGGCCTTACCTTCATGGATTTTTCCTGATAGCTTTTATCCTCAAAATTTTAAAGTTAACGTCCATAAATTTCTTGGAGAAACTTAATTTATTCAAACTTAATCCTAATCCCTAGTTGGCATGGTATCTTCGGACATTCAGAGACGTTGATTAATAATTTATTATAATTAACACTAAACATGACTAACTTAGAATAAAAAAAAAGTATGCTCGAAAACAAATAATTAACACTAACTTTAATTTTCACAAACTTTTTTTTGCACTGCTAAAAAAACAACTTTATACATGTCAGTCTAGTACAATGACGCTTACAATACAGGCGGCATGAGATGATGACTCAGAAATGCACCGGTTCAAAGAAAAAAAACCTCTTTTTAATAAGGCCATTGTTAAATTTAAGGGAAACAGTGTAAAAAAATCAGATTTAAAGCAGATGAATTAAAATAATATGAATGTTATTTTAAACGTTTAAAGACTTTGAGAAATAGATTACTAAATAGGGCGTCAACAAGAGTTAATTATTTTAGAGATGATAGATATAATAAAAATGATCAGATTTTCGTACAGCAAAGTATAAAAAACGTCTTCAGACGATGAAAATATGGAATTGTGTACAAAAAAACTGAAGTCGGTTTTGGTGACAAAATTTAAACCAATTCAATCATTAGATTTAGCACACAAACAGTGCTAAATCGTGTGGTGGTGTGGTGATTTTCCAAACTAACGCAATAGAAAACAGTAGGAGAAAGCTAAAATTTTTCTTCTGAAGAGATTTGAAATGATATCGTCACTAATTCAAATAGAAATAGCAGTGCTGACTCAGGCAAACTCAATGTATTTCGAAGTGTAAAGAAGAAAACCTGTGTTAACAATGACCCTCTTGAAATAGTTTATCATAAAGTTTATCATAAGATGATAGGATTTTGCAAACTGATGTTTTGTTACCGTCAAAGAAGAACATTACAATACTGACACCAACAAAATCACCATCAACGGTTTGTAACCAGATTGGCTCTTTTTGTCGACAAAAATCCTAATAATAAAGAACAATTTATAATTATTTCTCATCCAAGTGCTTGATTTCAATGTATACCAAGTTGATCAATGGCTGCAGGCAGACAACACAATCCCGAGTATAAGTTTTTTAAATGTATGAAATAGTTTTTGAGCATACCAGAAGAAGCTATAAGATTTACGTCATTTGCGACTCCATTTAGTCAATGTAGTCAATTTTGAGTGTTGTTTGGTTAATGCAATTCGTCCACCGTTTGATATGAATCATGTGATATTTGCAGCTATTTCAGGGAAATTGGAGCAAGTATTACCCGATGAACAAAACGAAAACAATACGAACTAATTTATCTAAGTGTCACTTGTTGATAAAAGCCGTTAAGCATCTGGGACATAATTAAAAAAGGAAAATCTATGCCATCTACAGAAAACGAAAGTTTATGATGACTCACAGCACCAAACAACGATCGGTAGTTTTAACTTTTTCCAAACCGAGTTGATAAGAAACCCGACTAACATTTGGTACAGGCTCCGATCTCAGTGAGTTGGTAAATCCCATAAATTGTAAAGAATCCCAAAAATGGTAAAGAAAACAAAGGCGATGGAGAGTTTCTTTATTAACGATATATCCAGATAAGTAGCTGTTATGACTCCCAGTTCCGTTTAATTAACTCCATTCGCTGAAAGTATAGGAGCATTGTACACACCGCTTAAGTATGAAGAATTTTTTATATAGAATTAGTTCATGTTTGAAAAACTAACGCCACGTTTATAGGTACTCAAATTTTCGCACTGCTCTTCGGTTTTTGTGAGCAATTTTGCTCAAGTGGCAAAGGAAATAATTTTATTTTGTTCAATTCGATGGTATTGTTTGATTTTTCTCAGAGAAAAACTCTCGTTTACGTGTTTCGGACCGCGAATTCGAACCTTTCTCGTTAGTACCGGTGATTCGAATCCTGTTACGGTGAAGGAAGTAATAGGAAAAATTACAAATGCAAGAATATGCAGTAGACACTCTAGCTAGAAGCTTAAATAACACATCACAGTGTACTTGCAAACGCTTTGAGAGTTCCACGAACTTTTATTCTGCGGCACTTACTTGAGCTTGAACTCTCTATCACGTGATCAAACTGATAACTTTTGACATGTTCTGGTTCAGTATATTTCATACACATCATTGATCTCATAATATCCGGGGTTCCGTTAGGGATTTTTTTTTTTGAAAGCTGTCAATTCAGCCATATCGACCTCCATTTTTTTTTCTAATTTGACATTTGGAAAGAGGAAGGTTTGCCATTTGTTAAAATGTCATCGCACAGTATAGAACCACGTGTTAAATTTGGTCAGCTTTATTATGAAAATATGCGTTTTTTACAGAACGCCGTTTTTCGTATATTATGTGGTTATGTAAATAAGCAAAATTGTCGCATTTGGAGTGAAGAGAATCCAAGAGAAATCCTTCAGCAAGGTTTGTATTCAAAAAAAGTTACAGTTTGGTGCGGTTTATGGAGCGGTGGAGTCATTGGACCTTACTTTTTCATGATGATGAAGGCAACACAGTTACCGTGAATGGAGAACGATACAGAAGCATGATTCGTGATTTTTTGTGGCGTGAATTGGTGAATATTGATCTGCATGACATGTGGTTTCAACAGGATGGAGCCACTTGTCATACAGCAGCTCTAACGATGGATTTATTGAGGCAAAAGTTTCCTGAACGAGTTATCTCAAGAAATGGTCATGTGAAATAGCCACCAATATCTGGTGATCTGACGCCCTTAGACTTCTTTCTTTGGGGCTATGTTAAATCACAAGTCTACTGCAATATCCTACAGACGAGTGAAGAATTAAAAGCGGAGATTATTCGTATTGTTGGCGAGATTCAGCCCGACTTGTGTGAAAAAGTCATCGAAAATTTTGACAAGAGAGTCACCATCTGTAGAGCTTCATATAATGCAAAAATAAAGATACTTTCAATTTAAACATTGTGTTTTTCTTTTAATTAAAAAAAAAATCCTAAATGTTCCATTAATTTCCTTAATTTCCATCCACCCTTTAGAAGGACCCTAAACATCTCGCCCGGAAGCAATTTTAATCTTTTCAATATTTTTATCCTTTTTACTTATTTTTATTTTTATTAACATCTGGAGTAACCATCTGGAGTTGTCTAATGCAGTGTTTCTCAACCGTTAGGCCACAGAACATTATTGGTCCGAAAAAAAAGTTTAATGGTTCGCCAACTTCTTCAAGTTACAATTTTATTTTATTTTAGAATACTCAAATTTGGGTGCTATTTCATAAGTTAAATATGTTTTTCTACGATGGCATATAAAAATTCTATTTTCATGCAGGTTCGAATCATTTTCGCTAAATAATAAATTGTCATTGCTAAGGTATTTTCATGTAATTTTATGAAGTTTTAAATCAAAGCAACCATGAAAAAATAGAATATGAATTTTGAATGTGTTATTGTCGATTTCTAATTTAATAATTTATATATTTACTATCGTAGAAAAAATTGCATTTCCTACGCGAGTTGAAAATGTTTAACATTTACGTGAACAAATTTTCACTACAAAAAAGCAGCAAAATGTACTATGTATCTATAATATCGTTCTTACTCCTAAGAGTAAAATTTTTATTTTTTTTATTTCACTCCTTTGGAATTGATTATTTATTTTCTTTCATTCCGTATGCAGAAAAAAAGATAGTTCTCTCGATATCTTTTTTACTTATTTTAATAAAAATGCTTGCATAATTGGACAAGCTATTCAGAAAAATAATCTATTTTAATTTTTAAAATAAAGGAAAGGATCAAATTTGAAGCAAAAATTAAATGTGTGAGGATTTGAAAAAAAAATCTTATGGGCAACTACAAATATAGGTTTGTTTTTGTTTTTTACAATTTTTACAAGTCCAGAATATGAAAACAACAGTTATTTTTATTCTTTTGCACGAAAGCAAGAAAATAAAGTTCATTAAACACGAAGCCAATACAACGTTTCGTCCTTCCAACAGAGTAACATGCATTAGTTTAAATTGAATTATTTTAAAATTCTTCGGTAAAACAAGTAAAACTAATGAAAATACAATGAATTTTACTCTTTTTTTGTACCATGAATTATAAGCAATTAAATAAATTTTATTTAAATTCCATACTTATTTAATTGTTAGGTATTTTTAAAATGAAATGACCTACAATGAAAAACCTCAAATTTTATACTAACGAGAATTGAGAAACCAAAAAATAATTCGTAAGGCCTTTGTCTTTTTCAATATTCGGGCAAGGAATATACGCATTAATTGAAATTTATTGTTTTTTTTTATAATCAGAGCAAAAATGTTTTTGTTGATTTTTTAAATAAAAAATATATTTACACAGGTTTTTATATAAATTATTTATAAAATACAATTTTAAAAAAATTATTATAGAGTTCAATACAAACAAATAAATTGTTTTACTGTGTTGCGTAGTATTCAGGCAAAAGAATAAAATGTACAGATGTTTATTTTATTCTATTAAAACAATAACGCACACAATAATAGTTTAAAACCTATATAAAAATGTATATAAATAAACCAATATTTATAGCTGCCGAAAGGATAAAATAATTTATTTGATTGTATTGAACTCTGAAATAAGTTTTTTATTCGCCTATGTATTAAAGTGTTACTCTGTTACCGTGATTTGCGGCCTTAAAGTGCCACTTTTTAACCATATACTTTGTTGTCATAGCGACGTCCAAAGAAGTAGAAAACATTTGTATTTGTTAAAATTCTATAAAAAATAGAAATTTTTATCAAAGCAACCCTTAAATTCAAAATTTCATTATCCAATTAAAATAGTTGTTATCATTTGTTGTCATAGTTATACAATAATTTAGAAAAGATATCAAATATTTTGTCAAAGGTAACTTGTTCCTCATATTTTTATTTCAAAATTTATGCAAATTTGTTATTTTAATTTAGAATAAACCTTGTTTAGGTAGATTTCATATAAAAATCTACCTATTGCAATGGGCTTCATCTCGGAATTTCGGAAAAATTTTGATGCCAATCGACTATATGTGATAAGTGGAGATGGAAAAACAAAAAAAAAAAAAAATTATATATATATATATATATATATATATATATATATATATATATATATATATATATATATATATATATATATATATATATATATATATATATAACGAGATGAGGTATAACGGAATTTAGCGGCACTCTCACGGTCGCATTTTTCGACCTACACCAAAATAATTTTCTGTGTATGTTTCGGCAAATAATGTCTTGGACAAGTTCGTGAACTGGCTATATCCGGGTACCGGTTAAGCGGCTAGAGCCTAAAAAATCGAATAATCTAGGGCGCTATAACTTCCGTTTGAATAATAATATTTTAATAAAATTTAAAAATATTGAATATTTGAACCTTTTTCTATCATTTTTATCCAGATAACAACTTTGGCGTTTCAGGTTCCTCAAAAATCAGCTGTTTTAAAAATTTACTAAACTTTGCTGCCCTTGATCTAGCTGAAATGGCCAAGCACATATTTGAAAACTTTTCTTCACGTACTTAAAATATAAATCTTTCCAAAATTTTCAAAAATAATAGTTTAAGTCTAACGGTTGAGACTCTAGGGCTGTTGAAATGAAAACAAACGCAAAAGGCAATGCTTTCATCATGTTTCAGTTTATGTTATTTAAATTCATCTTAGCTTTTAAACAAACTTTTCAACTATAACCTCAAAAAATTTCAGCTTTCTAACCTTAAAGGTTTCATTTTTATAAGCATTATAGTGCAACCCTTACAAGAAAAATATCAACCCATTTAATACCGTAGAAAAATTATCAAAATCTCTTTTGTTTTTATTTTTTTTTACTAAGTAACCGTTTGAAAAAAGATCAAATAAGAACAAAAAAACAACAACAAAAGATGACTTTAAAATAAAATTGTTGGATAATGTTTGATTATAAATTATGTGTGATGGTATAATTGTAGTTGTGACGTAGTTCATTTGATCTTTGGTGGATTTAATATGTTATTAAAAGTAGTTTAAACCAACTTAAATAAAACTGTTCCGAAATTGTATTGATGGAGTTAGTTCGGATAATGTATTTAATTTGGTTCGATAATTTTTTTGAATTATTCTGTTTCTACTTATATTTTTTATTTAAACTAATCTGACTTATCTAATTTTATTTGGACACAAAACCGTCTGACCCCGAAATCTACCTATTTCTAGCGGATATACCTGCCGCTGGGATTTTTTAAATCTTGCGGCGAATAAAAAATAGTATATGATGCACGGACGTAAGCTATTTTGGATTTTATTTGGGTGCAAGCTCAACATACGTCCAAAATATTTAGCTTTACGTCTTAGCATCATAATGTACTATTTTTGATTATTTTTTTTATAAATAATTTGACTATTTTCTATAAAAAATCAAAAAAATATTTGTACTATTAGTTAATATTTGTACGGCGCTGTGTGTTATTGTTTTTGGATTTCAATAAAACTTCATTAAACTGCAAACGTTACTCAAGTTAAATGGAATATTATTATTCGGTGGGAGAGGAAAAAAAGTCGATTTGAAAATTGTTCATACATTTTTGGTCATGCCTAACAACGACAGCTATAAAGCATTTACGTGTAACTACATCTTCAAAAATTTTGGCGGAAGCGAAGAAAACGTTGCATTACAATTCCAAACAATCTTGAAAATAAAATTTATTATCAGTAAATCAAACAAATAGTACAAAAAGTACAAAATAGTACATTTTGCTACGAGAGATGATAACACTGCTTTTTCGTGAGTGAAAATTTGTTTGAAAAACTTTGTAAAATAACATGAATTACCATTACATGAAACTATAATTTGTTATTTAGCGAAAATGATTTTATACTAGAGGAAAAAATTTATTTTCACAGGGGATTGAGCCTGCATGAAAATAAACTTTTCAACTGCTATCGTAGAAAAATTTTATTTTTTTGGTTTATTGATAATAAATTTAATTTCAAGGTTGTTTAGAATTGCAATTAAACATTTTCTTCGCTTCCTCTCAAGTTTCCAAAAATGTAGTTACACCTAATTGTTTTGTAGCCTTCGATATACATACTTGTTTTTTCAAAACAATATAACACAGCGTATCTCCGGAACAACACCAATGCCACTATATATCAACATTTCTGCAAGCAACAAAATAACAATACATAACTACTGTTTCACATACAAAACAAACAAGAAATAAATAATAATGTTAGTAATTTATAACGAACACAAGAGCTACAATGATTAATCGAACAGAAAAAAAAATTTGGGTATAGATTCATATACAATTATGAATGTTGTATATGTAACATGTTTTCTAATTATATAATCAGAAATGAAGTTAATATTCGTGGTTATTTCTATTTCAATTATATATTTTTTTTCTTTTTATGGTTATAGACGGTTTCGGTTTAATGGAAGCAATTTTTTACCTCAAAAACAGTATAATGAATAGTCAAGTTGTGTAATAAATTAATAAACATATATAGAAAAATTGTAGGATATTGTTGGCGTTATTAATTTAATTAATTGTTGGAATTAATCAGCATATTTGGAAAACATAAATAGAATTCTAAAGTTAAAAACAGGAGCTAGGAACAAACACTTATGGTTCGTCGATACAATTTTTTTACAAATTTTAGTGAGCTCTTGCTGGCAACGATTGATGTTGTTATCATCGGCCAAAGGACAGAATGTTTGATGTGCGGGAATGAACAAAATGAAAAGATTTTGGATCAATGTTTCGGTTGTTTCTTCAAATAAGTGAAGATTTTAATAAACGAAACATGTTTAGGTTTTTAAAAAACACATTAATTTTTTTAAAGGGGTCTAATAGCATATTGAATATAGCATATTGGCATAACTCAAGTTTGCCGTTTAAACGTAGGCTTAGAATTAAGAAATATAAGAAATGAGAAACGGAAACTTACAACTGACAATTTAGCAACGAGAACTGAGAACTGGAAACTGATAACTGACCACTACGAACTGAGAACTAAGAGCTGAGAACTGAGAACTAAGAACTGAGAATAAACTGACACCTGAGAACTAAGAACTAACTAAAATCTGACAACTGAGAAATGAGAACGACGCTGTTTACTCAGGTACAGAAAGTTCATGTGTTTGTTTTTGTTGTGACGGTTATATTATACAAGCCACCCCTACTCTTCGATTTCATTTTCTACATGCCATAGTTCCTTTCACAAGAGAATAAAACTTGAAATTAAAGATCTGCTGATTTATATTTCGAAAATTTTAAAATGATTGTTATTTCTTTCAAATCAGGGTTGTTACAGGTAATTTTTGAATAATCCTTGAGAAATTTGTATTATTATCGGATTTTTTGAAGCAAATTTTAATAGATGATTGCTGATTCCTAATTATCATTACTGTATAGATCTGTCAGATAAATGCGGCAATACAACGATTTGAAGTTCGTAAGGGGAAAACCAGGGAAAAACTATATATTGATAATTGGATGTACATTTAGGATATGTGGTCTGTGAATTTATTCGTGAATAATTCAAATTTTTTTTTTGCAATTATTTAGCTAAATATAGTCGAATTTAAATAAAATAAATTAACGATAGTAATTCGTGAAATTTTTAGTTTAGTTAACAGTTAACTTAATTGAATAAAATAAATTACTGAAATTTTTTAAAATAAATAAAATAAATTACTTAATAAATTACTTAAATATTTACTAAATAAATTTTTTCATTTTTTTTTTTAAATAAAATTTATTAGAAAATTATTTATGTTGTGCAATTTGTATCGGGGTATATCATTGAATATCAGTGAATTTTTATTACTTTATAAAAGAAGAATAAGAAAATGATTATGTGTTTGTGTTGTTATTAGAACCATATCGAAAACATATTCAATACCGCTTCAATATTGTGAATTAACATTGCAGTAATGCAGGTGTTACTAAAACAATGAAGAAATTCGAACGTATTTAAACTAAATTGAAAATAAATATTTATTTATTTCTTTCAATTTTTCTCTTATTTTAAAAATACAATTATATAAATAAATATATGTAAATGTGTGAATGTATAATATTAAATTTAAATTAAATACATTTTGGTTTAGGTAATTTGTGTTGTGAATATTAAGCGCCAAAAACACGTAAAACTAAAATATTAGTTGATGTAATGGTGTTTTTGTTTTGTGAAAGCGTTGGCATACATTGAAACTAAATTAGGATATTACAACAATCTATCTTTTTCTTTAAATATTTGTTTTTTTTTTAAATTAAATTAATTACAGTTTTTGTTGTTACAAGTGCCAATTTCTTTTTGTTGTAAGAAATTTAATTTTGAGTTTGTTAAAAATTATAAGTAAATTAAAACAAACCAACCATTTTATGGGATTGAAAATATAAGAACTAGTGAGTGCAGGTATACGTGGCTGTTGTAAAACCCGACATTGGTGCTTTTGCTACGTCATTTGTTGGATTAAATCATCGACCTATCATTTGGCGCAACCTTTAATTTGAGTTATTATATTGTTCAACATTGCTTTTATCGTTTTCGCGCAACATTTGATTTGACATATTACATTTTATTAATATTTTCCAACAATCGCCGTATCATTTGGCGCAACATTTGATTTGATAAATTCCATTGTATTAATATTGTTCAACAATCGCCTTGTCATTCGGTGCCAATCTTGATTTTAGTTGTTATATTGTTCAACTATCGCTTTTAAAATGAGAACCTAAGTGTGAAGAAGGTTAAGAGGAGATAGATCTACTACCATCATAAGGTGAGTCATTAAGTTATTTGATAATATTATTTATCTAAAACTAGAGTATTGGTTTGGATGTGACAGTCTTGGATTTTTTGCTGATAGGATCGTCAGAGTCTCTTAAGTTCAATTTTTCTTGGTATGTCTGTTTATTCTCAAATGAGTGCATATTGGTTAATTTGCGCTGGGGACGTTCATTCTTGTATCCACATGTCTTCCGCTAGCTGGAATATAAAAATCTCAAGGCACACAGTTCCCCTGATCTCCAGATTGCTTCTTGTTGGTATTTTTGGCAACAAGTCTAGTCGCCATTACAAACTGAGAACTGACACCTGAGAATCAAGCACTGAAATATGTAACCTGAGGACTGAGAACTAAGAGTTGAGAACTAAGAAATAATAACGAAATGGGGAGCTGAAAACTAAGATAAAGGAATAAAAATAAAGACAAAACATGCAAAATAAAGAATTGAGAATTAAGATCTAAGAGTTTACAATAGATGGTTAAGCGTTGAAGCTAAATGGAATTGTAGGATTAGATAACACTGTAATTTTACTTCAATTCTAAAAAAACACAACACACCCATAAAGGCAAAACCGCAAAAAGTAGAATTAGTTAGAATGTTTTTGCATCAGTAAATAGTTTTTGTATTTTTTTATTTTGAAACAAACGACAAAGATTTTACGTTTAACACTGCTCCGTATGCAATTGAAACAAAGTTTACTGTCAACACAGAAAACTATCTACGAAAGGACCCAAAACCGAATAAATTTGTTCAGTGTTTGGTTAATAAAATTCAACTTGGCATCAAGCAAAAGGCATAACTTTCCCGGGTAGCAACAGATTACAGCATTAATAAAGGTTGGCTTAAAAGTATCTCTCTGTATCACTTCTTAAAATAGACAGTAGATACAACATATTCAATACCACGCGAATATATATTATTTTTAGCAGCTAAGTGACAAACTTAAATAAATATGGCACACTTAAGTTGGCACATGACAACATAAGAATAAAACTGGGTTGGAGAAATTGGGCTTAAGTATCACACAGTACGAATTTTTGAGTTAACTGTCCTATCACTGGAAGAAAACGCCTTAAAAATAGAAAGGATCAAGCTTAAGGCCATTAAAAGTGAAACCATGAATTAAAAGGAATTTTTGATATCTAGAGATTTGGATCTATGAATTAAAAGGCCTTTTCGTTTATGAAACTTGGAGACAAGGTTTTCAACTCACCAGAAACCTCCTCTATGCAATCAACCTCGTTTTCACAAAACTATTTATATGGCTAGGAATTTATACTTTTTTTATTATTACTTTAACTTTTCTTGCGCAAATCACAAAAGCATGAATATCGTAATTTCTCAACTTATTTGATCAATGCTAAAACTGAAAAATACTCTTCAGTGAAAACTTACTTCAAGACGTTTTGGTACCTTGAATATAACTCTAAAATGAATGTTAACTTCAAATGAAATGATTGAGATACTAAGTATACTGAAGTTATATTACTTTAATTATTTCAAAAATTCAATAATTATAAATATTTTGAGCTTAAGTTGATTGATTGAATTTAGTATTGAAAAAACAAAATTTAAGCTTTACCTATGTTTGTATGTCATTCAATTTTAAACTTTTTTTTGTCTTAAAAGTTAACAAATGATTTATTGTTTCAGTTTTCCAAAAAAAAAACACTATTTGCACCCACAAAAATTTGTAGTTTTTATCGATAGTTGTGAAATCTAAAATATCAAACTGAAATAATGTTATGATAGTTTTGTTTTTTATTTGGATTTTTTAACTTGTGATAATTTCTTAAGATAACGCAAAAGATAAATATTTCTGTTGCTTTTTTTCGAAAGTTAACTGGTTTGACAGTTCATTTATATTGTTTACTACATGTGTTGAATAAATTGGATTTTTGTTATGTTACTGTGATGTTTTGATATTTTATTATTTTTATAGTTTTTTATTTCAAGTGCAAGAATGTACGATGAATATATTTAGATAGGAACAAAGATATAAGAAAAATATAAATCATAATTTTTTGAATATTATTGGCATTAATAATAATAAATTGAAACAAAACGAAAATCGAGTGTTGATTTTTTAATGAATTGTCTTGTTTTGATTGAACGGATAATTTTTTTTATGTAACCGTTCCGAGATCCTAATATCAAAATGAGAGCATGGTCTCACAAAACTGATAGTCTCAATAAACTTTCTCTAATATTCGATAGAATTTTTTTAAAACGTAATCTTAATCGTTGGACTAACAACTGACCCAAACCAACAAATACTTATTTAAACAGAAAAATAACTCAAATCTACATCAAACAATTTCACCTATCTCAAATAACATTGAATTATAAACTAATCATATAAATATTCATTAAACCATACAATAAAAAATTGAAATTTATATAATGTTCCCACGATTAATAGAAAAAAACAATAAATAATAAATTCATACAATAAATTTATCTTAATCAAAATCAATAAGAAATATGAAAATAAAATAATAGAACGGATAGGTATTATATGTATATGTAAGTGTATTTAAATTCAATACAATTAAATAAATGAATGTGTCATACACAAAATATTAAATATATCGAGCGTGTTATCTGATTAATTACTTGGGAGTATCTTAATTATTGATCAACTTTTTTTATTTAATTTATTTGGATTCAATAAAATAATTAATACAGTTTCTGTATCAGTTATTCGTTTGAAAAAATTTTCGTCTGTTCAACGGCTTCTTGATAATACATAAAGTAATGGTTTAACCTGTCTTGTTTTTAAACCAGACATTTTAAGAGGCTGAACGGTTTTGATGGTTTTGACAAGTAGAAAATTTTATATTTTAAACGTTTACGTTTGCGGTAAAATTAATTAATCATTATATCACATATAAAAACTATTTGTTGTTCATATTTGAGATGTTGTTAAAAGCGGAAACTGTAAATTTCTTTTATTTGCAAGAAACAAAAAGAAAAATTTACTCGAAATTTTGCTCGAAAACTGGATAAATCGGGTCACATGAAGTATAAACTTGTCTGCTAGATTACCAGTATCTGGTTCATATGCTAATCGTGTTTGGAATTAAAAACGTGCTGATTGAGATAAACTGAGAAATTTTTATGAAGAAACATCTTGGAAAACTAGGATCATATCACATCAATTTTTCACTCTAGAGTTACTGAAATCCTTAAAGCTGGCATTTGCCAGTTTATTCCAAATCGACTTATCACTAATCCTAAAACTGAGCCCTGGTTCTCTTGGGATGTTAATGTTGGCTATGAGGTATAAATGTAAGGCATTTAACGCTTTTAACTGAAATAAAACACCTGAAACATTTTGTACCTATGAGAGAGCAAAAATATTAGCAAACACAAAAAAATTTATACAAATACGGGTTTATCCAAAAAAAAGCAAAAAAACTCGCGGAGCACCCATCTGGCTTTCGTATAGTTTCTTTAAGGCGATAGCAATTTAACTCGATTCCTATTCCAACCTTAGTTCTAAATGACAATACCGTGAGCGTCTCAAAGGAGAAAGCTTAATCTCTTAGGTAGCATTTTCGCAGAAAACTGAACCATATAGTTGAACCTTCCCATCAGCCTACATTACTTCCTCCAGTTGAAACAAAAATGAGGCTAATTATTTTTCGGTGCAACTTTGTACTAAAAATGCTTCTTTTATAACAATATCAACAAATCCGTTGGTTCCGATGGCATACCACCTCGTGTTCTTAAAAACTTTGCTAAGCAACTAGCGCCAATTCTGAAAGGCAGTAATAGTTATAGACGCATTGCAATTCTGTTTGTTTTGGCTAAAATATTTTACCTACGTAACCCATCCGGGAACAAATCTTTGGAGAAATGTGGAGGATTATTTAGTATTTCGCTTGATGCTGCCAAAGCATTTAATAGAGTGTGGCAAAGAAATCTCATATGGCTAAATTAAAATTTTACAGAGTAGATTTTCTTACTGTTTCGTGGATTCAAAGTTTTCTTTCAGCTCGTCACTTTCATGTTAATTTAGAGGATATTTTATCCACCACAATATTTGACATTCAATTGTGGTGTTCCTCAAGGCTCTGCATTCTTACTAACCTTGTTGGTGCTTTGAACTCTCACCATATCGATCTTATACTGCAGCGACCACTGATAAAGAGTTGTTAATTGATACTATCTAAGACCTGAAGCGTATAATGGAATGGGATTATTGTAATCTTGTTGTATTTAACCATACCAAAACTAAACTATGCTTCATGCGTAGAACATGTTATGTTCTTTCACAAAATAGAGCAACATGAAAACGTGCCTATTACAATAAACCATGAGAAACCGTGTGAGGTTGAATCAGTTGACTTCTTGGAGTGGCTTTTGAAAATAACTTGAAACCTTGCTAAATTTGCAATGCAAAAATTAGGATTCTTGAGTCCAATGTATTAAGTTTTTCAATGCCCATTAAATTTTGCTGGTATGGAAGACTGCTGTCATGTTCTAGTCAGTGCTTATCAGTCAATAATAACACTTTTAGACTCCATACGGAAATAAGCAATACGGTTGATTGATAATACTAAAATAACTCATCACCATTACGGACAAGAACTTCGGAGTTATCCCCCCATTTTTAGTCCAAATACCTTGCTGTAGAACCTAAATCCTTTCAAATAGAGTGGCCATATTGAAGAATTCAATTCCCTCCTCCATGTTACTTGACGAATTTGTCCCTCAAACATTTATAGAATATGTTCATCGTAATTTAAAACAATTAGTATCAGTTATTATCCTAGAATAGGCCACTTGAGGTTACTTTCTGGCCCTAATCACGCCCTGACAGTATTTTCAAGCTTTCCCTTACTAGTTTCTGCTCGGGTTTATTCCTTCTACTTTCCTATCTCCTTCTTTTCAAGTTGAAATGGTAACTTTGGCTATTTAAACTTGGTTATGAATATTGCATATATGTAGTGATACGATTAAAAAAATAATAATAACATTTCTCTGATTAGTTGGTTGATTAGCTCGTTTAATTCAGTTGTATGCTAATATCTGTAACCCGGGTGACCAACGCTTCTTGTTCTGTAGATATGTGTGCTAGATGCCTGATAAATCGTGGATGAACTGAAAGAAAAAAATCGATCAACCTATTTTGTACCAACCGAATGTTCTTTGTCACAATAACCTCAAATTCGATTGTGCTACTTTCAAAAACCAAATATAAATACAAAATAACCGAAGGCGATGTCATCGAGACAGCGGAAATTTGGTTGGCACAAATAGAGAGCTCGTGGGTGAGGAAATATCACTTGGCTGCAGCGAATTCACATTTAGCTATATATTGATATACAGATCGAAATTTTGAAGAGGCCAAAAAATATGACAAAGACATTGAGAACGTTTGTTCTCTTTATTACTGACAACCAATATACCAAACACACAACGATGTTCATTTATAAATTGTTAAAGAGCGGAATTGTATTTATAGCAGACCAAAGCACATATAAAAGAATACCAGCAACCGACATGTGATGGTACACATGATTGTAATCGATATTTTAAATACCATTACAACCATGCAAGTTCATTTATATAAATAATAACATTTATTTTAAAGGTTGTATATGAAGCACGATTCTCAGTTTATGTCGCATATAATCTACTCTGATTCAGCAGTCATTACTTTTATGTTAAGGAACATGATGTTGCAAAGATGTAGAAGATGATAATGCGGGACGACATGGCCTTACCCTACACATATAGTTGGCTTGGATTTTCGGTTTTCTTATATTTCTACGGACAAAATCGCCTTGTAGGAAGCAAGAAAACGACCTCCACCTATAAAATATATGGTGCACATTGTTTTGAGACAATTTATTATTATATGACGAGTTTGAAATACCCCAATGTTTGTTTTCGTGACTGATATTTGGTAATCTATTCGTTAAAAATAGGAACCGCCAATACTGCACTTTTGTTCTTACTGTCCAGTGTCCATACTGTCCATACTCTCGGTGATATTAACATTTGTACACCGAAAAAAACATGCATTATATATTAAATGAAAATAATTAATTAAAAAAGAAATTGTATGTCATTACCGGAAATTCGTTTTCATTATTTCATGAATGGTGAAAAACACGTGAAATCAGCAAAAAACATGCAATTTTGGAAATGAGGTTTTAATTTTGTATATTTTTGTATTGGAATTGATTGACATCAATAAAAAAAAATTTTCTGCGTTTTTAGTTTACCCTGTTTTACCCTGTTTTAAGATACAGGATGATGAAAAATCAAAAAATTGCTTGGCCCTGGTGTATTGAAATGGCTCTACAGTCAAAACTACTGGACTGATTTTAATGTTATGTAGCTCAAAATGTAGGTATTAAACAGAGCTAATCAAAATAATAATTCACATTATATGACCTTGAACATTTTCTTTTAGAAAAATAACGGCAAAAAGTTCAAATTCGATTTTCTATAAATGCGTATTTTTTAAATTTTTGATTTTTTAATATGTGAAAGGTACATATATTGCTAGCATTTTATAAAAAATTCAGGAGGGGAAAATTTTTTGTTTTTTTTATTAATTTTATTGCAACACCCCTTAAAAATTTTCATCATAAAAAAAGTGGAGTTAAAAAATTAACAGTTTTTTTTGGATTTATATATATGTTTTTATAATAAATTTTTAATGTTAACTCAAAATAACGATTTTACGCATTTTTTATCATTTATTTAATTTTACATCACTAAATTCCGTAGAGTTAGAATAACGTCTAGCTAAGATTGATACATCATTTGTAGAAATGTATGAGTGCTACATTCCTATCAGCTAGTTGATTTCGTTTTGCAATGTAACCTGCCTCCGTTACATAATTTTGGAAATTGTAGAAATTTTGGAAGACATTTCTCAAAATTTGTCCGTATTTAGTAAAAGTTATTTCATTCGTTTTTGTCTTTTGACGTTTCTTGACTTGATAATTTAAGATTTTTCCGCAAAATACAGCGGTTGTGGTTTTCACTACTTCTACTTATTTCAATGAAATAAGTGGTGAATTGTAAATTACAAATTGAGTTAGCGGTTCATGATCCATTTGCGTGAGAGCGAATCAAATTTTTCTATTTTCCATACTATGGAATACCCAGTTTATAGTTGAATATTGTTTAGTAGGACTTATAAGGGATTCTTGTTTGGTAATTGGATTTAGAAAAATTCTGTAAGCAATTTTAAATGAAATCTTTGTTATATATTTCCTGATTAATACCCAACAAACAATTTTGCTATTTATAACCGTAAAAATACTGAAATGTTATCGGTGACTGCTATCGGGCACAAGTGGTTACGTAACTGATTTTTTACCATATTTTGGTCAGACGATAGGCGGTAACGGCAACCGAACGAGGACCGTGTCGGTTACATTTCAGTATTCGTACGGTTACTATTTCAGTTACTTTTCAGATGATTTTAGTAATTGGCTGGGTATAATTACGGTTATATTACAGTTACTAAATGGTATTTGTGTCGGTTACATTTAGGTCGCTATTGGTAATTTGACGGAAACAATATGATTATATTTCAGGTATTTGGTGATGTTTTTTTCGGTTACATTTTGGTAATTTTTAGTCATTAAACGGAAACAATTTTGGTTATATTTAAGGTATTGATCGTAGTTGTGTCAGTTACATTTCGGTTATTTGTGGTAATTTGACATATAAATTCTGATGAATTTTGATGTATTTGTTAAGTTTGTTTTTAATATGATGAATTTTGTTAAGTTTGTCAGATGAAGATAGAATTGATGGAAATGAAATGATTAATAAATTTGTATGTACTGAAATCCCTGATCCCATTCTTTTTCCTAAATTACATGAATATGTGAAACGTCATATGATGCATGAACCATGTGGTGCTCTAAATCCCAATTCTGTTTGTATGAGAGTGGTAAATGTAGTAATAATTTTCCAAAACCTTTTTCTGAAAATATTAAAGAATATGTGAATGGTTATCCTTTGTACCGTCGACGTGATAATGGTCTGAGTGTTGATGTACGTGGTGCATCTCTTGATAATAGATTTGTTCCGTATAATATTTATCTTCTTGCAAAATTCAATTGTCATATTAACGTGGAAATATGTACGACTGTTAAAAGTGTGAAATATGTTTACAAGTATGTATATAAAGAGTATGATTCTGCCAATGTTGAATTGAGAGTGAATGGAGAGAATGCAGTGAATAATGATGATGCGATTGTGGGAAATGAAATTCAAGATTTTTTGAATGGACGGTATGTTGGTTCGACTGAAGCTGCTTGGCGCATATTTGAATTTCCAATGCATTTTCAATCTAATACAATTATTCGACTTGATTGTCATTTGCCTAATAGACAAAATGTTTATATCAGGAATGGTAATGTGGCTGGCACAGTCGCAAATGTATCAAGAACAAAATTGTTAGCATTTTCCATTTGAATTCCATTGATAATTTAGCTAATGAGTTTTTGTATACAGAATTAATTATGTTTGGTATGACCAAAGTAAATCGTGGAAAAGAAGACAACGTGGGGCTGATAAAGTTGTTGCTCGATTATATATGGTTACTCCAAAAGATATAGAATTGTTTCATATGCGTTTACTTCTGTTGCATGTTCGTGGTCCAAAATCTTTTTTTGATCTACGTATGTATGAAGGTGTACCCTACCCTACTTTTGTTGCAGCATGTGAAGCTCGAGGTATTGCAACAAATGATAATGAATAGCGTGAATGTTTACTTGAAGCTTCAGAAATTCAATCACCAAAACAGTTTCGTCAATTATTTGCATTTATCTGTGGTTTGAATGTTCCTCCGAATGCTTTAGCTTTTTTTCTTGACAGCTCATGCAGGTGCAAATGCTACCATATAATTTTTAATTTTTCTTTTTAAATATATGAATGAAAAATAATCAGAACTCTAGCTGATCAGTTCGGATATATGAAAAATTAGCGAAGCTTACTTGAAAACTTATTTGATCGCTAATTTTTCATATGCTAATTTTTCATACGAAGCTTACTTGAAAACTTATTTGATCGCTAATTTTTCATATATCCGAACTGATCAGCTAGAGTTCTGATTATCTGATTATTTTTCATTCATATATTTAAAAAGAAAAATTAAAAATTATATGGTAGCATTTCTCATTACCACTTTTTGAAATCATTGCTTCTACGTCAACAAAATGTCTACGCAAAAACTTTATTTATAAGCGTAGCGAAGCACGCCGGGCCCTCCTAGTAATCATAGTGAGGAATACAATACAATACGTACAAATTACAATACACTACCATTTTCAATCTCGGGACATACTCGGGGGTGTTTCGATAATTTTGGTTGTTTGCAAATGAGAATTTTAGCAAAGATGAATATGCGCTGGTGATATTTAAACTGTTTTTATTTTGTTTTGTGTTCGTAGTTCGTCTTCGTCATATTTACAGATAAAACTTTTACTGTCGGTGGTAACATTGGGACTGTAGAGGTACTGTTGGTTACAAAATGTTTGTCGGGATAAGATAAGAGAAACTAAAATAAAAATCTTAGACCGTCTAAAGAGACGCAAGGTCCCATGTTTGTTGACAAAGCTTTTGCCTAAAATGAAGTGACTAATAAACAATAAGAAAAAGAAGGCTTATATATGACAGTTACTAATGTGTGGCTCAACACTTAGTTCCAGAACAATATTATAGAGCAGAAATTATCAATTTAATAAAACCGAAAAATATTTAGGATTTATTTTAGAAAAACTGCATTTAGATGGAAAGTTTATAGAAGAAAAGGCACTAAGAATAAAACCCAAAAGAAAACAAAAATTGATGTATAATGAAAGCAAAGGATTATTAAAACGACACGAATTTTACAATGTGAAAATAAAATATGCACAAGCGTCAAGAGACGAAAATGAGGCAAAATTCTTTCCATATAAGCTATCGAAAATAATAGAAGGTGGCAAAATCACTCCGTTTTTACAACTGTTTTGTTTTTAAAGTCAAGAAATATGTGGAATAAACGGTCTTGTATTTTTACTCGTCGACTCCTACTAGATAGATCAGCCAAACATGCAATTGCTATTTTTTGACTTAATACCACATCCTTGATTCCTTGATTCTGCCGGTGGATCATGATATAAAAGCAACATTTTAAATGTATTATATTAGGTTTTATGTTTTGGGATCAGTTGAGGAAAAAAAAGACGGTCGTAGAAACACGGTAAAATTATAAGATAATTTAAAGTAAAGATAATTAAATATGATTCTTGTGCTACAAAACAAATCCATGCCATCAACCCGTAATGCTTTTTGGAGAACAATTAAGCTTAAAAGCAAAGACTAACATTAAGAATTTAAGCGATTATTTAATTCTTTAAAATTAATCCAAAGCAATAATTAAAATATGATCACCACATGCCCTCATTGACGGTAAACGAAACAGAAAAATTATAGTTTCGAATTTCACTTAATTTTTCGTTTATTTGTTATTGGGGACAACATGGCTAGCCATCACGTGTTTTTCGTAATTATGAAATCAATTTTGCTGTACTGCTTTAGGTTCCTATTTAAGTTTTGTATTTCAAACAAAAATGTGTGTCACAACATTACCTCCCCCTTTTAAGCACACACTAACAAATGTTCATGATATTAAAAAATCTTTTGTTTTTATTCAAGTTTTTCAATGTTCTATCAAAACAACAGCAAAATCAATTATTTTGACAGTTTAATCTACTTAAAACTCATATTTGTTCTTAAAATAGAATAAACAAAACATTTGATCAGTTTTTTGCAATCCACCGTAATTTTTACAAAAAAACTCAACCCACATTTCAAAATATAATACAGACAACAAAAAAAATTATTGAAAGACTAATTTGAAATGAAGAAAAAACGCGAGGACATCTATTATTTAGTTTTGATTAACAGACACTACCAATCACCCACCTATAATTCATTTCCATTAATACTTAAAAATCAATTTATCATTACGTATGTCGTCAAAAATACTCACATAAACAATTTATGAAAAACTATAAAATCTAAACAAAATTCCCACAACTTCCAAAGTATATTTTCGTTAGATTTTTAAGTTTTATGGTTGGTACGTCGTCAAAATAGAATTTTGTTTTTATTTATTTTGGTTGATCTTTGGTTTTTTTTATAGAACCAGAATTTTTGTTTTATTTTTTATTATCTTTTTGTTTTAGACTTTTTTTTTGATTGATATTTGATAGGTTTTTATTTTCATTAACATTAAATGATTAAATTATTGGTCGGTTACTTAGTGAGTGTGTAGGTAGGTTAAATTTTTTTAAATTTGCTGAATTTATTTGTTTTGGCTTATAGATAAATTAATCTTTTATGATTTGATAATTGCTTACCTATTTCGAATGTATTTTTGATTCAGTTCGATTGAGACTTTTTAGATAAACGATTTTTATTTAATGGCTATTTTGTTAATGATTGGACTTTAATTGCTTTATTGAAAATTGAAGAAGATAGAATATTGATGAAATAGTTTTAAGTGGATGGTAACTAATTTTTATAAATTGGTCATAAATAATTGTTATCTATTGATTGTTGGTTTTAAAAGATTTCTCTAAGAGGCTAATGACATTTTGGGTCACTCCTTAATCACTCTCATTTGAAGTAATATGAAGTAATAGTGATTAAAAATGTATGTGCGCTTGTGTCAAAGTTGGTTATGAGAAATTTTAAAGTTCAAATAATTTTACTTTTAAGGGTTTATTTCAACAATTAATTGTTGTTACCAAGAAATGTATAAATGTATTTTCCAATTCAAAATTAGGGTTTTCTCAAAAAATAACAAAAATGCCTGGAAAACCTAGCATTAATCTGATTTTAAGAACCACTGCTAATTGTATTTGCATTTTGATTTGTGACTAAACTATAATGTTTTTCGTTCCATGTTGGAAATGAAATACCAGTTTGCCAAAAAATTATTTTTTACAGGAACAAATAATCGAAACACAAATTGAAAACAGTAGAAAGGTTATATTTTTTAAGCCGAGACCAATTTGGAAAAATTACAACAGCTATCGGATCTAAGAGTCCCTAGGTGTAAACCATATTTTTGTATGTTTTTGGGTGTAAAACATATTTGAAACCACCATAAAAAATTAAAAAATTCTTTTACAACCATGTAAATATGGTCAATTTACTAAAAAATATTTCAAAATAGCAACCTTCCCAAAAACATGTTAGGATAAGTGAAATATAGAATAATTATCAATCACTACTTGACTTTATTTATTATATTTTTCTATCACAGGTCTTAATTTTCTATTTTATAAAATAATTAATTTGAAATCGATTGTATAACTAACACAAGGGAGAGACTTCTATGTTTTTCTTCCAAGGTGTGTTTAGGCACTTAGCTTATATGTCAATAGCAGAGGACTGGAGCACGCAAGCTCCTCATACCAGTAGATCAAATATTGGTCTATAAATGATTTTGACTAAGTAGTTTTATAGCAAAAATTGAACAAGGGTATTTAAATCAAGGGTATATTTTGTTTTATGTGAATGTTCCAAAAATCAATTGATGAATCTTTCTACCAGTTTGACAATTTTTTTTTATCCAGTTAATAAATACTTTCTTCAAATATACATTATATTCTTTCGAATAACTAGGTATAAATAAAACGAAATGCCCCGGTTTCTTACTAATTTAAAAGACAGAGATTTTCAAATTAAAAAAACCATTTTAACTTAATTATTTAAACCATATCTTGAAATCTAAATCTTTAAGAACTTAAATTTTGCACAAGTCTTACGTTAATATTAATAAAGTCATCAAACTCTTTTTAAATTATATATTGACAATCACATTAAACATTGGATAAAAAAAAATATGTTATTTATTTTATTTATAATAAAATTAGTTTTAAGAAGATTAAAATCTAAAAAAAGATATCGATTTGTTTATTACAAAAATATTGTCGTAATTTTTTTTTATTCTTCTATTATTATTCTTTGAACTGTTTGTTTCAATTCGCGGTTTTTATCTGTAAAAACATTTTCACTAAAAAAAATTTATTATTGTTTAAAAATGATACAGATTTTTGTTGTTTAGAATTAAAATAAGATATAATAGTTTATGTTTATTTATTTTTATTACATTAATTTTTTTTTTCGTTGATTTTTGTTGTGACTGTTTATTTAGCAGGAGCAAATTTGTGTTTTTTGCTGTTGTTGTTATTCTCAAGATGTATTTAATGAGAAATAGATTGAACGAATTTTATCTTAATTTGAGATGTTATTAATTCTTAAAGTAATATGTAAATTAAATGTTATTTGTTCGTCTTCGTTTATATTTTTATGTTGTTTGGAAAAAGGAACAATTAACTGATAGAAGAAAATGTTTATTTATAGTAGAAAATATAATGGATTGTAATAAAATCGATCGTTTAGCAATTTTAAATAAGGTCGTTTTTTTTATTTCATGTGGTTTTTATAACATTAAATTTATTATAGATTTTCGATGTTGTATTTTTAAATTAAACATTGAAATTAACCTTGTCAAGTTTTAAAAACAAATAAAAGTTTATTTCACTATTTTTTGATTATAATTTAAAATTTTTGCTAGAAGCTATGTTATTTAAATGACCATGATCTCGTGAATAAATTCGAATTTAATTTTGTGTTGGTTCTGAATTTGAGGGCGTGGTGCAAACTAAAATTTCTCGTAAAATAATTAGGTGATATTCATTTATAAAGGTGGCCAAACGTACTCCATTTAGGAAACTTTATTTACCTTAGATTTTACCAAGGGACTTTGTATACCTCAAACTTTTTAAAAATTGGTAAATAAAAATATACTTGCGTTAAAACTGAAGCTTGCAATATAATAATTTAGAAAACAATTAATTAATACGTAAGATATTCTGACTTAGTGTTTTGAAAACCAAGAGCCTGATTTTTTCTTCATTATTAGCACAAAATGTATAGGGTGTACCAGTATACCCAATACCATTATACCGGTAAACCATGATGTCGACAAAGAAACTGGTTAAAGTTTTCACAAAACCTGTTCTCATTGTCAAGTGCGCTTGATTTTTTTTAGTTTCATATTTAAAAAATACAAAGTAGAAATGAAACATCGTCCCCTAGAAACAGGGGATTTAGGCGTCTAACTTATTTATTATATGTTTCTAAATAAATCCGGCTCGAAGGACCATAAATGTATGTGTCTTAATAAACATGGCACGAAATGACAATAAGTCTTTTTCGTCTTAAATTTTATTTCTTTGTTATATTTTATTTTCTTTCATACAACTTTATTTTCATCTTACTGTAGAGATACTACTACGTCTACCTATCCAACTCAAAACACATATAATAAGTTATAAAGGAATTCCCGTGACGTAATTTCTTTTTATCAAAACAAAATAATAATAATTTAGTAAACAACATTTCATATGTTTACAATTATAAGTAAGCGAAATTTTATGAACTTTATGAATTATACATTACTCAAAGTGTGTCATCATATATCATGTTTCAAAATATTGAAACTAATTTTAAATAATTTTAAATAAAAACAAAAGGTAAATAATTATGATGATACATATTTTATTAAGGGGAAAATAATAAGTAATTAAATTGACATATATATTATATGTACATTTTGCTAGAATTGCATTTTCTACATAATTAATTTGAAATAAATATATTGATTGATTTAAGTGGGGATTAGGAAAATGAAAATGCAAATCCAAAAATTGTATAAAAGAAAGTTTTCGAACAAATAAAAAGCAGAATCAGTTTGAATTTAAATAGTGTTTTACTTTCTCTGATCCTCCCGACGACCTCAATTGACGCACGTCAAACGGGTCTAACGGTTCTTTCCTTGGTGCAAAGTTGTTTCGGCAAACTGTATCATTGAAAAGCCGGACAGTTCTGGACTTACGGACGTATAGATGGGCAGTGTTTAAATATCTCTTGTGGTATATTTTACCACCAATAAAAGTTAAAGTTAAAGTTAGTCAATAAAAGTTTAAAGTAAATAATAAGTAATAAATACGCAGTCAGATCAAGGTAGTGCACAAATATCGCTTACTCACGATATAGAGAACGATCATTTGGTGTACACCCACCACATTACTTTACAGTTGACGCTACTAAAAAAAAATTATTAAACAATTTTTGCTGTTAGAACTTTCTCAATCTAGCTCACAGGAACATTAATATATACGTAAAACTTAATTATTATACGCTTCTAAAT
This sequence comes from Diogma glabrata, assembly GCA_963693315.1. Taxonomy (NCBI): domain Eukaryota; kingdom Metazoa; phylum Arthropoda; class Insecta; order Diptera; family Cylindrotomidae; genus Diogma; species Diogma glabrata. Next base: position 364,269,984 of record OY856187.1, on the reverse strand, counting down.
ACATCAGGCTCGAAAAACCATAAACGTAGGTGTCTTAATTATCCTGGCACCGAATAACATAACATCTTCTGTGTTTTAAAATTTATTTATTTTTCTCATCGTACTTTACAGTTGACGCTAACAGAAGAATTGTTAAACACTTTTTCTTATTGGGATTATTTCAATTCAGCCCGACTGACTTTTAATATAGGCGTATTAAATAACTTTCTATATGTTTCTAAATAAATCCGACTTGGAGGACCATAGATATTGGTGTCTTAATTAATCTGGCATGATATTACAATAAATTTGTTTTAAAATTTTATTTATTTATTTTATTTTAACTATTATCTTTCAACTTTAATTTCACCTGACTTACAGAAACTATTGAACAATTTTTCTTATTAGGACTTTCTCAATCCAGCTCGCCAGACCGTTAATATAAGCGTATTATCTAATTATTATATGATTATAAAAAAAACCAGTTTGAAGGACGATCCCGGTGTTTTAATTAACGTTGCACGAAATGACAATAAATCTTCTCCGTCTTACATTTTCTTTAATTGTTTTATCATTTATTTTCATATAACTTTGATTTCATCTTACTTTACAGTTGATAATAACAAATAAATTATTGAACAATTATATCTTTTTTGGAGTTTCTCATTTCAGCTCTCAGGATTATTAATATAGGCGTCTTATCTAACTATTATAGGTTCGTTCGATTTGACTGAATGAACTGAAAAAACAACAACAATTGCAAACAATTTTTCAGTTTTTTGAGTTCCTTCAGTCAAATCGAACGCGGCTTATATGTTTCCTAATAAATCCGGCTCGAAAGACCACAAATGTATAGGTATAAGTGTCAATAAATTTTCTTCGTCTTAAATTTTAATCATTTATTTTATTTTCAGTTCTTTTATCCATCTTTATTTTTACCCGACTTACAGCTGACGCTAACACAAAAAAATTATAGAACATTTTTTCTTAATAGAACTTTATCAATCCAGCTCGCTGGATTAACTAAAGAATAACTTATTAAACAATTTTCTTATTAGGATTTGAGCAAATTGCATTAAATTATGGTCCTTTGAGCCGGACTTATATAAAAATAGATTTAAATGAATCCGGCCTGAAGGATCATATATGTAAAGTAAATATCATATGTGACTTAAACGTGTTTGTTATGGAAGAAATTAGAAGTCGTAAGTTAACCGATTTCTTATTGAAAAAGATATTGTAGCTAGTGTAGCTCATAGACCAAATTGTGACGAATGGACAATATGATAGTCAATTTTTTATTTGTAAAAAATATATCACAGTTAAATGTTTTATTTTATCGTTTACGAAATAATTTTTTACTGTTGTATCAATATTTGTAATAAAAAACTACTTCATGATTGTAAATAATATCACAGTTACTTTATATCTATATACTCCAAATTTTTTTTTAATTTCTTATTTAAACTCTAGTTTCCAGATATCTGTTATAAATGTGTATAATGAACCTGTTTGCGATTCATTCATTTTTAATATCTGAAGAAATATAATCATAAAATGAATAAAATAAAATAAAATTTATTGGAGAAAGGATTTAGTTAAATATAATAAATTACCATACAGCATTTGATTAAAAACTTATAACGGGCAGATAAAAAATGAAATTATTCGAAAAAGATAAGTAATTGAAACAGTACTTAATTATTTTTATTTTCATTTTCATTTTTCTGAGATAAAACTTTTTTTTTACTGTTTCTTATTGCATATGGTTTTAAAAAATAAAAATAAAATAATGATCTCGATCGCAACCGTAGACATTTAATACAACTTACAATAATTTATTGTCTTCTCCAAATATCAATATTTATAATCCTGTTTATTTTCATTTATGATTAATCAAATTTTGTCATCATTACAACATATCAGAAACTTTCATTCTATTCGACAATACATTAATACAAAAAAAATTATAAGAAATAAAAACCTTTTATTTGATTTATTTAACTAAAACGTGAATCACCAAAAATATAAAATTAAAATATCCATCTATAAATAAAAGCACATAATATTCAAAGATAATATAAATCTTACAAAAATTGATCGTATTCTTTTCAATTTTCTAATAACAATCAAAATCTTTCAAACAATTTCGAAATTTATTTTTATTGTATTTAGAATTGTTTCAAATAAATTTTTATTTTTTTTTTTCTCTGTTAAAACCTTTTGTTGCGTTGTTAACGAAACATATAAGAAAATAATATATAAGAATTAGGATGACCACACATGATGTCATTCAACTATTCAATACATTATTATAAAAACAAATAGTTTGCATATTATTACGAACAAGAGAAACATAACTGACAAAGTAGATTTTTATTATAATATAAAAAATAATAATTAAGTACGCAAAAATTGTAGAACATGAAATTCAATTAGTACACAATTCAATACATTTTCTTATTGTTATTACGGAGAAAAAAAGAAAAACTTTACTTGTTTTAAGTATAAATATAAATATAAATAAAATAAAATAGAAGACGACAATTTAAAAGAAAACGAAAATTAATCAAAGCCTGCAACAACTAAACACTGTACCATTTTTTTCTACTTCTATGCAAATTTTTACCCATTTATAGGCTTAAACAACAAAACAAACAAAACAATAATAACATTCAACACAAAGAACTACCATTTGTTGCGTTATTTCAAGTAAACACTATAAACTTAATCAATTTCTGAAATATTTTATAACAAATCAGCAAATTTGCATATACTTACATGAAAAGAAAAAAAAATATATGCGTGAATTCGTAAATAAAAGTTTAAATTACATATATTGATTTTGAAAAATATTGGAGATGAAATGATAACACATTTTTCACAAATGGACGGAACTTTTGTTTAGAACTGGGTTTTTAATTAAAATTAGGAGTTTTTGATTGCGTTCTGTAAGTGATATAATTTGTTGTTAAAAGATTATCGTAGTTTTTAACAGTGTGCTGTGTACTACATAAATAACACAACACAACACAACACAACACAACACAACACAACACAACACAACACAACACAACACAACACAACACAACACAACACAACACAACACAACACAACACAACACAACACAACACAACACAACACAACACAACACAACACAACACAACACAACACAACACAACACAACACAACACAACACAACACAACACAACACAACACAACACAACACAACACAACACAACACAACACAACACAACACAACACAACACAACACAACACAACACAACACAACACAACACAACACAACACAACACAACACAACACAACACAACACAACACAACACAACACAACACAACACAACACAACACAACACAACACAACACAACACAACACAACACAACACAACACAACACAACACAACACAACACAACACAACACAACACAACACAACACAACACAACACAACACAACACAACACAACACAACACAACACAACACAACACAACACAACACAGCACAGCACAGCACAGCACAGCACAACACAACACAACACAACACAACACAACACAACACAACACAACACAACACAACACAACACAACACAACACAACACAACACAACACAACACAACACAACACAACACAACACAACACAACACAACACAACACAACACAACACAACACAACACAACACAACACAACACAACACAACACAACACAACACAACACAACACAACACAACACAACACAACACAACACAACACAACACAACACAACACAACACAACACAACACAACACAACACAACACAACACAACACAACACAACACAACACAACACAACACAACACAACACAACACAACACAACACAACACAACACAACACAACACAACACAACACAACACAACACAACACAACACAACACAACACAACACAACACAACACAACACAACACAACACAACACAACACAACACAACACAACACAACACAACACAACACAACACAACACAACACAACACAACACAACACAACACAACACAACACAACACAACACAACACAACACAACACAACACAACACAACACAACACAACACAACACAACACAACACAACACAACACAACACAACACAACACAACACAACACAACACAACACAACACAACACAACACAACACAACACAACACAACACAACACAACACAACACAACACAACACAACACAACACAACACAACACAACACAACACAACACAACACAACACAACACAACACAACACAACACAACACAACACAACACAACACAACACAACACAACACAACACAACACAACACAACACAACACAACACAACACAACACAACACAACACAACACAACACAACACAACACAACACAACACAACACAACACAACACAACACAACACAACACAACACAACACAACACAACACAACACAACACAACACAACACAACACAACACAACACAACACAACACAACACAACACAACACAACACAACACAACACAACACAACACAACACAACACAACACAACACAACACAACACAACACAACACAACACAACACAACACAACACAACACAACACAACACAACACAACACAACACAACACAACACAACACAACACAACACAACACAACACAACACAACACAACACAACACAACACAACACAACACAACACAACACAACACAACACAACACAACACAACACAACACAACACAACACAACACAACACAACACAACACAACACAACACAACACAACACAACACAACACAACACAACACAACACAACACAACACAACACAACACAACACAACACAACACAACACAACACAACACAACACAACACAACACAACACAACACAACACAACACAACACAACACAACACAACACAACACAACACAACACAACACAACACAACACAACACAACACAACACAACACAACACAACACAATACAATACAATACAATACAACACAACACAACACAACACAACACAACACAACACAACACAACACAACACAACACAACACAACACAACACAACACAACACAACACAACACAACACAACACAACACAACACAACACAACAAACACAACACAACACAACACAACACAACACAACACAACACAACACAACACAACACAACACAACACAACACAACACAACACAACACAACACAACACAACACAACACAACACAACACAACACAACACAACACAACACAACACAACACAACACAACACAACACAAAACAACACAAAACAACACAACACAACACAACACAACACAACACAACACAACACAACACAACACAACACAACACAACACAACACAACACAACACAACACAACACAACACAACACAACACAACACAACACAACACAACACAACACAACACAACACAACACAACACAACACAACACAACACAACACAACACAACACAACACAACACAACACAACACAACACAACACAACACAACACAACACAACACAACACAACACAACACAACACAACACAACACAACACAACACAACACAACACAACACAACACAACACAACACAACACAACACAACACAACACAACACAACACAACACAACACAACACAACACAACACAACACAACACAACACAACACAACACAACACAACACAACACAACACAACACAACACAACACAACACAACACAACACAACACAACACAACACAACACAACACAACACAACACAACACAACACAACACAACACAACACAACACAACACAACACAACACAGCACAGTAGACGAGTGGACAACATGAATATGGGACATTCGACAATTTATAGCTCGGGTGAAATAATAAGTTCTGACATGCTAGAAAAGAAATATAGCAAAAGAAAAGATACTAACAAGCGTCGTTTGCTGACCAATTTCATAACTTTGTAGTGGTTAATATATTTAAATTTAAATAATTAATCCCTACAAAAGTAAACAATCAAACGGTCATTTTATCATGCCATCTACCATCTAAACAGGTATCGATACAACATACATTACAGCATAATTTAATTTAACGAAATTAAATTATTAACCAACGACAACACCAAAAGAAAGAAAATATTTTTCCTTTCCGGTTCGATCTTAATAATTTCAATAATTAATATTTTAATCATTCTCGATACGACCATCCTTGGTGTAGTTATCATTCATAAAAAATTAAATAATTCAAAATTACTCAAAGTTATTATAAAATATATTTTTGTAAATTAAATATAATTAAGTTACTAACAGTTGTTACTTAAAAGTTTTATACAAATAAATAGTGAATTAAAATATTGTATTTCTGAGTTTAACAACAAAATAGTAACAACTAATCTAACAGTGGTGACCCCGACGTGATCCAATTTTGCGGAATAAATTATACGATCACTCTGGGTGCGTAAACTGCCGGAAGTCATCCGAATTCCATTGGCGGCTCTCTCGGAAACAACAACAGCAGAAGCGATGGCAAATATGTCGGGCAAAATGTTCGAAGCGATGGCCCTCCGCACAGTTGAAAACCAAGTGCACGAAGTTCGACCATCTCGTTCAACAATGCGCTCTAACAACCAAACACCATCTTCAAATCAAGCAACATTTGAAGAGCGTTTAATTAGGATTGAAAAACAACTAGAACAACTTACATGGTTGCGCCAATCATCTTCAAGGAGTCGATACTTTCCTTCTGGTGCTGAATTTCGTGGCAGATCACCAGCCCGATTTCGACCACGGTCGAGATCACGAAGTATTTCGAGAAATAGAACTGGCCCGTGTTACTACCACCAAACCTTTGGATCGGAAGCCCGTAAGTGCAGAGCCCCATGCACGTTTGGACAATCACAATCCAAAACTGTTATGGAGATAGATCAAAAAAGCAATCAAAAAAACGGGTAAATATCTAGGTCGAGACGGCTGTGGTCGACACCAAACAGGCCAGCCGTCTATTCATACACGACAGATTGAATCGGCAGACCTTTCTAATTGATACTGGAGCAGACCTTTCGGTGCTCCCAGTCAATAACAATCGATTAATAACAAATAGCCCTAAATCGACGGATCTAATTTTATCAGCTGCCAATGGCTCAACAATAAATACTTACGGAACAAAACTCCTACAGAGAGATATCGGATTAAAACGAACTTTCACACACGCTTTCGTACTAGTGCAAGTGAATCGTCCGATCATTGGCGCTGATTTTTTAAGTAAATTTGGCCTTTTAGTCGATCTGAAACGAAATCGGCTTATTGATTCAGCTACCCAGCTGTCAATCAATACCACAATGGTTAACGTAGATACGCCTACTCTCATTCATTTCACGATCGACAACGATTACGGCCTGCTACTAAAGAAGTTTCCTTCCCTAACAGCAGAGCCAAACTACAATTTACCGGTCAAACATAACGTGGTACATCACATTGTTACCTCTGGGCACTTACCTGTTTCAAGACCACGCAGACTAGATCCTATTCGTCATAAAGCTGCGTTCACAGAATTTCAACATATGGTTGAACTTGGTATTTGTCGCATTTCTTCCTCTTCTGTATCTTGTCCGCTCCACATGGTTCGAAAGAAAGATCTCGACTGGAGACCATGTGGAGATTATCGCAGGTTAAACGCGGTCACGGTTCCTGATCGCTATCCGATACCGCACATACAAAATTTTTCGATGAATTTGTATGGTTGCACAATTTTCTCTAAAATTGACCTTATTAGAGCTTATCATCTCATTCCCGTCGCGAATGAAGATATTCACAATACTGCAATTACCACTCCATTTGGCCTCTTCGAATTCACTCGAATGCCATTCGGTTTACGTAATGCTGCACAAACGTTTCAGCGTTTCATCAACGAAATCGTTCGAGAATCAGACTTCGTATTCGTCTACATCGACGATATCTTAGTGGCATCGAAATATGAGGAACAACACAAACTTCATCTGGAACAACTATTCAAGAAACTAAGCGAGTTTGGCGTTCACATAAAGAGTTCAAAATGCGTTTTTGGCGTAAACACTCTTGAATTCCTCAGCCACACGATCACCCCTAATGGTATTCTGCCTTCTCAAGAACGAATTAATGCCATTACGGAATTCCCACCACCAACATCAATCAAACGTATTCAGCAATTCGTCGGTATGATAAATTACTATCATAGATTCATACCAAAACTAGCTGAAACACTAGCCCCAATGCATACACACTTGGTCGCTTTACTAAAAAAGCCCAAGACTCCTAAAAATTTTACTTGGCCAAACGAATGTCAACTCGCATTCACCAAGTTAAAAACTGAATTGTGCAATATCACGTTGTTAGTTCATCCACGTAACGATTCTGCATACAGTATCACTACGGATGCATCGAACATTGCTGTCGGAGCAGTGTTACAACAACGTAACAATGATTGTTGGGAACCACTAGGATTTTTCTCAAAGAAACTTTCAGACGCTGAAACTAAATATTCCGCATTCGATCGAGAGCTACTCGCAATTTACCTAGCTATAAAACACTTCAGGTATTTTGTCGAACGTCGCGAATTCACAATTTACACCGACCACAAGCCTCTCACACGCGCAATACAATCTAAAACGGAACGAAATCCACGGCAATCTCGTCATTTAGATTTTATTAGTCACTTTACTTCCGATATCCAACATGTGCAAGGTAAAGACAACACGGTCGCGGATGCATTATCTCGTGCATCTGACAACGAAACTGCATCAGTTGAGACTCACTTCAACTACGATGCTATCATCGCTGCACAAAAAGCAGACTTAGAACTTCAGAATTTATTTTCTGGTTCCGTATGTCACGCTAGTTCATCAATGAAACTAGAGCTTTTTAAACTTCCAGGATTCGAAATAGTCTGCGAAACATCAACGGGTAACAATCGCCCATACATCGCAGAACCTTTACGAAAAATTCACTCGATGGCCAGAAGCTTTCACTATGCCTGACATGTCTGCTGCTACCATAGCCACAACATTTGTCAACAATTATGTATCACGATTCGGTGTTCTACTGCATATCACAACGGATCAGGGAACACAATTCGAGTCAAAACTCTTTTCTGAATTAACGAAACTTTTAGGCTCACATCGGATACGTACAACGGCCTACCATCCACAAGCGAACGGAATGGTAGAACGTTTTCATAGACAACTTAAAGCTGCACTTATAGCCAGAGGCAACACTACTCAGTGGAACTCTGAAATACCAATAATTCTTCTAAGTATTCGAGCTACAGTGAAAGAAGATCTGAAGTGCTCACCCGCAGAACTTGTCTACGGACAAACACTGAAACTGCCCGGTGAATTCTTCGTTGAAAATCCTCTTTCACAACTACCAAGTCACGATACAGTCATCGATCAACTTCGAAATACAATGCACAACTTAATTCCAACAGCTACACGACAAACTAAACAAAACGACATTTTTGTTCCGAAGTCGTTAGAGAACTGCGACTACGTTTTCATTAGGGTAGATAGAGTACGCACAGGACTACAAACCTCATATGAAGGTCCATACAGAATCATACGACGTCTACGAAAACATTTCGTTATCGACATCAAAGGCAAACAACAATCTGTCTCGATCGACAGGTTGAAGCCAGCGTATGGTATCTTGTGTTCAGCTGATCGATCACCAGCTTCCCGAACACACAAAGCTGTTCATTTCGAACAGACACACTAAACAATGGGGGCTTTCATCTACGAGCGGGGTACTGTAGTGGTTAATATATTTAAATTTAAATAATTAATCCCTACAAAAGTAAACAATCAAACGGTCATTTTATCATGCCATCTACCATCTTAACAGGTATCGATACAACATACATTGCAGCATAATTTAATTTAACGAAATTAAATTATTAACCAACGACAACACCAAAAGAAAGCAAATATTTTTCCTTTCCGGTTCGATCTTAATAATTTCAATAATTAATATTTTAATCATTCTCGATACGACCATCCTTGGTGTAGTTATCATTCATAAAAAATTAAATAATTCAAAATTACTCAAAGTTATTATAAAATATATTTTTGTAAATTAAATATAATTAAGTTACTAACAGTTGTTACTTATAAGATTTATACAAATGAATAGTGAATTAAAATATTGTATTTCTGAGTTTAACAACAAAATAGTAACAACTAATCTAACAACTTCGTCTGTCATAGTGCTGGAGTGCTATCAAGTCAGATTACTCTCTGCGCAAGAAATCCATTCGTCCTTCCACTCTTATCAGTACATCTGCCAGCTATTATTAAACAGGTATCTAGTTTTTCAAAATTTACAGTATAAGCTGCGAGGATTGACAGTTTTGCTGGGCGTGTGACTATATTTTAGAGCTTTTGAATTGCAATTATCATTGATTATCTCATAAACAAAACAAAACTTGGCTTACCGCACGAAATAAAAAGGTAAAAATAAATACCAATTGAGCACATTTTTCTGTGAGGACTGTAATATGAAACCCCTTAAAAAATTATTTCAATCAATAATGACGGCTATCAAATGAAAGGACGCCAACTCACAATTTGTTAAAAATTTATTTCAGAATTTTACCCCAACAAGCTTTTTCCAATAATTTTCCAAGTTCGCTAACTTGTTAATTGCTAATTTTTCCTTGTTTTTCCCCGCCTAGATCCGAACTTAATAGATCGAAAATTTTCTAAATTGTGTTTACTTCGCTCATCCCAATGCATTGATGCTAGAATTTTCTATCATAGATTTCTAATATTGATAACGGAACAGTAAATTCTAAAAAAAGTATTCAGATAATTTAATGTGACATTAAGAGTTAACATGCTCCCTCCTGATCTTTTTCGCCATTATACGTTACGTAATATATGTGAAGCTCCTTATCTTACAAAAACACTGATTATCTCAACATTATGTACAAATTTAAATAAAACATTCGTTCGTATAAAAAATGTGACTAAATATTTAGCGGTTGGTATAAGAAGTGCGGGGTGATGCCAAACGTTTTAGAGTATAGATTAGACCAATATCATTAAAGAACATTTACGATTTGAACTCATTAGCATTCTAGCTAGTGGGTTTATTAAAAGTTCATATAATAACGCTGCTGGAGCTGGAGCACTTCTGGCTCCTTTTAGTGTTCCATATATTTTGCTCTTGGAAGTTTTTTAAAATACTAATGATTTAGTGATCAAAACCAAAAACTATTAAACTATTACTTTAGGTAATTCTCCACTAAGCAGATAAATTCTAAAAAATACGAATTAAAAAAAATGTAAGGAAACGAGCTTACCGACAAACAAACAATTTAACTTTTTCACTTTTTATGACTCGAACCGACAACAAATGCCAAAAAATTGAAGGAAAGGAAATTATTTTTAAATGAATCTAATGTCGCATTCTTGATAAAATTAATATTAGATTCTATGTAGATCTGCTCCAGCCTGATTTTTCGTTTAAATGCGTTCAAATGGAAAGCTTGGAATTGAAGGCAATATAGTTGTAATTGTTGTAATGTAATTCTTGAATTTGAATTCTGTGTGACAGGAAGCTTTTTAAATGCGCTAAAAATGTTCAGCGTAGTATTTGCAGTGATACAATAGAAGTAAATTGCGAAATTGTATCAAACAATGTATCAACAAAAAAAACAAATGGTTTGGTCTGTGTGTAGCAATAAAAAGGCTTATGTCAACGATAAAACAACCTGCCAGCAATTATCTTAGAAAATTTAAGCCTTGTTACGAAGCAGTTGGATCTAAAATAATTTACCGATTCAATATTGTCGATATGATTTCTTATCAATTTGTCTCTCCATGATACACAATCAATTCAATGGCTGTTTCTTTTTCATTTCTTACCTCGCTTAGCCCCTCTTCATTTCTTACCTGTGATCAAAACACAGAGCTCGGTCTTGGAAGTGTTATTCCCGAGTACTCAGCAATGTCCAGGCCCCCAATGCGTAATGTGGAATTTTCGACAACTTCTTCTCATCTCATCATCTTCTGTGCTTGCTATCAGAAAAAAGAAAAGGAAAGTATAATAAGGAGGTCATGATTGCTACAAATTACAATCACAGTCTGCCACTCAGCGTTTCTAAGAAAGAGCAAAGAGAAGAAGGCAAATTTGTCAACGTTAATCAGCCAGCTGTGATTTGCAGTTATAACGGGCGGTGTTGATCTCTACGACAACGTAATTCAAAACTATCGTGTCAACATCCATGGAAAGAAATCGTACTGGCCATTTTAAAGAAACACCCTGAATTCTTCTGTTGGATCAGGGCAGATCTACTTGCGGCAAACTTTGCTGCTAACTTTGTAGTCGATGATTCCGGTATAAATCCGCCGATCATTCCACCCGTCCCAATCATCAATGAACAAAATCTACTTTCGTCCAAGAATTTTACGTTCAACACTGCTTAATCTTGATCTTAGCAAATCTGCCGGTTCGGACGGTATACCACCTATTGTACTAAAGCGTTGCACCGATACCCTGGTTTATCCACTAATTAGTCTCTTTCATTTATCCCTAAGCTCGGACCTTTATCCATCAATGTGGAAACTGACTAATGTTCAACCATTCCCTAAAAATGGCAACAAGTCTGACCCATCCAACTATCGTCCCATTGCACTAACATTGATACTTGCTAAAGTTATGGAAAAAATTCTCAATTATAAACTAATGGCATTGAAAACAACTATCTTCTCCATGACCGCCAATATGGCTTTCGTAAAACACGGTCTGCTGGAGATATAATGTCAGTCCTCACGGAAAAATGGGGTAACGCAATTCATGACTTTGGTGAGTCTCATATCATTTCCCTTGACATATCAAAGGCGTTTGACAGAGTTTGTCATAGGGCTCTTAACAAAAAATTAATTTCATTTGGAGTCTGTAGCGCCTTAATCTGTTGGTTTGTAGATTTTTTATCCCAGAGATCGATAATGGTAGTGCTGGATGGTGCTTTGTCGACTAAGTTCCCAATTCAAGCCGGTGTTCCCCAGGGTTCGGTTCTGTCACCAACCCTTTTTCTTATCCTTATCAACGATTTGTTATCTATCACCACAAACCCAATATATAGCTTTGCCGACGACAGTACTATCTTCCATTCCTATTCTTTTAAAAAACAACCATTTAGTCTAAGTTCTAATTGTCATCGTAGAAAAATGGTTGAATCCTTAGATGTAGATTTGGAATTAATCCTGGATTGGGGTAAACGGACCCTTGTGACATTTAATTCTATGAAGATGAAGTCGTGCGTTTTGTTCCATAAACTCACTTTATAGCGGCAACACAACGTTTTCCATGCAACCACTATTAAACTCACCTACACTCAAACTTCTGGGCACTAATATCAATCAAAAACTGAAATGGCAAGATCGTATTCTTTCCGTAGCAAAATTGGGATCCCAACGCCATGGCTTCCTACGTCGCTGTAAAAGTTTTTTCTTTTCATAGGAAATAACTATAATTTATAAAGCATATATACGACCGATCCTCGAATTTGACTCCCATATATGGGCTGCAGCACCAGAAACCTCTTTAGATTTTGTCCACTGAGTTCACAGGCCTACATTGAAGCTGATTGATGATCCAATAATAACATCGGGTACGGATTCGCTGCATCATAGAAGAGTGGTTGGAGCTCTTACACTATTTTACAGATACAACTACGGTAGATGCACTAAAGAAATTATCAACTTAATACCTTCACTCCGTATATCTTCCCGAACCACAAGTCAATCTTTACATTCCGATATGCATACCTTGGAGGTATCATATGTGAGAATATCTAGCTATAATAACTCATTATTTTCACGTTCCGTATATTGGTGAAATCGATTACGAAAAAATGTTTTCTCCGCTTTATACAATCCCCAAGCTTTTAAGTCTGCAATACATCAATTTCGCTCCAGTCCTATCCCAAATCCTTAACTTTCCTATCACTAAAAAACCGACGATAAAGGAGGAATGAAAGTGGATGATAACCCGGAGTTCTAGAGACCACATCGTCCATCAGACGGAAGAAAAATATTACCAATGCCATTTGTAAGGCTGTGGAAGCCAACAAAGTTTTCCATTAAAAATAATTTCTTCTATCTCATTGCTATTCTCTAAATCAACTTAAATCACAAAAATTCAAAAATTGTTTTTTACTGAAATTATCTTGTCTATTATATTACGATATATTTATTTATATTAAAGGATTTTTCTAGGATTCAAATAATCGAAAATAAGTGTATTGTATAGTGTTTGTGCTAGTGTAAGTGTTTGAAAATAAAGTTGTTAAAGAACGGAGGCGTACAATTATATAATTGGTGAGATTGTTCTTTTTTTTTAGATAATTATTTGGTATTTTATATTTGCTGTTACCAGATTGGCAGGTAAAATTTTACCTTTTATTGTTTTGATGTAATAAATTTATTTATTATTTTAAATCATAAATTTGTTTAATATTGCTTGGTAACTGGGAAGGTAAAATTTAGTTTTGGTTGTTAGTGAGATTTTCAAATTTAACCCTTTATTTGTACTCTTCAATTTTGTTAGTGTCTTTTGTGTCCCCATTTTTTTATTTTATTTTTTTTTTTGCTTTTCTCTTATCGAGCTACTGCTGCATGAAACCTGCTATCGTGTTTTTGTGACAGAGATACCCAGTTTCTTTTGTATTGTGTAGTGTTGAAATTTAGGCCTGGCCGAATTTCAGTATCTATACCTGCAATGTCAAAGGGTAAGTTTTTGTCTCAACAAAAATGCAGCAGAGTGAACCAACAGCTTAGCATTGACTTCACCAACATAAGAGGTCTCAATTCGAATCTAAACGAGGTTCATCACTACATCGAAAAAAATAAACCTGACATATTGTTTCTTACCGAAACAATTGTTAGTGGCAAAGCATCGAAATTGGATCTCGATAAATACCGGATACCTAGTTACGAATTGGAACATTCCTTTTATAACAAACATGGTGTCTGTGTATTTGTTCGAGATTCACTTTCATGTATGAGAATTAAGGCCTACGAGTTGAACTCTAAGCACCATAATTCTATAGCACTGAAGATCTCAGGTGTTGATGAAACTATGTTTGTAATAGGATTATACAGATCCCCAAATTCTCCCTCAGGATGTCCCTTTTTCGATAAAATATCGGCTAATCTAGACAAGATTACCACGGACTACCCCAAAGCAAGACTGGTCATTCTTGGAGACTTCAATATTCATAATAAAGAATGGCTTAAGTATTCATCGCGCACTGACGACGTAGGAAGGCAAGCCGAACTGATACTCGCAGATTATCACGGTTTGACGCAAATGATAGAGTGTCCCACTAGAATCGCAGACAATTCACATCATAACAATAATTTGCTGGATCTCTTTTTGACAAACAAACCAGATACTACGAAGACAAAAGTTGGCCAACCCCTGGGATCATCGGACCATTTACTAATATCAGCAATAGTGCAATTCACATCACCGACACAAATTAAAGCAAATCCTCGTCGGGTCTGGAACTATAAACGCGCTGACTGGGAGGGACTGAGAAACTTTTATGATGAAACACCTTGGAAAACTATTTGTTGTGTTGATCAAGATCCTAGCACATCGTTAATAAGAATTTCTGAAATCATAAAAGAAGGAATGCGGCGGTTTATTCCAAATCGATTAATCACTCCTAAAACTGAGCCTTGGTTCACACGGGATGTTGATGAGGCAGTAAGGAATAAACGCAAAGCATTCAAGACGTATAACGCTAATAAAACTCCCGAAACCCATAGAGCCTATAAGAAAGCCAGAAATATTAGTAAATTCAAAATAGACTTGGACAAAGACGCGTTTATCCAGAAGAAAGCAAAGAAATTCGCCGAGCACCCATCTGGCTCACGTAGTTTCTTTCAGGCAGTTAAATCAGTCCAGAGCAATTTTACTCGATCCTCTATTCCAACCCTAGTTCTGAATGATATTCCCGTGAGCGACTCGAAAGAGAAAGCGGATCTTTTGGGTCGTATTTTCGCAGAAAACTCAAACATAGTTGAACCCCCTCATTCTCCTACACTCATTTCCCCAGTTGTAACGAAAATGAAACCAATTATTTTTCGTTGCAATATTGTACGGAAAATGCTTCTTTCTATCAATATCAACAAATCTGCTGGCCCCGACGGTATTCCACCCCTCATTCTTAAAAACTTTGCTAGACAACTAGCTCCAATTTTAACAAAAATTTTCTATTTATCTTATAAAACCGGAATATTTCCTGACTCTTGGAAGCTGGCCAGCGTTCAACCCATACCAAAGAAAGGCAGTAAGATAGATCCTAACAATTATAGACCAATTGCAATTCTGTCGGTTTTAGCTAAAATATTTGGAAAATATGTTAACTACAATTTAATAGATTATTTGGAAATGTCGCGAATTATTGATGATAAGCAGTATGGTTTTCGTAGAAGTCATGCAACAGGTGATCTGTTAGCCTACGTATCCCATCTCTGGAACAAATCGCTGGAAAACCACGGTGAAACATTCAGTATTTCACTTGACATCTCTAAAGCATTTGATAAAGTGTGGCATAAAAATCTTATAGCTAAATTAAAATCTTATGGCATAGACCATCTTACTGTCTCATGGATTCATAGTTTTCTTACAGGTCGCCAATTTCATGTTAATTTAGATGGTATCACATCCAATATTTTCACAACCAATGCTGGGGTTCCCCAAGGTTCGGCACTCTCACCAACCTTGTTTCTTCTATACATTAATGACTTACTTATTTCTACAGTGCACCCACTCCATAGTTTTGCTGATGACAGCACATTACATGCATCACATGTATCTCCTAAATTTCGATCTCATACTGCAGTTACCACTGATAGAGAGTTGCTAATTGATTCCATCAACAGAGATCTGGAGCGTATAATGGAATGGGGTGATCGTAATCTCGTTTCATTTAATCCAACCAAAACCAAATTATGCCGTCTTTCACGAATGGAGCGGCATAAAAATTTTCCTATTAAAATAAACCAAGAGGAATTGCGTGAGGTTGAATCAGTTAGACTTCTTGGAGTGGATATTCAAAATAACCTGAAATGGAATAAACATGTGTTCAACCTCGCTAAATCTGCAATGCAAAAATTAGGATTCTTGAGTCGGTGTAAAAAATATTTCAATCCCGAGCAAATTTTGCTAATCTTCAAGTCCTTTATTCGTCCATGTATGGAGTACTGCTGTCATGTTTGGGGAGGTGCTTGTCAGACAACAATAAATTGTCTAGACTCTGTTCAGAGAAAAGCAATACGGTTGATTGGTAATACCGAACTAACGGACCAGCTTGATTCATTCCAGCACAGAAGAAATGTGGCTGAATTGTCAATCTACTATAAATATAACTTTAGCGAATTCTCCTCTAAGGAAATTCAAAACATCCTTCCATCGTGTGCGCAGTATAATCGACAAACAAGAGCTGCCGAGTTATCCCATCCATTTGTTGTACAAATACCTCGTTGTAGAACTGTGTCCTTCCAAAACGACTATTTTAATAGAGTGGCCAAATTATGGAACTCATTGCCTTCCTCTGTATTTCCCGATGAATTTTCCCCTCAGGCATTTAAAGAAAATGTCCATCATCATTTAAAAAAATTAGTATAGTTATCCCTATATCCCCATTCCTTCCATTTTCCTCATCTCCTTCCTTTATAGTTGACATGGTATCTTCGGATATTCAAAGAGTCTAAATAATGAATATTTCATATTTAGTGTGCTAAACATGTCTAACTAATTAATAAAAAAAAAAAAAAAAAAAATACCTGTGGGCTGTGCTATCCAGCAACTGTTGGTTTTTATTTCAAAAGATAGCTTGGCTGTATAAGATCTCATTATTACTTTCTTTTGATTAAATTTTTTTATTATAATCCACAAGAAAGATTTAACTGTAAGATATTTAGGTAAATTTGTTTCAAAATAAGGTTGGGTTCACCATTTATAGTAAGAAAAAGAAAAAGTCAACGTTTGAGAAGCATACATTACTATTCATCAAACTAATGTCAAATAGCACAGTAGTAGCCTAAAGAACCAAGAGACCTTTACTTCAGTGATTTGGAACATTAATCCTGTGTTGTTTGTAAATAAATCTTTTGTTCTACATTTTTGATTTATATGATCCATTGCCATAGCCATGCGGAAATATTTAATATCAACCCATAAATATCTTCAAACCAAATCCAACCAATTAAAATAAAACAATCCAATCTTTCCAATTTTATATAATTAAACTTTTTATCACATCATCAATCAATTCTTTTTATTCTCATATCTCACTTATATAGTCCTCCAATATTATTTAATGTCGTAAAACTTTTATTTTATATTATTAATCCTATTAACGTTTAAGATAATAAACGTAACCAAACGAACGTTCACCTGAGTGTTTAAGTTTTTTTTATATGATTTTTATTGAAATAATTAATGGTTGTTGATTGACAGATAGGAATAGATGATCGGTTCATTTTTCATTTTAAAATTTAATAAAAAAAAAACACTTTGAAATACGAGCATATAAAATAAAATTTTTATGTAATTTAAACTTTAGTTGAAAAATATATACATATGATATTCGTTTCAACCGGATATTCACATCGTCCTATTTTTATCGTATTTTGAAATTTCGATACACTTAAACTTAACCGAATTTAAATTTATATGAATGCTTTTGAATACTATCGAAAATAAAATAAATCAATTTTCAATATCGCTTCGAGCTCATATTTTTACTTCATTTCCGTTATAAAAATAGTTTCTCATCAAACGAATAAAACACTTTAATTTAGAAAAAAAACATTTCCTAACATGTATGTCGTATACGTGCTCCAGTAATTCACATACTTAAAATTAAGTTCATTTACTTTTCGCAAAAAAACAAAAACACATTAATTTTTTATGTAATTAACGTTTGTCTGTAAGAAAAAAATAAAACAACAGAAATTAAACGACTAAATATAACAACAAATTAAATTATTATGTATTCACTACAGTCAGCTATATAGAGAGAAGTCAACCAGTTTCTTGTTAAATTCTCCAAAATTATATATCGAAACGTGTACGTCGCGTTTTATGGGATTCTTTTGATTACCTCATTAATTTTGTTATACAAAAAAAATTTAATTAATATATTTTTTTTTTGTATGAAATTTTCAATATCGTACTGGCTGACTGGCGTTATGGGAAATTAACCGGTTTGTAAGTTTTCGTGAAAAATAATTTTTTTATGTTTTATTTGTCGAAATTTGGTCATCACGTCATCCTGTTAAGGAATAATATAAGGACATAACCAATTAATGCTTTACAAAAATCGGAACAGATAGTAATCCAAACCACAAACGAAAATCAATAGTTTGCTGTATTTTTGAACTTGCAGGTCATAACTTAAATTAAAAATAATAAATCTTATCTTAACTATATAATATATAAAAAAACGAATATTGTTTTCTTTGGTTATTGTGGTTTCGTTTTGCTGTTTTAATATCATTCCGGTGAATATTATGTTTGGGGATGTGGTTATTACAATAAATATACAAAATTGCATTATTTGAAAACGGTAATACTGTAAGTGAAATACGGTATGGTAAAATTGGAATGCATAGTATAGTAAAAAACAAAAATTGTTATGATTTTTAAAACATTAAACCTTTGTTATGTAAACACCATAATAAAAACACGAAATAGGTATTATGATATTATTCACAAAATAAAATATTCTATCCTGTTTTTATTGTTATATAAGTTATTCAATATATAAATCATATATCAACAAGACATGACTTTTGGACCAAAATGGAAAATACTCTACAAACTACTAAATGTATAATAAAAAATTATCTCCACTTTTGTTTTTATTTTAATTACTTAATATTTCGACTCAAAGACATCATCAGAAAATCTTTTGTTAAATTTATTAATATAAATATCACAATATTTTGATGCAAATTGACAACACTAATCAACACTCATTTAATTAGGATTTAAAAAAAATTTAATATATCTACAAACAATAGAAGAAGAAAATATTACAAATTAATTTAGTTAATCATATAGGTATTATAATTATTTTTCTAAACTATCTTTCTGAAGCTACCATAGAGGCGAAACATTAAATAATAAAAAACGATTTTTAAGATAAAACGAAAAGCACATAGAACATAATATTAATTAATTAATTATACTGATTAAAGTTAGGTTGCCAAAACTATTGTTTTGATATTCGTAAATAAGTTTAATTGGAAATTTTATATATTTTTTTTCATTTGTTTTTATAATTAGGATACAGTGATCTTAATGAAAACATTAAGTACCAAGAAAGATGCTAATTCGTTTTTCACATGAAATTTGAAATAAATTTCAAGTCAATTAGTTTTTATATGATTTTTTGGTTTATCGTTAGTATAAAATGTTATATCTTTTATTTTAGGTTAACTTTTTTTCAAAATACCAAACAATCAAATGGCAGTAAGATTAAATAAATTTGATTAATTGTTTTATAATTCAAAACACCAAAACAAGTATTCAAAGTACAAAAAAGCAAAATTAATTTTTTTTATATTTGTTTTATTTTTTTGATCAATGAATTCAAAAATAATTCAATTTAAATTAATACAGGCTACTCTGTCTGAGGTCGTGTTTGATGAATTTTATTCTCTCGCAAATTTGTAAATTTGGAAATTTCTAAACTTTTGGTCGAAAAAAAAACATATTATTAAACACTTACACTTTTAAATTTTCGTTTTAAACAACTATGCATATTGATTATTTATAATGCAAATTTTATTTTATTTCAATATTTTACCAAAATCAAAGACATTTAATTCTATTTCAGCGTGAAAGATGCGTGTAAAAAAATTCCTACTACTTATGGAAAAATAATAGATCAATATACGAATTTAGGTAAATAATTCTATCTGGGTAAAAAGAATAGCTAATTAAAAAATAGTATATTGTATTATAAGCACAAAATGGTGTAATATATTCTACGAAGGTTAAAAGTACGTCATATAGAAGGGTAAAAGTACGAGCGTACCAATATGACAATATTGGATTGATTATTATTTCATTACACACTAATGTGTAATAAATATATTACGGTTCTGCTCTCATTCTATAAAATCTGATGGTCTTAGAGCTACTTATATAGGCTCTGTTGACGTTAATGAAGTTCAGGTGGTGTTGAATCCAGATTGCATCCACGACTGCTAATTTGATATTATTCAATAATGTATCTAAAATATAATGAAATATCAGCTTTCTATATTAAGGATTAAAAGTTGAAATAAAACCTTGACCTAGTAATTGTAGTGACAATGCTAAAGTTTGCCAAAAAAACAAAATTGAACATTTTCGTGCTTCATAATATGATGACTTTATGCGTATTCTGAAATTGACAGAAGTTTAAATTTTATGCCAGATTACTTGCATTAACACGAAAACATAATTTCTCCAAAGTTGCAGTTGTCACCAAGGCTTTCCTATTAGCGGTCTAATAGCAAGGTTGGCAAATATCATGATATTTATATAAATATCAAAATATCCGATATATATCAGATATATATCCGATATATATCGGGTTCTGATATTTATTTTTGAATCAGTTGTTTATCTTAAATATAATACAATATGTGGCCCTTTCCACGCTCCTTCGTTTCTTACCTCTTCACCTATAAACTAAATTCAAATATGGCAACTTCAATTCAGTTTTTATAGGCAATTTATCAAGCCTTTCGTCTATATATTCGATTGCACAAGTCCGAGAATACGCTCGCTCACTTTGTCTTGTCTATTTTGTCAAGTTGCATTATCAATACCCATACAAGTTTGTAGAACTACTCCATTAATGGTCCATTACCGGCGACCAGTAATGCAACAATGGTCGAGTACTGGCAACCATAACTGGACCATTAACATAATGTTACTGGATAATACCTTCGAACAATAAATGACTTCCGTTTAAGGGTCAGAGAAAAAAGTCAGCAATGGCCCATACAAGGAAATAGAATTGGTCCAGTAATGGTCAATTTCTGGCGACCAAATATTTCAACAATGACTCGGTACTGGCAACCACGACTCACAGTGCTGGTAACTATGACTCGGCCACTAACATAATTTTATTTTTTGATAATTTCGACTGCCATTTATTTTCCAGAGAAAAAAACAATATTGAGCCATACAAGGTTGTACACTGTACAGCTGACCCAGTAACGGACAAATAATGTTGACAAGTATTGCAGCAATGGCCGAGTACTGGCAACCATGACTGGGCCATTAAAAAATATCTTATGTTTCAATTTAAATAAATTAAATACAAAATAATTATAATAACATAAAAATGTCCCAAGAAAAAAATTTAAAACTTATACCAACCTGGACAACTATAGGTGAAATTTTGCAAAATATATATTTCGAAAATGGATATTACTCTAGTGAATTTTAGCCAAATGACAAAGATCGGCCAGCTCATGGTTCAGTACTGGCCCAATAACAATAGCCAAGTAATGTTAACTATTGGCGTGCATTACTTGGCAATTTAAAGTAAAATAAACAGGCTATTTTTTATAAACCGTAGATCGGGTGATTCATGGATCTATAGTTATGGCTCAATAACAATAGTCAATTACTGTTTACCATTCATGGGTCAGTGCTTGGCCATTCACAGTTAACTAAATACTGGCTATTTTAGTACTGGCATAATAATAAAAGTCGCATACTGTTAACCATTAATGGACCAGTGTTTGCCCGTATTTGAAATTCTGGAAAATCCTGCTAAAGTTGTAATTCCATTCTACCACACCATTGGTGGAGTTTCTAAACTGAGATTGAAATGCATATTTTGAAAATGGTGTAATTTCAGCTAAAAGCGCCATTACAAACGGAATGAAGTCTGAAATAATTATATTTAAGTAAGGAAGTATATGCTTCTTCTCTTTGGTGGTTCTTGAAATGTTTACCTAAAACAATCAATGGTCAAGCATACATTAGCTAGGTGATAAGGTGCATCTAAAGACATGTTTCTCAAAGAAATGTCTGCTTCGATAAAAAAGTTTCCTAACTTCTACAGGTTACTCTAGTTTAAGATCGACTTCCAGTTTATGCCAAATTTCTACAACAACGACAATAGTCGTTTTGTATTTTGGAGTTCGGCCTAAAGCGACTGCTATGGTCTTTAGGTAATAAAGCATATGTTTAGCATGCATTACAATATTTATGTCATAAGTTTAGTTATGTCAGGATCTATGTCAGCTTAATGGTCTTATTCTTGGCATAGCTGAACCAGATTACCACGATTTGGCACGCGTTTTGCGGGCAGTGCTGCAACAGTTTTTCAAATTTTAGGTAGGAATAGTTAATATTTTCTTTTTTATAAATATCATGATACATATCAGGGAATAAATATCGTGATATATATCAATGATATATATCGGATATATATCATTGATATATATCATGCCAACCTTGTCTAATAGACAGATAATTTATTCATATTTCAACTTTCCATGGATGGGGTATTCTGAGCTTGATTTATTAATAAATTAATTTCAATAGTATTAAATATTCTCGTCAGCTTTAGAGTAAAGTAAATAGTTACTCTATCTTTGGTTAGTCACTAACTTAAATTTTTCTGTCTTACCTTGAACCCACTAGCAATATTCTGAGACATACGCTTACAGAAAAACTGGTCCCATTTGTATTACATGTCTAATTGGAGTATATTCCTGCCTCCTTGAGTATTTTTAATTATTTAGGTCAATGTTTCAGGAAAAGGCTAAGGTACCAAAGATTTTGTTTAAAATTTAGACGCAAAATTATCTTGTGAAAATTTGAACTCGAATTAAATCAAGTAACATTACAGAACTAAACAATTTTTTGGAACCACGGTAAATAAAATATGGGTAAAAAGAGAATCAATGTTTTTATAAGAATATATATTAAATTGCAATTAGTAAGATGACCTACATGCTTATTTTGAAACACAATCACTTTTATTCACACCCTGGGTCTACTTTACTGGTAAGTAATCACCGCCTCTATGATCAGTACGTATTTACTTTCCGATCAGTGTTTTCTAAATATGACTAACCATATGTTTGTTTTCCAATCATTCAACAAAACAAATCACCTTAACGTGGACATTCTACACATTTCGAACAATGTACTAAAACAGGATCTCAATTAGCAATCGAGCTCGGCATAATTGAGTGACCCGAATAGCAATTTGTTCAGGCATGCCATATTATGATCCAGACCGGACTGGTCGGATGATCCGACCCCTATCAGAAACCATACCAGATTTCAATTTTAGGGCACGTCCTATTTGTTCTGATTCAGTCCGGACTGCGAGGACCTTTTCAACCCTAGTATGAAATTCCGAATTAGGGTTTGATAAGAATCATAAATGTTTTTCCAATTAAGGTATGCCCTATTGGTCTTGATACCTATTTCATTTGAATAAATTCTATTGGGTTAAAAATCAATAGAGTTATATCTATTTCAGATATGCAATTTACATATTAGGATGGTTCAAAAAAAATTTGGGTTGAATTATTCAACCCCTTCACGTGCTGCAAAATAATTGAAAAATGATCAAATAGGATGATTTCTTGGTTATTTAAAAGTTGCCTCAAAACTATTATACTTACGAAAAGCACATTCTTATTTTGTTAAGTAACATAAAATAATGATTCGGCAAAAATTTGGGTTGAACTATCCAACCCCTTCACGTGCCGCAAAATGGTTGAAAAATGACCAAACGGATTTCTTGATTATTCAGAAATTTCGTTAAGAATATGATACAAATATGTTTACAAACAGATTTGTTTAAAATGATATTATATATCAAAAACGTTTCGAGCATTTTTTTATAAAACTACTATTTAAAAAATACTAAAAAAATACTTAAAAAAATACTAAAAATACTAACCAACTAAAATAATGCTCTACTCAAGTAATATTTTGTATCTTATTTTAAACTATACAAAACAAAATAAGATTAAAATATTAAAAATTTGAAAATTATAATGCAAACAATTTTATGTATGTAATTTCATATTAAATAAATGTGTAAAATGAAAAAAAATTGATTTCGTCAAATCTAAAAATATTATTAGTTTTAGTATTTTTTTATAATAAATAATAGTTTTATGAAAAAATGCCCAAAACCTTTTTTAAATGTATAATATCATTTTAAACAGATCTGTTTCCAAAAATGTTTGTATATAGTTTTTGTTAAAAGTATAATAGTTTTGAAGAATTTAAATAATCAAGAAACCACCCCATTTGGTAATTTTTTAAAAATTTTGCACCACGTTGAATAATTCAACCCAAATTTTTACCGAATTATTATTTTATGTCACTTAACAAAAGTAGAGTGTTCTGATTACAAATATCTAAAGTACCAGATTTTTGAACCAGCCTAACATTTGCATTGTTTACTAAATTTCACATTACACATATTATACTTTAGTTGGTTATCACACATTGGACATATTGTAATTTATATAATACTACTATAAATTTCCTTTTTTAAATGTCGGCCCTGGCCCGTTTCTAGTAGGCCGCCTCATCCGGTTTTGATAGTTTTAAGCAGCGTTTCGAACCCAGAAAAATTTGGGTGCAGGTGCAGGTTCGGGTTCAATACATAAAAATTTAGTGGGTTCCGGTTCGGTTCGGGTTAGGGTTCGGGTTCAAATTTGTTACAAAAAAACAATTTTTTCGGTTTTTTTTATGAATTCATTATTTTTTTATTAAGAATTTTTGAAATCAATTAAACTCAAGTAAGTAAAGAAATAATTGGAATTTTTCAATTCAAAGGTATGGTTTGAAGTTTCTCAGAAAAAAACTCCAATTCACATTTTTCGTGTTTCGGATGAATTCAAACCTACCTCATCAGTGCCCGGATCGAATCCTTGGGCAGACACGCTATCGATTATGCCGTTGAGGCGATGACAATTTCGAAGTTGAAACTTCATCACTTATTTATTTTTGCTTAAGTTGAATTTTTCCACTGTCATTAGACTCCATATTATGGAAATGTTTTTACAATATATGAGATTTTTTTATTTTTATTTTTTTATGTTACATTACATGCCGTATATATGTTACACACTTTAATTTTGGAAAACATTTTCATTTAATTATCACTATTCACTATTCTCTATTGAAAGAAATAATAACCAAAATAATCTTGTTTGAAACAAAAATAATTCTGCGAAATATGAAATTTCTTACGCAAACTTCTTAAATTTCCTATATTAAAAATTGAGCCTGAACCGCGTTTTTGATTGGGTTCAGGTTCGGGTTCGGGTTCACTAAATTAAAAAAAATCTTTGTCTGGAGCGGGATCAGGGTTCGGGTTCGGGTTCGAAACCCTGGTTTTAAGTGTTACATTACTGATCAGAGGTGGTTCAGAGTGCCTGACTCGATCACTATCAGTGGTAGGGTGTTAGAATGGCGCCCAAAATTCTAAGACTTAACAAAACAACTCAAATCTATTTTTAAATTTTTGGCTCTTTTTTATAATCATAATTCAAAACAGAATGTTGTAGATGCATTACAAGTAAATTTACAGCATTTAATGTTATATTTCAAACTTTTATTTGTTATTTTTTTTATATTTTCTCTTTTATTTTGTATTACTTCTCGTTACATGGACATTGACGTTTTTTTGTGTTATGTCAAATATATTGTTTGCATCGATACAAAAACCGAGATAATGTAAGCCGCTTGTTGTTTAGGGACATAAAAAATTGTAAGTCAATAGCACCATTTTGAAATGAAAACTTAAAATAAAAAATTTTTAAAAATATTTAACGCCATCTTGATATATAAAATTTTGCATATGACGTCAATCGGGCTTTGAATATAGAGGGTTTTTGATCGATAGCAAAATTAGAAATTACAACAAATTCACTATTGAATTTTAAACATTTAAATAATTAAATCTTTCGATGCGCTGATCGCATAAAAGTTAGCGTTTTAGTTTAGCTGATCTTGTAAACCCATGTTGTTGCCCTCTAATGCATTGACCTCTATTTTAAGATTGTAATAGTACTACAGTACACAATGTTTGGAAGAACTTTATGAAATTTTCATATCTGTTTTTTTTTAGCGAAAAAGAGTCACGCACGTCTTTGTAAGAGAAAATGTCAGAACGGTCACATAAAAAATTGGCCACACTGATGTAATGCTTTAAAATGTTCTTCTATTTTATGACAAACAGGACATTCTAAAACTGTTATAGATCATATTTTTGTTAGACAAAACCATAAATCGTCATTAAATTTCGTTTCTGATGTATATGATTACGGTCTTTCTGATCACCATTTAATATCTTTAAAAATAGATAGTAGTATTATTGATGTTAAACAGAATTATTCATTTGAATGTAAAACAATAGATTACGAAAATCTAAATTACAAATTATCGATGGTGAACTGGATTCCTATTTTAGAAGCTAATGATATAAATATTTCATTTTCTGAGTTTTTAAACGTCCTTACCGTTAACATAGCGCAATGCACTAAAACTACTGTTATAAAGAACCAAAAATTTAACAATTGGATTTCAACTAATACTATTAAAAAACTTAATCTTAGAAGAAAGCTGGACAAAAAAATAAAACTTCATCCAGATTGTTCAAATCTACATCAACGATTATGTAAGCTAAATCAAGAAATTAAGTCTTTAATGCGATCTGATAGGTTTCATTATTATAAAAATCATTTTGATAATTGTAAAAATAATTTAAAAAAACAATGGCAGCTTTCAAATGAAATTTTAGGTGAAGGTGTTAAGTATGATAAGTCATTATCAATTATTGACGAAAATGGCACGGTTATTAATAGCTCTTTGAATATCTCAAACGTTTTTAACGATTATTTTATAAATGTTATTGATAATATAACCAATAGTTTTTCGGGACTTAATAGTTCCGATGAAAGTAGTTTGCTTTACGATTCTGTTGAACAAAATTCAATGTTTATGCGACCAATTACTGAAACTGAAATTATTAATCTCGTTATGTGTCTGGATAATACAAACTCTTGCGGCCATGATTCAATCAGCAATTCAACATTAAAACTCATAGTAAAATCTATCTCAAATATTTTATGCCAGTTGTTTAATAGGAGCATTATTGAAGGTATTTTCCCCGATGTCTTAAAAATTGCTATAGTTATTCAACTCCATAGATCTGGTTACAAAAAGAAAGTTGAAAATTTTAGACCAATCTCTTTACTGTCTGTTTTTTCCAAAATTTTAGAAAAATGTATGAAAGAAAGATTAGTTAGTTTTCTTAACTCAAAACGATTCTTTTCTAATAAACAGTATGGGTTTAGAGAGTGTCTATCGACTGAAGACGCTTTGATAGAATATTTTAGCAAAGTTTTTAATAATATAAATAACAATGAATGTGTTGCTACCAATTTTCTTGATATGACTAAGGCATTTGATTTAGTAAAATATAAACTCTTGTTAAATAAACTGGAACATTCTGGTGTGCGAGGTGTCTGTTTGCATTGGTTTAGTTCATACCTGTCTAATCGCCATCAGATAGTTAAAATTGAAAACACGTTAAGTGAGAAACAGCCACTGAAATCAGGTGTTCCACAAGGCTCTGTTCTTGGCCCATTGTTGTTTCTAGTTTACATTAATTCTATCTTTTCTTTACCTATCAAGGGGAGTATGATAGCTTTCGCTGATGATATTGGTATTTGTTATAATGGTAATTCATTTAGAGATATTGCTGAAGACATGAATAGTGATTTACTTTTGATTCGTCGGTGGTTTGATGTACATTATATGGTGTTAAGTTCAAAAACAAAAACTATGTTTTTTAAACTCAGTGGCTTAATTCCGAATTTTGACATTGTATATCATTGTTCATCCTGCTTTAATTATATTTTTAGTATTAATTGTCCTCTTTTTTCAATGTGTTCAAATAACTGCATCTTATTGCAAAATGTTGATACTTTCAAATACCTTGGTGTTTGGGTTGACTCTCGATTGAATTTTAATTGTCATTTGAATAATCTCTACAAATATATAATAAATGTTAACAGAAAATTGTATTTGTTGCGTGCTTTATTACCGCAAAGTGTGTTAAGAATGTTCTATTTTGGAATGATTCAATCCAAAATTCAATACGGAATTACTTGTTGGGGAGGAATGTACAAGTCTACATTATACCACGCTATTATTGCCCAGAAACATAGTATTAGGATAATTTTAAGAAAAAATAGACTGGAAAGATCTTTGCCATTGTTCAGACAATTGAAAATATTGCCTTTGCGATATTTATATATTTTTAAATGTCTTAAATTATTTTTTATTCGAAGTGGTAATAGGAGTATGGAAAGATTAGGACCAAGATTGAGAAATATAAATTTTAACCTACCTTTGACAAGATGTGAACATTTTCGCAAGTTTTTCTTATTTAGTGGGCCTAATATTTTTAATAAGCTACCAATTGATACTAAAAATATAAATAATTTAAAACTTTTTTTAAAATGTTTGTGGAAGTGGCTGTTAAATCAGAATACAGTAGAGAATCTTTTATCAGCAGTTCGTTAATTTTCAGTTATTTTTGTTTTTGTTTTGTGTTTACACAGTTTTATTGCTAATATGGAAAGTTGTACAAATTCATTGATTCTTATATATTATTTGCTACGATTTGCTATTTCTCATTAATTTACTGTAATTTTTTTTTTTTTTTTGTTTTCTTGGTAATATTAATATCTGTTATACTGCATGTTCATTTCTTTTCTTGTTTTTTTTTTTTTAATTATTGTTGTCTATTGTTGTTTTTGTTTCCTTATTCCCTACCAACTGATGGTATGCCTTTCCTCTTATTTGTTTTGATTTATATTTGCAATACTTTTATATGCATCTATATTTATTTTTTTTTTTTGCTGTTGTTTAAATATTCATTTAAAATTTTTTATTTTTCTTGAAAGTAATCTAACAATGGATTTTTGCCCCACTACACAGTTCATATTCATAAATGTAACTTAAATTTTTGAAAGGAATTTCGCCATTGATCCATTTTGTATCAAAGAAATTTCCTAATTTTCATTCCCTTTTTCTTTATTAATGTTATAATCAATTTTATATTAATTTTTTTCTAAATGTTAATTGTTTTTGTTCTAAATTTAAAATTGTTATAAAATTGTAATTTAATATGTTGTAATTATAAGGGAATATGAAAAGATATAAATAAATAAATAAATAATAAATAAATGATTAATAGTTCAGCAAAAACTTGGTTCATGATGATGGTTCAACACTTAGTAGTTGATTAAAAAAAAAACGTTATTGTGTTCATTTGCGCAAAAGTATAATTGGCATTGAAAACGTTTTGACCCAATAACAAAAATCTGTGATTACCAGAACCTAGGTATCGATGAAGATCACAACTGCATATGTTTCTCCATTTTAAGCGACTAGCATTATTCAATTTCTCAATAACAGTACTTTTGCGATACACCAAATATTTAGTTGATTTATCCGTTGTCCTCAAAAAATATATTGCTCGATTTTAACAGAGTCGTTTCATTTATCAACATTTAAACAGCATTAAAATCATAACAAACTACAGTTTTTTTAATACTTGTCACGTACAAAACATAATTGAAATATGACAATGTATACAATTAAAATGAAGGCGAATATCAATATTTTCTGAACACATTGCTTGCACATTTGTTGTAGAGATTTTAATTTTGTACGACAATTTGCTGTGGCACAGATTGCTCGGCTTAGTTCAAAGAAAATAAATATAAAAATTTATGTAGAGAGGAAAAATCTCGTAATGTCATATGTGTCAAAATAAATTTCTCTTCTCTCCATTTTAAACTGTTTGTCTACGTTTATATTTACAACTACAAGTTATTTTATCAAATTTTAAAATAAATGAAATTCCAAATTAAAAATTCCAAGAGATATGAAATATTTTTATCAAAGTTGTGCTAACTTTTATAAAATGAATAAATAAATTTGTTACGAGTTATGCTCGTAACTCATTTATTGAAATTTATTGATTTACTTCCATGATTATTAAAGTTAAATAATTTATAAGGGACAAGCTGGCAAATTTAATCTATTATTGAAAAATTTACTATAGTACTATAGTAAATTAACTACGTTAATTTTACGAAAAAACCACAAGGTTGGAGAAGCTGTTGTTTTTTTAACAGCATCTATCAACTAGAAAACCAACTGCAAAATCTGCCTAACCCAACCAGTGTATTTCGATTATGTTGCCAAGCAATGGTAATATAATCGAGATATTCAATATCTAGAATTAAAACTAAAAATTATTTTAAAAAATAAACAAAATCCAAAAAATTTTTTTTCAAATTTAAATGATTTAAAGATTTTTTGTTTTCGTGATAAAAAACAATTGAATTATTTATTTTTATTTGCCGTCCAAGGCTATTGTCAAATGTCATATCAGTCATGTACAGGAAACAGTGAAGAATAATATCATAGTGTTGTAAAGATATGACATTTGTAATAAATTAACACACTGCAGCACATATAATACAAATTATTATAATATGTATATATATATATTTTTTATTTTCGGTTTAGATTAGAATTTTTTTTTTAAACAGAATTATGATTAAACAAGAAGTTTTTTTTGTGTCGTTTGTTAAAACAGAAAAAAAAATTAATATTTTCTAATCGACCAAAAATTATTTACATAAATAAAAAAAAATCATGTATCAATAACAAATTATAAAATTATTATTCAAAATATTAATATTATATTAAGTTTTGATTTATATACATTCATTTTTGTTCCACCGTTAA
Organism: Diogma glabrata; assembly: GCA_963693315.1. Classification (NCBI taxonomy): domain Eukaryota; kingdom Metazoa; phylum Arthropoda; class Insecta; order Diptera; family Cylindrotomidae; genus Diogma; species Diogma glabrata. The sequence continues at coordinate 364,238,149 of OY856187.1, read as the reverse complement.
TCCTTATTTCGATAACGTTCAAAACATGTAATAAATTTCGGATCGTTTGGGTCAATCCTCATAATTAAAGTTTGATGACTTTAAGCTGATTAAATGTTTATAAGTTTGTTGTTCACTACGACAACATAACGTGAAACTTTTTATTGTTCAGTTTTACAAATTTCATCTTATTCAAATAATTATTAATCATATTATATTGATGAATAAATAAATTAAAATTCATTTGAAAAAAATACTAAAATGTGCACTAACGGATATTGTTTTAATCAAATAACGAGTTGATTGATTGAGAACAGCAACATAAAAAATGCATATCTTAGAATTTTAACTTAATACTTCAATCGATCAAACAGCGAAATTATAGATTCGAAAATGAATATTTGAACGGAAATAATATATCGCAAGTAAACAATTAATCTTAAATCTTATGAAATAAATTTAATTTAATTAAAGTGTTTGTTTATTTATATTTTTTGTCTTCTTTGAATTATTTCGGATGTCATACGATTGTCATTTTTTTTTAATTTGAGACAAGATGTTTTTATACAAATAAACAAAATAAATACATAACAATAAAAATGTATGAAAACTGAATGAATCAAGTTGTAAAAGATGATGATATAATTGGAGTCGAATGTTGTGTGATTGTTTGTAATATGGAAATTAAATAATAAAACATTTGTTGCCGAAATTAATTTCGGAATCTCTTTTGTTATGAAATATTGTGGTTGGATTTTTTGATTTAGTAGAAATGAGATATGATATTCGAATACGTCATCTTGCTCAAACTTGATTGAGATCGGATTAAAATGAACCGGACTGTGGGTGTGGGACGATAATGGTGCGCAGTAATGCCTTTTCAATATTGTTAGTAAAAACAATTTTTCGACAGCTATAGTTTCTATAGTGGCCATCCATTACATAGAGAGTTTGTTATATTCATAAAAGAAACTGTAATGAAACCCATTTTGCTTATTAGCCAGATAAATAAGGCGCAAGAACTATCCAAAAGTACTGATCATGTGATATGCCTTGGTCTCCCACACTTCTTCCAAGTACATCTGCAGTGTGATGGACACAAAACTTGTAACAAATTTTGATACATAAAATGATTTGGTTATTGAACAAGCATGTATGCTTTGAGAGAAAAATGAACTCACATATTTTCTGACAACCACTACGATATGAAATAAAAACTTTGTTTTGTGAGAAAAACCAATTATGACTTATAAAAATCGTTCTTACAAAATCTAGTCGTATCGTTTTGCCGTCAATTTATTTGTGGAGTTAGGTTTTGTGTATGCGTATTAAATAAATTACAAAACAGAAAAAGATATAGAATGTGTCTACAAAACGACAACAATACACCAAGTCTTCAAATATCTTTGACTAGGGGGTATCCCTTGGGTGCCGCCCCCCCCCCTTCCTCTGCACACCAACTCGCTCTTCTTTTTTGCATCCGGCTTTGTTATAACCCCTCTTCATCACAATCTAACCTCTTCTAATCTTTTCTGTATGCACTTTCTGCTTAACTAATTTTTTATTTTTTAATACATTGTGAGGTGTACTTTAAATTTTTGTACGAATTATATTTCCAAATTAATTCGTTAGGCAAGTTCAACCACAAATTGTTGAAAATAATAATAATAAAACAATTCTGGAATAGCAGCGTGTGTTTCCTTATTTTATTTACAGTAATGGAACTATGCAAAAATATTGATGGAAAACATATTATTATATTAAATTAAATTAATAAATTATTGTTAAATTGAATCCACGAAACAATCTTTTTAGTAAGTATATTTATTTATTTGACGCGTTTTAAATATAAAATATTCATCATCGGTAAAAAAAATATGACAAAATATAAAAATTTTATAGGATTTTTAGCACTACATGCCATTTAAATAATTAATTTTCTTTATAACATGGAGATGATATTAATTTGAACGAAACGGCTAAAAGAAGAAGTAATAATTTAAAAAACTACGTTGCCGATAGTAAACTATATTATCGATAACTACATAAACAAATTAAAATTTTTTAACTGTAGTATAATGAGAAATTTCATTGAAAATTTTTTGCCTTAGTTTTATTTTAATTTAAACGAATGAAAATTCTCTAATATGTAATGACATCATTCAATTTCACCAATAAAATTTGAATTATACTAATAACAAATAGTTATACGTCTGGCCTACTGGGATATTAAAAATTATCAAAAATTTTTTTTGAAATAATTAACTGATATCGCAGTAGGTCAACGTATAATTCATAAAAAATATATAAAGAAATGAAAAATGGCAAAAAATTTTCTAAACGAATTTCCGAAACGGAAAATTCTTCATGCAAGCAGGCTTCACCTCGGCTTCGCCTCGTTGGACAAAATTACGACGAGTGCGGAAAAAACCAACATTGTGCACCTCGATACACAAAATAGTACTTTGTGTTTCTAGTTGCACAAAGTTGATTTTTCCCGCACGCGTCGTAATTTCGTCCAACGAGGCCGAGTTAGACAAATATACGACAAGTGCGGAAAAATCAATTTGTGCAACGAGTTGCACACAACGTTTTTTGCAATTCCGCAAATCACAATTAAACAAAATTATTCTGCAACCAAATTTTTTACAATCAACATTCATATTAAAATATAAGAAACATTTCATTATCAACTTAGCATTGAGACAATTTTCTATGAAAAATAAAACAGTACGGAAAAATAAAACAGTGCGGAAAAATCTTACTCTTTGACATTGTTGACAATATCGAAATACGAAAATTGCAAAAGTAAGTACTATAATAGTTTAAAATGGCTTCAATTGGCTTCAAACCAATTAAACTCATGTCTTTTCAAAATTTATTACAAATTAAACTGTATTTATCAAGATAAAAATATCAAGATAAAAACATCAAAATATGTTCAAGATAAAAATATCAAACCCTGGATTTTACAACTTATCAAAAATTTTATAAAACCAAAATGGTCAAGTTTTCACAACTCTGTCTAGAACACGTTTTTCATCTATATACACTTTAAATATGGAATCTCACTCCTTTAGAGTTTAGATTAATTAAACTTGGTAAAAATATTTGATTTTTAGATTTGGTAAAACATCAATCACGGTAGGATTGCAAGTGACCGATATTTTCCAAAATTAGTCATTATACATTTTTCGCGGTTAAAACACAAGGTTTCCAATTTAATATAAGGTAAGGTTTTACAACAAAAAACATCGAAACGAATTCCCCTGAACTTAATTAATTTGATTAAATGTAAATTTTGCAACACCATATTAAATGGTATAAATTGATCAGCTGACTTGTGTGGATATTTCATTTTGATGTTTGCTTGTTTTTTTTATTGTGTATCACATTGATTAATTATATCCTTTTTTTATATTTTAGGTTATGCTAATTTGGAACATCCCGGTTATGTGAATTTTGAACATTGTGTATATATAAACAATCTTTTGAAAATATTGTGATTTTTTTCTCATGTAGCGCTTTTGCGATGAACACCGGAACAGAAAAAATGTTCAATACTCTTGTAATTAATAACCTTATTATAAATACCGTTTACCGTTAATAATAAATTTGTACTATTTAATGTATAAATTATTCCTAAAAAAAATAGCATATTCTATGAAACTTTAGAAATTCCACCAATTCTTACCTTCTACCTACAGAAAATAGAAAAAATGAAATAAGAAGAAAACAACAATAAAAAGTATAAAAAACTGAATCATTACGAAATATTTCTCCAAATAAAAAACTTTACTTCGTAATGACGTCACATTGTTTTATTGTCCATTTAAACTGTGGTTAAATCGATCTTTTGTGATGAAGATGTCAACTTATATTTTAAGAGAAATGCTAAAATAGTAGATTTTGTTTTTCCTTACTTTATTTCACAGGAATGAAATTATGGAAAATAATGATTGGAAAACCACTATTATATGATTTCTAGCACTGCCTGTCAAAAAAAAATTAATTTTCTTGTTAATATCGAAATGATAATAATTTGAACGAAATGGGGAAAAAGGTAGCAACAACTTTTAAAAACTACATTATCGATTATCGATCAATTTAAATTTAGTAAAACGAAATTTTTATGATTTTAATGTATTTATGAATAAAAATAATAATTTTATTAAATTTAACATTCTCTCATCCTATGAATTCATTCATAGTAACGTCTAGAAATTTAATACAATAAATCCCAAAGATATGCAATTTCCCATATGTAATCAATCAGATGAAAGACTCAACTTAAGTAAATATGAAAAATGATGAAGTTTCAAATTATCAGAACATGAAAATTAAAAACATGGTTCGTCATCGCCGCTGTGGCTAAGTTGTGGAAGAAACACGGGATTTGAACAGGGGTCTCGGATGAGTGTGAGTTCGAATCCTGGCACGAAACACAAAAAAATTTATCTAAAGGAGTTTTAACAAAAAATAAAAAATTATTTCGAATTGCAAAATTCAAGTGATTTCCAATATGTACTTTAGCTTAATTGCTCACAAAAAACCACTCCAAATAATTTCAATATTATTTACATAAAAATAAATAAAAAACAATAGAAGTTTGTACCATGCCTGGAATCGCACTCTTGACCTGTAGCGTCCCAGTCGACGTCGCTACTCATTTTGTAATTTGAGCGTTACGCTCGTATAGTAGAGTGATATACTCACAGCTATTATATTATTGATGATGCCATCTAATGCCATCTAAAAAAGATTCTCAGCTTTAATAATTTGATCAATTCATCCAATTTTATTATTTGAAGCTTTATACATACTTTCAAACCGTGGCATTGTGGGTTGTGAATTCTCTTCAACAAAACTTGAAACACATTTTTTTATCTGAGCAGGATTTGAACTTAGGACTCTCGAAATTTAGTTACTCAGCTATCCACAATGAATCAAAGTGTTTCTGTGAAATTTTTCCTTTGGTAGAATAGCTATTCTAGTCTAAACCATTAGCATCTATACATCAGCAAATACAAAAAATGTATTTAAAAAATTACCATAAATTATTGTTCATCAGACAAGCCAAAATCGCGGTAAATTATATATCCTGCACTTAAAATACTGAGCAAATTTAATAAAATTTCAAATAAATTTTACAATTACAAGTAAAATCTACATATTTACCAAGCATTTCGTTTCTTTGAAAACGAATACTTTTTAGAAACAACAAAATGGTTTGATCTCATCCAACAAAGGTTCCAAGATTTACAAATTGTATAATACAAATTACCGTTACCATTTTTAATACATTTGTACAACCTTCAAAATTTACAAAATAAAGAAAGTATTGAAAGGCCAAATTGATTTTACCTAATGTATTGTAAAAATTTTTATTAATGTTTTCAATTATTAAAACATTTTTAGTTTGGTAAAATATTTTGTTGATTTTACAGACATTTCTGTAAAATTAAGAAATAAGTCAGCAATTTTAACCAAGTGGATAATTACACTCTTTAGAGCTGAATACAGAAAGAAGGTATCGATTGCATATTGTATTTATATATATTGTATTAATATATACCTAGTTTCAATATTGTATTAAAATCAAATTTGAATTACAAACTATGCTGTAATATACGATTGACCACTTAGTTGTTATCTTCGTTTAAAAATTGTGTAAAAATTTATCTACATTTAAAAATTTATGTGTATTAGTACACACATTTTATAATGCATTTTTCAAGTTTTGTTTTAACAAATCGTGGTTAATTTATGAGTAATGTTTAGATAAATTAAGATAAATTTAACAAAAATTTTGTTAAAATAATTCACTTAAGTTTTAGTTAAAAATGTCATATACAATTTATCTTATCGGTTTCAATCTGATTAACAAAAACAATGACAAATAAAACCGAACTGACAAATAAAACCGACCCGATTTTCATTCTTCGAAATAGTAGTTTTCACATGCGAAAATATTTGTTGCACGCCAAAATTAAATGTCACACATCAAAACAATTATAAATAATATTTTTCAAATTAAAATTATATTTTAATTATAAACTTAGTACGCCATCTTCATGTGAGATTTGTTTTTATTACAAAGTTTGTGACACTTTACATGTTTGTCAATATCGGACAATTCAAATTAAAATTGGTCGAGTTTATAAAACTAAATATAGATTTAGCAGTTGAAAACAATTTTGCAGCGAACTAAAATCTACTTGAAAACCTTTACCGTGAGAAGATCTTTGAAAAAATCAAGGCTAGCCAATCCCGAGTATATTTGCAGATTGTTTTAAAATAATATGAAAATTAAGATAACAAAAATGGTAAATTGCAAACACATTTCTTATGAACAAGTTCTAATTGTGACCAAACTGTATCGAATACATTATATAATTTTATGCTAAGCAGTTTTGTGTAGAGCTAGAATTGGATGTAAAAATAGTTTAGGCAAAAATAAATTCTGATAAAAATGAAATTGATAAGAAAACACTGGTCACTTGCTGATGAAACTAATAATTAAGGATAGAAAAAATACCTAACCTAGAAATTGTGAACTAAGTAAGATATATTCAAAAGAAGTCCTTAAAAAGTTCCATACCGCCAGCAAAACGTACGATGTGCATTTTAGCAAGCATTTTATAAAATCTTCAAGTAGATCACCTCGTTACATGGATTGATCATATGACCAAAATTGGGTTTTCCCATTAGTAAAGATATTTTGCAGAACTCGGGACAGCTGCCAGCGAAAAGTTGTATACTTCATACACACTTCGAAATGGTAGGCCAGGTAGATAAATCTTTTTTAGTACATATTCAAAACGTTAAGTTCAGGATAAACTTGCATAATTCTCTTTATGGGTTGCCACTGGTACGAATGATATTCAAAAAGAAATCACACTGTGTCTAAGAGAGTGGCATAATATTTCGTTAAAAGTCGTGCACAAGTCACCGAAAACAAATTACGAGAATGGTCCCTCGAAGTCAGAACATACATTTAAATCAACAGTTAGTCGCCTTATTTTGGGTTACCCTGATTGACTTCTTAGGTGCGACGAAACGGGATTTTTAAGTGCTGAGTTGGATCTCAAAGGACAAAAGTTAGTATATTCTTTAGCACTCAACGATGAAAAAGAAAATGGTTCTACTTTAATAATGGTAATATGTTAGGCAAACTTGGCCCAGCTATGGTCGACCTTAAAGAAAATTTTCCTAGATATAGCCTAGATATATAAATGGGGGCATTGGGCGATTTGATTGTAGTTGAATGAAAAAATAATTATTTTTCGAGTATATAGAGGCGTATTGACAATATTTTCTATACCCATACTAAGTAATTAAAAAAATTGAATTGCCTTTTTTGTTGTGTCGATGGTCGAATTTTGTCGAAATATGGTCAACCAAAATTTGCCTTAACCTTTCGACAAGGGCAATAATTGGCTATTAATTATTACCAAAGGTTTATATCTACTGAGCTAAACTTGTATCTCTATTTCATGGTTATTTTACTGAGCTAGCCAAGATAAAAAAGTCAGCTTTTATCTGACCTTTTGAATGCATTTGGCATCTAGCCTTTTGAATGCCGGTAATCAAGTCAAACAAGCTCATTTAAACTGCACACTCCTAGCTCATCCGTTACAAAATGCAAGCTTTTGTATCAAAATGGATGACGAAAAGTAGTACTGGAATAATTTAATAAAATTTAATTTTTTTCCAAAACGTTCTTGCCAGAGCGATATCATTTTCATTTTCATTACTTTGCGAAAGGTTGTTCGTTCACAATGTTACCAAACTTCTGATAACATCTATTGGCTCGAGAACATCTGGACTTCATTTTCCAGCTTACGGCAGATATTGTATACATCTCTGGTACGGATAATGTAGTGGCAGATACACTTTCACGAGCTCTAATGGCTATCAATTTTATTGGACTGGATGTTGAAAAACTCATCAAAATTCAAAGTTCCGATTCAAAACTCACCATTTTTATTCAAAAGCCAAAAATTGTAGGATTGCAACAAAATTTCGAACGTATCTCAACCAATCATTCTAAACTACCGATTTGGTGAGAGACTTTGGTGAGAGACGGATATTTTGATGAACTTTAATCGTTTCACCCGATGCGCAGAAGCCATTTCTTTGAAAGATGGTACAACTGAAACAGTTGCAAACGCTTTCACTGCCGATCATGTTTCATCATTTAGTGTGCCATTAAATATAACTTCTGATCGCAAAGTAAATTTAGAATCGAAATTATTACAAGAGCTGATGAACGAATGGTTGGTTCTCAAAGACTATGAACGACGGCTTACAGCCCTAAAGCGAATGGGATAGTCGAATTCCAGGTATTTCAGGCATTCGGACTTCTGTCAAAGGTGACCTAGAATAGACTATAGACTATAACGACGGAATTTTTCGAAATTTACTCAAACATTCTCATATTTAAAGAAATTCAAAATGATTTGCCAATTTATTTCGGTTCCGGCTTTTAAATTAAAACAAACATAAAAACATTTATATGGGCTTCAGATCAATCAATTGTTTTACATTTTATCAGTTAATTGCTTTGTTGCCTCACCACACAATATCGATTAATAATACAAATTTCTGTCTACGTAAATGATGAACATTTTTTTTTGTAAAACTCAGTCATAGTATTACATGCAGATGAAATATGGTTCTTCAAATTTATGCGGGTGTAGAGAAGTTTTTTATTGAGACGATGTATTGAAATGGGTTGACTTGCATTTTTTAAATAAAGAAATGGGAAAATCATAAATTTTTGTGTGATGGAGAGTATAATTAAAGAGAAACAAAAAATTGAGAATCTTACCATTTATACTCGACCAAATGTTTGATCGAGATGGTTAGGTATATTATAATCAAACAAAGAAGGTCTTGTAAATTTAAATCAAGTTATAAAACTGTAATATTTTTTTTTATTTAAAAGGTGATAAAACTAATAAGAAGATATTTCTTAATCTGATAATCATGATTTTCAAATTAAACATCAATTGATTGAGTTAGTAGAATGCAAAAGTGTACAAAAAAATAAAAAACTTAAGCTACTTTATTACACGAAGATGGAGCACGTTATAGTAGTGAAGTTATTGCACAAGCAACTGAAGGAACAAAAATTGATAGTTTTGAATATGTAGTGAGTGAGAGAAAATACATATAAAATGGAGCCTTCCGTTGATTACCTGCCAATTTTTCATGTGTTGGACTCTTAATAGGACTAATAGAGATGGTAACAATTTACATGTCGATCAAGATATTAAACAGGATCATCAAATATACCTATAGTGTAAGCTTACTTTTTTTGATTTTAATTTAATAAATTTTTGTTACTTTTTTTGTTGTTAGATTAATTGTTTTTGTTTTCAACATTAAACTTTTGTTTTGATATGAGTTTTTAGTTATAAATAAAAGATTGCTCAGTCAGAATTCCCATCTTGTTCAGATTTCAGTACGCCTGCGGATCTTGTCTATGGACAAAGCCTAAAAATCCCCAGATAACTAATTAAACATCCAGATGATTTGCATCCAATCAAACTATCAACGGCAGTTAACCATTTAAAACAATCAATGGAATTATTAATTCCGAAATATACCCGGAAGCACCCTCAAAAGATTAGATTAGATTTTCGCTTTTCTTACTTTACCCTACGCCTAAGTTTTCACCATTTTACCTGGCTTTTACTTCTTGATAATATTTTTTTCCTCAACGGTTTCATTTTAATTTTAGTTTTGATTACTGAATACTTTTTATTTGGATTTAAAGATTTGTTTAGCCACCACATAATTTTTTTTTTAAGAGAGGGGAGTAATGTAGGACCCTTATCATAGTAATATCAAATTGTTGAGTATGCAAAAAGTAATTAAAGCCATATTTGTGAATCATTACAAATATATTTTTTATTTAAAATAAATGTGAATTAAAGATTTATTTATTAACTATTCAAATTAAATATAAAGTTAGCGTTTCGAATCTTTAAAACCATCAAATCTATTAAATCTATAAAACCAAACTTAGAGATATTTTGACAGCTGCTATGGAAAAACATGATAAATAAGATCACAACAATTCTAAAATAACTCTAATCGGAAACAAAAGTTTACTACGCCAGAAGAACTACTAAATAGCAACTCACCCTATTACAACAGCTATTTATTAATATAATAATCCGACGATTTCAAATAAAATTAACTGAATAGTTTCAATTATCAATAATAAAAGATAAATTCTTAATTGAGAAGTTTTTTTTATTGACAATAACAAAAACAAAAGAAATAGGCAAAAATACAATAATAAAAATAAAAGTGTAATTTTTTAAACGATGAAAATAATTACATATAATCCAAAAATTGCTTGAGGTAAAATCCAAACATATCATTAAATTGTTAGTTTTAGTTATTTTTATTATCATATTTGTATTAAGTTGTAACCGTGTATAACCTTAAGGCTTTAAATGTGTTTGTTTTTTTTTAAATAAAAAAAAATCCATTTATTATGAATGAATTTTTTTAAAGTTTAACTTGATGAACAATGATAATTATAAAAAATGGTACGAACGAGTAAAGTATCGTCAAAAAAATTTTAAAATGAGTTTCCTATAAATTTATTATATGTTATTACTTGATGAAACTGTGGTTATAAATCACATTAAATAAATAATAAATAAACCAAAAACAGAAACAATTAATTGTCTTTAAATTACTCAAAACATTTATTTTATTCTCAGGTGAATTTTCAAGAAAGAACATCACAAAGTAAAAAATAAATCGAATATTCTTTTCTTTTTGGCTTAAATCATTTGTAAAATATGTCACACAAAATGACTGTACACATTTTGAATACTAATAGACTTATAAAATTGGTCAAGTGAAAAAATCATAATTTTAAATTTTTTAAAAGAATTTTAAGATAAAGTGGAAATAACGATAATTAGTTACAGCGTTTAGGTAATGGAAAAACATACTTTTTTATATAAAGGGACCTAAAAGTGTCAGATTCATTTATATTTTGACTAAAATACAACTACTAATAATTAAGTCAAATTAATAAAATTATATAATTGGTGACCTCAATGGTGATTTTCTTTTTAATTCAATTTGAAATTTTTGTTGTGTTAATTTTATTATTGTTAATTCTTGCTAATAACTGGGAAAGTGTTTGTGATCATCTCAAAAAGTTTTTATTAATATCAAAAAGTTCCGCAAAACAATAAAACGGGTAGAACGGGTTCAAATCAAATACATTTGATTTGAAATTAAGATCGCAGAATCGTTTTCAGCTGTTTTTCGAAAGCTCAGTTATCGTTTTTATCAGTTTCGTTAATTAATTTGTATAGTTATTAGTGTGACCTAGTTGTCATATAAATTTTAGTAGAGAGATGAACTGCTCGTGTCCACAGTTATAAAAAGATAATTACTAAATAATTAGTTTCTCCAAACTTTTTGATTAAAATTTTAATGAGAACCCGCATCATATTTACTAAATGCTCCCATTTTGTTTATTTATCAACATTAACTAACTTTTTCAAAACAAACAACTTGCGAAGGTTATTCTGATTCTGTTATACAAGTCACATAGAAATTTATAATTAAGTAGATCATGATTTTTACAAAATTTGTTCTTAATTTATGTTAAATATCCAAATATCAGATCAAATAATATTAAATTATAAAATTATTCATATTTTATCTTAAATCAACACAACAAATTTAAAAGTTCAACGATCTTTTAATCAAAAGTTTATTTCCGATCTCTTTGTCATCAAAAAAAAAAATAACGTAATTTTAAATTTCATTTTGAAAAGTTGTCAGGTTATTGATTACGTTGGATGAGCTTTTACCAAAAACTTATTCCACAAAAAGTTTTTGTGAGTTTTTATTATGATACTAGGGAAACGCTTTGTGTAACAGTAAAATAAAATAACAACATTCTCCAGGCTCCAACTACATAAGACCACCATGGATTTGTTTTTATAAATATTTCAACGTCTTTTTCTCAATCATCATTTGTTAATTAACCACCGTTAAATTTTGTTTATGCACTTATGACCCACAGTTCTCAACTATTATTGACTTATGGTTATAGTCATTTTTATTCATTGTAAAATAAAATGAAAATTTTTTCTTTTGAAAATCGATTTCAAAATTTTTGTTAATTTAAAGAATGACAAGTGCATTTTCATTTGTAAACATCGATAAATTTTTTTAAATTTCCCACGGCTATCACATTAAAGAAAAGAAATTTTTAATTTTGCTTTGCTCTCGTTTAGCCAAAATTCATCTTAAACTTTCAAAAAAAAGTAAAAACATTGACTTTGACATTAGATTGTAAGATATTTTTAAACATTTAGTAAATATTTGCAAGCAATTTAAAATTGAAGGTTATTTGTGTAGTGTAGACCATCGCATATTTATGTTAATTTCACTTTGGTAATTTACTTGATGCCGAGACCTGATTCGAATGTTTGATACTCTGAAATTAAATGTTTTTACGATATTTAAACGTCACCTCAAATTCAATCTAGAAACACATAACCTACGGTAAAGATAATCAATTAATTCACAAGCCATAACTGGCAGGATTGATTAATAGATTAAATCAAGTGAATGGATGTCTTTAATACTAGTGATGTGTCGGTCGTGAACGACCGATGTCAAATGAACGAATCACTTCAGTAAATGATAAACTATCCATCATTTATTAATAGAAACATCAGTTAGTAATAGATGTAAATCAACAATTAATTAATTAAAACCTTTTCCGAATCGAAATCAAAAACCATAAGACGTTCATATAAAAATAAAAAAAATTAAATCAAACAAAAAAAGAAAAAACAAACTTGTTTTGCTTAAAACGAACAATCTGTTCAAAAAATGACCAATTTAATAAAACAATCGGATCCGTTTGATCCGATTTGTTTTTTTTTTATTTTTAATTTCTCAATAAAACAGTAAAGTGAATAACCGATTTAAAATGAGCGATCGATGCAATAACGACGCTGATTTCTTATTGTTTGGAACAAACGACCAATCTAAAATGAACGACCGATACACAAAGAACGACCAATCTAAAAAGAAATTTAATTCGTTCTTGAAAAAATGATTGCTTTTAAAATAAAGTACTAAGTGTTTAGAATTCTGCAGATTATAATTGCTGACCAAAAATAATTTTAGGTGCTATTGTACGTTGATCGATTTGATAATTGTTAGTAGCTCTTTCCCAACTATCAATAACATTTTTATGTGTATGCTTTTTCTATAATACTTACATGTATTATTGTATTGTTTTCTTAACCTATTGAATAATGAATTTAACCTATTGCATTATGGAAGTTTTCCTATAAAGAATAATCTTTTTTTGATACTTTATGTTTGTATAAATCAAATTGTTTTGGTTGTATTCAATATTATTTTTCAAATTTCAATCACAATTGGTTTTCTATTTTTCACAAAAATCAAATGAAATTTAATTCTGTTATCTTTTTTAGTTGAATTTAGTTGATTGTATGGAATGGGATGCAATTTCAAAATAAATATAAAAGGAAATTTGTTTCCATAATTTTCATTTCGTTATTTTTTATGTTTTTTTATCATATTTTTTCTCAATTAAAATAATTTGATTACAGCGTAAGATATTTACTGGTCGTGAACTCTCTCGCCTCGGCGATCAGAATTGGCCATCTAAATCGTGTAATTTAACACCATTAAATTATTTTTTGTGAGGTTATTTGAAGTCAAATGTCTATGTGAACAAGCACAAAACCACCCTTGCATTAAAGGAGGAAAATAAATCAGGCCATTTACCCTATGTGTTAGTTTATAAATCTTTATTATATTATAAACTTTACGATTCAATAAAAAAATAAATAATAATTTCATTAATAATTTCACTAAACTAAACTGTGTTTTCTATTCAATTCAAATCTTGCGTAAATTTTGGGACACCCTATATATATATATACCAATCTATTGTTTTACAACACATCTATGTGCATTACTGGACTGATGGACAAATTTATATATACTAGGAGGGCCCGGCGTGCTTCGCTACGCTTATAAATAAAGTTTTTGCGTAGACATTTTGTTGACGTAGAAGCAATGATTTCAAAAAGTGGTAATGAGAAATGCTACCATATAATTTTTAATTTTTCTTTTTAAATATATGAATGAAAAATAATCAGAACTCTAGCTGATCAGTTCGGATATATGAAAAATTAGCGATCAAATAAGTTTTCAAGTAAGCTTCGTATGAAAAATTAGCATATGAAAAATTAGCGATCAAATAAGTTTTCAAGTAAGCTTCGCTAATTTTTCATATATCCGAACTGATCAGCTAGAGTTCTGATTATTTTTCATTCATATATTTAAAAAGAAAAATTAAAAATTATATGGTAGCATTTCTCATTACCACTTTTTGAAATCATTGCTTCTACGTCAACAAAATGTCTACGCAAAAACTTTATTTATAAGCGTAGCGAAGCACGCCGGGCCCTCCTAGTCAACATTTTTACGCATATTACGCATATAATCTCTTTTATTCCGACGACTCGATGTACCACTCACATCCAAACGACGTTTACGACGTAGTCTTGGCATCGAAATAAATAAATATATCAATATATATCAAAAATATGAAATAACTCAAATATCAAAATATCTCAAAAATCTTTATATCAATAAAAAACAAAATAATCGAAAAATATCGAAAACCGTCCTTCTTGAAAGATAAAAGACGACTAAAATATAAAATAAATACGACGACTGAAATGAATATAAAATAAATATAAAAATTTTCGTTTTTGTTATTCGTTGTTCGGTTCGATAGCTAATATATAAAAAAGAAAAATTTTAAAGCATTGTTTTAAAGCAAAAAGAAAGATGTATGTAAACTTATAATGCATATGTATAGAAAAAGTTTTCCGTATATAATAACTTTTTTATTTATGATCCGATTTGTTTGAATCCGGATCCGACTATAGGTTACACTAATATCAGTTAGCTGTGAAAATTTCAAATGAATCCATCTGCGAATAAAAAAGCCTAATGCTCCACAAAGTTTTAATCTAGCGTATTAATATATAAGAAGATAAATCACAACTCCTGTTAACAAAAATACACCAACAAGGTTTGACATATATTTAAAATCGTAAATTTGACTAAAACATAATCAAGTCACTCCATTTACCTCTACCAAGCAGTAGTTAGAATTAATTCTACGTTTCGTTCAATTATGAAAGTATTGTTATAAAAATAGATTAAAAGGATGACGAGTAATTACTAATATTCTCCTTCTAAATATGGAATGAAAAAAATAAAAATATAATCGTCTAAAAAGGAATCGAGTAAAAAATATAAAAATGTCAATCTTTGGAGTAAGAACGAATTAAAAAATTTTAGCTTGTTAATAAAATTTTAAGGAGTACAAATTTTTAAAGTCTGATTTAAACAAAATTGTTTAAAAATGTTTGTTATTTCAACGGTCTTTGTTCGTAACTTTGAACAACTCTGTTAAAATTAACTATCTAACTGTCCTTTTTAACCTAACCGTCCTTGTCCTGTCCTTTTGCTGAAACAAAGTCAATTTCCATCTATTTTGAATTTGATGAATAATTTTTGGAATGAAAAGCAAAAGATATATGTTCGATCAACCGGGTTTTTATTTATTTGTGCAAAAAGTTTTAAGTGTAGTATTCGCAAGCTGTCATGCATCTTATGTACTCTTATGCAATTAAATATATGCCATTTCATGAATAAGGTAGAAAAATTTTAAATTCAGAGCCAAAACCATAAGTTAAGGATTTTTATACGAAAAGCACTGCCAATTTACAAAATCCAACAAAATTCAAAGGAAAAGTACTTAAAAGTCAAGGTAATGCTATATTTATTTGTTTTAATAATATTAGAGTTAGGAAGTTTTTGATTTGATCAATTCTAGACATTTTAATTGAAAGAATCAGTTTATTTGTCAAATAAAAACATAGTTGGCTCAATGGATATCTATCTTTAGAAGATTTTAAAAGTTTGAAAACTTTAATACCGTATTTTCCCTTAATAAACAACCCGATGCCGTCAATCTAGGCGTTACCAATGGCGCGACAGTTATAAAAATCCCAACCAATTAGGATAAAAATCTAATCGAATTTTATTGTATCACAACTCTGATTAAATTTAATACAAAAACTGTCAAAAAAAGTAAAGTGCGTAAATTGAATTTCGTGCCAAATTAATTGAATTAATTTTTGATCAAAGTCTTTAAAGGTTGAGAGATCTAAAATTTCCTTAAATAATAAAAGATCTATTAACTCTTTGGCAGTAGGATTTACTACTCACGTGTTATTGCTAACCTCAGATAACTGTCCACCCAAATCTAGGTAAAACATATCCATTTTTGTTTTAAGCCGAATTCAAACCAGGGGTAGATTTTTACATAGATGGTAAAACATAGAACACATAAAGTTGCTTTAAATGTCTATTTAATGTTTTTTTCAGGTTTCCTAAAATGTCATGCTTTCTTGTTTGTAAGGAAACAACAACAAGCTGGTTCTGTGTTAATCACCCTTTGATAGAAAAATGAGCAAATAATGAATCGTTTATTGTAACACTTTTACTTAATGCAATACCAAAATTTTTAAATACCTAAATATCGGCGTAATGCAGAAACATTAAACAAACATTAATCTAAAACACAGTTTGCAGCAATCAGATAAGTGGTTTCAAATAGTGCTGTACCTTCAAAATTATAAATATTTGGAATAAAATGAAGACACAATAATTCTAGAATGATAAAGGTTGAGTAAATCAGGAATTTTAAGTAAACGTCAACACCGCATCTCATTTTATTGCTAATATCTTTATCTCATTTCCAGAAGAGTTGAAATGCATTTTAGCAAACTTCAAAGATCATGATACAGCTATTATCAAAAATAAAACGAAACAAGAAAATCAATCTAAAAATAAAGGTAGTGTACAGAGAAAAATATGTTTAGTGTAAATAAAAATGACACAAAAATGATAAAAGTGACACTGAGGCGGAAAAGAATAACAAAATGGACATGAGAGAACTGACTTTAGAAAGTTAAACGAAACATCAGAACTGAGGTTAAAATTAAATTGAAACAATATTTAAATAATATTAAGAGACTTCGAAAGCTCACCGACTGTTGAAAATATGATCCAACTCTGCTTAACATACCAACATGCTTTCAACTATATATAATAAACGGGAAGTAATGCAAACATATTCAAAAACTTAAAAACACATTTTGACGAGGGCACATATTTAATACGGAATCAAAATTTCAATACCGATTTTGCGGTGTTGAAATCGGAAAAACCATCTTAAGACAAGCGTTGAAATTTATTTTCTGCCAGAAAATCATAGAGAAACTAATTTCAATTTCAAAATTCGTAATAAAATGAACTTCATTTCAGACACATTAAGGTTAACTAAAAAATAAGATTTCTGTTTGTGCGGTTCAACAATAGTAACCGAAAAAAATATGAAGTTTGTAAGATTTCAATAGATGTTAAATTCCGGTATCGGCTTCCGGGTAAGTGTTGTGGGCTTTCCACCCATGAAAAGCTTTTTGCGATAAAAAATATCTTAAAACTACCACGTTGTATAGCAACTGCATTAACTTTTAAATAATATTTAAATTCCAAGATGCTGCACAAAAGAAAGTTGTTTCACACTTAAGCCATTTTAGACTAATTACTTAGACATGTTTTTAAAATATACTTTTATTTATTAAAAAATAAATAAAAGAAATTTAAGTTGCTGTAATTTAAATAAAACCAACAATTTGTATTAACAAATTATTGTTAATATAATCCACAAAACAATCTTATTTTTTGCACATAAGTATTTTATTACGCGTATCGAGTGTAAACACTCATCTTCGGGTTACAAAAATATGTCTTTAGACTGACTGCTAAACGTAAATTAAATATAGACAGAATTTACCTTGTTTTGTTATTCGACTTTAAGGATTTAGGAAAACCTGTAGTTTTAATTTGAGAACTATAAAAAACTAAATAATAGCGGGTTTCCCCGTTCACATAGCTTCAATCAAACTGAATTCTGTAACTCTAACGGAACGCAATAAATTTTATAAAAATATGGCTACACATTGTCTGTTCTTTGAGTGCAGTAAATAGTAAAGCCATATAAAATCTAACAATTCCTCTTACCAAAGTATTCGTTCATCCAACTTGTGTGTTGCATAAACGGTATAAAAAAATTTTTGCCAGACCAAATTTTAAGCATCAGAAAAAAATTTGAATAACATCTTAACAGGGCTTGGAAAAATCGAAATCATGTTTTATATTCAACGGATTACGAAAAATTAACAGATGATGTCACAGGTTTTACATCCAATAGATTGCTTTAAATTTTATAAATATCTGTTGGTGATAACTTCATCTCAATTATAAACCCAAGTTTTCGTTTTGCAGAACGGTGTAGAGATGTATAGTGATGGTGCATAGATTCAAAACCAGAACAACACAATGCGAGAATATAAATTTGTATATTTGTTTGTCCACTGACCGTAACGGCTAATTAATCTGACTCGTTCTAAATACTGGAAATTTAACATGCTTACAGGTTATAATTTTTACTTTTTAGCTAGTTAAAGTGTAATTTAATTTTGATTGTTTTGAATTTTTTGAATGAAACTAAGACTATCACTTTAATATTTTATTTTATTTTTCCAAATATATTTTCGATCTCTAGGAGATCTTCTTCAGGGAAGAAGTTTCTATAAACTGAAACGTATATGTTATATATTCTGTAACCAATGACGAACATGAAAATGTTACTATCCTAATATTGGACAATGTATTAGTCAAATTTGGCCCACCGATGATGGTTTTATGTTACAAAAGAATTTCTCTTAATGTGGGCTGTAACTTAAAACATTTCAACACCAACAAATTAGGGAATTACGAGAAGTGGTTCCATTTTCTATCCAATGCAACTAAGTAAGGAAATAAAATTGCCGTTTGTCACATATGTGACTCTATTTGAGTCGGTCTGCTACCGAATTCAACGTCTAAATTACAACCGATGGATGTTACTAACTTGCATTAAATAAAACAAAATGTTTCTAACAAAATTTTTCTGAGAAAAATTATTCGATTATTGCTCTCACTTTTCAATTACGTTTCAATTATTCTCTAGTTGACGAAGATAAATCATATGCTGACCATATTTTGTATGAGATTTGCAAACTGTAGCTACCAAACTGATTGTTTATTCTAAATTTTTTCAACAATTAAAAAACGCGTTGTTGTAAACGTTTATTGTTTGTTTGTTGTTGTAATGTTCGTGTCGTGTAATGCTTAATTTTTACTAACCTTGAACATTCACACGTTAAGCTTAATTTTTGTAGTTGCAAACACTTAACCGCACAAATCACGGCAAATTTAAATCTTGCGTGTATTTCAGGATTTTCTTTATAAACAATAGACAATTGTTCTGTTCAAGTTATTCGTCTTTGAACAACATTTTGAGACATTTACCTTATACTCAGTATTTTATTTCTAAATCCCCTTTTATATGTCATGACTAAAGGATTCAGATGCCTTTCCCAATCAGAATAGTGTGTTTCAAAAAATTACATACAAGTAATTGCTTCTATTATAAAAAAAAATTGCCATTATGTTTTTCTCAATTTATTTTTCGTGACATTTTGAAATAGAGGTACAATTATTTTACCAAAAAATAAATATTAAATAAATTAATTAAACAAATAAATAATTGGCATCCAATCTTGAGATGAAGAGATCTTAAAATTTGCACCAGTATATTACAGTACCAGTCCATTTTTCCATAAAAGCTTAGAACTTAGCGTAAACGACTGAGAAATACATTTTATTCTGTAATGATCGGTCCTATTTCGATTCAATCATTTAACTAATTCACTATCGTATTTCAGTACTACTTATATATCAACATTAAAATTAAAACAAAGAAGCAAAGGAAACTCCGTAATTCAATTTGCAATTTTATTCTTTATTTCATTTTTGATATACCTCAATAATGGAAATTCGGTATGGAAATTCGGTAATATGAAACTTAGAATCTTTCATCAAAGTTTCCAATCTAAATGAGTTTGCGGTTGCTTAGAATTTATTAAACGTATAACTGTAGCCTTTAATTTTCGTGTTTGTATGTGTTTTGATTTTTTTGTAATGTAACTAGAAATAACGTTAGGAGACATGTCGTTTTAATAGAGCAAAAATGGTTGATAGTTTTTCACTTTCTTCTCTTTTAACTGGATCTGTATTTTGAGATCATATATGATGAAAATTTTGAATGATTATTGGGCGTAAGGATGATCAATGTTTATATTGTAAAAACAAAGATAGAAAGTTCCCGCTAATAAAATATCGAGCATTCTGTTCGATCGAAGATTATCATTTCAAAACATCGAATTTGGTCAAATTAATGATTTTGATAATTTGATTCACACACCTGAAAAGTGATAATAAATGAAGAAATTTTAAACAAAAAGGAAAAATAATATAAATTAAATTGAAAACAATCAATAATGACTATACAATCGTGACTTAGGATGTTAACTAGAATAGAAATATTCACCATTCTATGATTCACACAAAGTATTGTCTAGAAATTTAATGCAACAAATCCCATATAATGTAAAAACATTTCCATATGGAGTCTAATGACAGTGGAAAAATTCAACTTAAGTAAAAATAAATAGTGATGAAGAAGTTTCAACTTTGAAATTGTCATCGCCTCAACGGCGTTATCGATAGCGTGTCTGCCCAAGGATTCGAGCCGGGCACTGACGAGGTAGGTTCGAATCCCAGCCGAAACACGAAAAATGTGAAGTGGAGTTTTTTTTCTGAGAAACTTCAAACCATACCTTTGAATTGAAAATATTCCAATTATTTCTTTACTTACTTGAGTTTAATTGATCTCAAAAAATTCAAAATTAATTTAAATTCCCTCAATGTAGTCTAATGTTAATACATGTAGGACTACAAATTGACTAAGTGTCAGCCATTGATTTCACATTGATTGAAAACAATTAATAATGACTATACAATCGTGACTTAGGATGTTAATTAGAATAGAAATGTTCACCATTCTATGAATTCACACAAAGTGTTGTCTAGAAACTTAATGCAACAAATCCCATATAATGTAAAAACATTTTCATAATATGGAGTCTAATGACAGTGGAAAAATTCAACTTAAGTAAAAATAAATAAGTGATGAAGAAGTTTCGACTTTGAAATTGTCATCGCCTCAACGGCGTAATCGATAGCGTGTCTGCCCAAGGATTCGAGCCGGGCACTGACAAGGTAGGTTCGAATCCCAACCGAAACACGAAAAATGTGAAGTGGAGTTTTTTTCTGAGAAACTTCAAACCATACCTTTGAATTGAAAATATTCCAATTACTTCTTTACTTACTTGAGTTTAATTGATCTCAAAAAATTCAAAAATAAATTAAATTAGTTTTGATAACCTGTGGAAAGTTAATGTCATTTTATGGTCAAACAAATAACCTATAAAAACAAATTTAACTCGTAGTTTCTAACAATATTGAAGTAAGAAAATCATCAGGACTCTTCTTTAGGATAAATTGGATATTCACAAAACTTGAATGCACAACTAACATCAAAATATTTTTGAAAAGCTACAACAATCTAGCAACAGGAGTTTAGAAAGCAACCATATGAGTGATTTTGGAAGAACTTGGGAGTGAGTTTTTATATTTTTTCATATAAATTTACAATTTTTCGAAGTAGATATTTCGAACTACCTAGTAGATCGAAAAGTATTCAAAATTCAGGCAATATTGTGGAAAAGTTTTTACTCAAGTTAACTGTGTATAATTTTAATGTTGGTGTGTTTACCAGTACCGTGAAGAATGAATTTCACTGAATATCGTCCAAGTTCGGACGAGGTTAAATGATTTTGTTAAAAAAAAAGGCCATGCGGCATTGCAAAACAACGATAAAGAACATTAAGACGCAAACCACTGCACAATTAATCACACATTACAGCAAATTGTCAGTTTTTATGTTCAATTTTTTTTTTCAATATACTTTTGAGAGATACTTTTGAACAAGGGATAACTTTATTGAAGATGTATTGAACTAGTGAAGATTGCAAAGCATTAGATTGCAGCCTAGCACTAACACAGCTCTGCATTCTTTTACAAAATTAGTGCGGCTGACTTTCACTCCAATAAAATAAATAGTAAATAGCCAGTAACGTCATTGGGCATAAGGATATTTGCCTAAACCCCACATCGCTGCACTATCGTCACTTTTATTTTCATCACTTGTATTTTTTATTGTATAAGTCAACAAGCATACGCTAAAAAAGCTAATCAGAATTTGAAAAATACCGAGAATTCTGCTTTCGTATTCCAAATAATTTTATTTCCTTGCATTTGACTTCACCAGAAATCAACAGAGTGATGTTAGTAGAAGAAATATGTTCAATATTTTTTCGCCACTTGTTATTTCAAGAATTATATTCGTAAACTGTGAGTAATAAAATTGAAGGAAAAGTCGAGGTTATCTCGTGTCTGGCCAGCAATCTTCAAAAATTCGATGATATTAAAAAAATAAAAAACTTAAGTCAATTATATTACATAACAATATAAATACTATCATATAACGAAAACGTTATAACCGCATATCTCTCTGGCTTACAAATTCGTGCTTCTACTATACGTTCAAGTGGCAAAACCGAAAAACTGGGAAACTATTATGAATTTCTTTGCAAATTTAACTCTAATGAAATTATCTCAAATAATTGGATTGGAGCGACCACCCGCTATATGAAAACCAATAGATAATATATGTCTTCCACAGCGATTGATAGCGAAAAATAGTCACACGAAAAAACTGCCCTTTTTACGAAAAATGGATATTTTGAATTTTTTTTGAATACATTTTGAGTAGACTCGAACTTGTAGAAAAAAACAAACAAATTTAATTTTTAATTTTCCCTCTCTTGGTTTTCGACATTTTATCGAAAATATATTTGATAATCATTTATGCTCGCATTTGACCGATGTTTTTTTCAATATTCGACTTTTATTAAGAAAGAGATAGTTAAAATGATGAGAAACAACCCTAGCAGAAATTTGCCTAGTTTGATTGGGCCCTGATCATAAGTCAACCGGTTTTGCCGAATCAGACCCTGATTGAGATAGTAAGATCAGGCACTGATCAAGTTCTCCATACGAAGTTAAATAGGGCAAACCCTGGTAAGGTATATATTTTGTATCAGGCCCTGATCAGATTGCCCCACTAGGGCTTGCGCTTTCTGGGCCTGACTGTTTTCAAGCTTTCCCTAACTAATTTCTGCTCGGTAGCATGAATGAAATAAAATAAAGTTTGTCATAAACACTTTCCATACTACTATACATCCAAGTTTCCGAACACAAGAATAAACATTTAACACACCGTCGTTTAATACTACTCCAAATTTATAGTGAAAATAAATTCGCGAAACAAACAATGACCCAATGTAGAACACGACTACGTTAGAAGAAGAAATGTAAATTTTGGATAAGAGAAAAACAAGAATTGCTAAACAGAAACAAATAAAAGTCTTTCTTCCCATCAAAAATATGAAATTACGCAAAAACTTAACAATAACAATAATTGTTTTTCGTGTTCGCACAAAATTTTCAAATGTTTGTGCTTTATAATGTAAACTTAAAAATAAAAAAACGTAAGTTCTACATAAGAAAACAAGACATGAAAATAAAACATAATTTCATTAGAAAACAGGTTGTTGGCGCTGATGCGTTTTAATGAATGTGAGTTGCTGTGTCTGTTTGGTTCGAAAACAAAAAAATTCATCGACTTCATTTTTTATAAACATCTTTTCTTATTTCTTCTTCAGATTTGGTTTTGTTTTTTTTTTGTGCAATTTATTTCTTTAATTCGTTTTAAACAAAAATATTGGCTTCCAAGACGAAATCTGCCACAAAACTGTAGAATGAAAAGAATCTAAATTAAATGTTATAAGAACCCAAATAAAAAAAAATAAGTTAAAATATAAACGATTTCGGCAGCGTAAGAATTTTATTTTTTTTATTTAAAATAAGAAAAATAATGAGCTGAAAGATAACACAACGAGAAATGTGGTACTTTTTTGGGCGGAGGATTAAAAGTTGGAAGGGTCAGAGATGAAAGCAGTTTTTAATTTAACAAAAAAGAATATGTAAAATATTTTTTTTGGTTTATGAAATTTTAAATGAAAGATTCAATTTCATATATGTAGTCAAGATACGATTTGTTTTAGACTTTGTATTAACAATTAATTTAAAAAACCGTCAACCTTTTTTCATATTCATACTCAGCCGTCTTAAGGTTTTTTGGTTCAACCAATACACAACATACCAGAGAAAACTGCAAGTTCATTAACATTTCATTTTAATATTCATCACCGTTGATTGAACTTATAACAAGATGGTTATCAGTTTTTCTTCTAAGCATTAACTTTTAAAAATGCATTAGCTACACAAAACCGCAGTTCATTCACATTTCAATTGCATTATGTATACATTTATTCTAAATCTAAATTATTATTTTTATATTTTTGCACACAAAAAGAAATTATCAATTCAAGTCAGCAAAAACAATATTTTGTGTAGACAAAAATCTGTTTTTTTTAACAAACAAAAATTAAACAAAATTCACGTATTCTGAGTGATCTCTGAGATGACATATGAATTCATCATGTTTTGAATTTATTGAAGTATCCTCAGAAGCAGTCGCATATACTAAAAACTATAATAAACAAATTAGCTTTATTAAGTATAACGTAACGTTATCTACAATTATATAAAATTATTATAACTTGATAATTAAAATGACGTTTTGTGTTTGTAGTTGACGAGTACTGATATCGTTTGAAATAAAAAATTATTATTTAATTTTTATTATCATTTTTAACCATTTTCAGTAATATCATAAATTTTATTTTAAATTTAATTAAATTTTTTACGATAAATTTTGTTTTCATTCAAAAAACAATTTTCGAGCTCATTCATAATTAAATTGGTTAAAATTTGTGCATATAGTTTTATGATAAACCGTATTCGACGGCTATACGTTATCACAATGTGTTTTAGATACACAATCAAATTAGTTTGTTTTTATTTTATAATTTTTAAAAGTAAGAACTTAAAAAATGCGCATAGCTAAGATAAATACAGAGTATGATATATGACGATATGTTTCGACAACAAGATTAATCGTTCACTAAATGTGAGAATTTTATAAAATTGGTTGCTTGAGTTAGAGGGTGGGCGATAAAAAAACATGCAATTTTTGTAATTATGTCGCAAGCTATGGACTGAAAATAAACAAATTTTATGAGAATAAATTAAAATTGTTTAAACAATTATTTGGTATTCAAAAGTATTATCAAACGAATTTGAAGATTTTTTATAAGACTACAACATTACCTAAAGAGACTAAGGCTATAATTATCGATGGAATGCCAGTTATTACTTAAAGTAACCAGACTTTAAAAATTTTAAATAAAATTTACAACACACCTCCCCTGCACACGAAATCATATGTTCAAAAAATCTATATTAATACCGTATGAGCAACCCTGTTGCGAATTTCATTTGTTATTTTCATTTACATTCTACATGCAAGAACCGCTTTTTCGGATGAAGCCAAAATTCATTAATGAGTTTAATAATGCGAGAAGAATGCACGTTTTGTCCTTCTCTAACTATATTGTAAGAATATTTCTGGCTCCTTGGTTCCAGAAGACCTTATCACCAAAAAATACATTTCTTTTTTCTTAATCTAAATAAACATTTTCTTTCAAATGTACTCACACTTAATTTTTTTTTATTTTCTAATTTTTTTGAAATGTAAAAATTAAAAGAAATTTTTGTCTCAATTTTTTATGGTTTCTAAATAGAGAGAAATAAATGAAACTAATTTCACCATTTGCTTGTTCTTCAACCTAATAAACAAAAAAAACAATAAAATTCGAAAAGAAAAGGGGAGAGAAAAATTTCACTTCTATGAGAAGGAAGGAAATAAAAAATGTTTTTTTTAAAAATAACCCGCTATTTCTCTAATTCAGAACTGATGGTAGTCCTGTCGATATAATTTTTGTATTGCATCATGATCTTCTTCAATGTGTTCGAAAATTGGAGCAAGTTTAGCTTTTGAACTATTAAGGTACCACTCAATTCAAATTTTTTATTAAATTTTGATTTTCGCGGAATGTTAGGATGTATAAGTATGCATATATGACAACAAATTTATAATATATTGCAAAGGTTCTTGCAGAATTGTCTAGTTAGTTTACACTAATAGCCTTTAAATGATAACATGCTAGAACTTGCTCTTCCTTAATCATATAAGATTAAATATAAAATATGACCTAGGTCAACAACAACGAAGTTTAATTTTAAGAAGAAACATGATTGTGAGAGAAATACTATGCAATACTTTGTCGCACAGAATATTATGATAAAAGAATTTTGTAATACTTTGCTTTGCTGAATTTTTTTATATATAATTATAAAATGTGTGTAAGCTGTAATAAGATCAACTTGAAAAGACCCCAATTGCTTATACATTTTGTGAATTTGACTGATTTAGGAGTTTATTCAAAGAGCAACGCATATGTCCAGAAAGTGGAAAATATTTGATCCAGCTTTAATTTTATTTTTTCAGCCAAATTTCAAATCTATATCTAATGCCTTTTCTATGTGTGCTTTCGCTGATAATTTTAATCCCCAAATTTATACAGTCGACAAATTTTATTAGCTCGTTAAATATTTTCAAAAATTCCCACTCATTAATTTAAAACATATTATAACTAACACTAAACATTTCCAACGTTGTATAAAAAAATCAATAAAATTTCTGGTAATACACCTACCCAAAAATTTAGGATTATTTTATAAAATAGCAAAAACTTTTTACGTATGTTGTTGTAATAAATTAATTCAACTAATTAAGATTATCTGAAAATATTAAAAAAAAAAAAATTAAAAAAAATAATTACATTTATCGTTGTTGCAGATAGAAGCACAGCGACAAATGTCATAAAACACAGGTCGCTGGACCCCATTGTGATGTATTGAAATTATTCCAATTATTTTGTACTATAAAAAAGTATTCCAAAAACAAAACATAAGGATTTCTATTATTCACTTCTCGTAAAACACTTCACTTAAAAATTATATTCAATTTCAAAATTTCCACTCATTTAGAAAAATAAATTACACACCATAAAACCAATCACAAATTTTCAAAAAAATACAAAAACTTTAAAAATCACTTGAAAACGAAACAAAAAGCTTCGGGTTTTTAAATTCGAAAAAAAAAAGATTTAATTACTTTTAGTCACTTCATTTAAGTAAGTTTGATAACTCCACATTATAAATTATAATATGTTAATCCAATTTATCAGTCCGATAAGAATATTTTCAACAAAAAGCTTTTTTAATCCAATCAGAATTTTTTTGCTGCGTTAAACTTCCAATAAATACAAAATCTAACGAATTCTTATAATCCGTTTAATAAATTAAAATATTTAAATTATTTGTCACATCGTTTTGAAAATTATTCAACAATATGATATAATTCCAATAAGAACCGGCTTATTATAATAATTACTATTTTTCACCATTCACATTAAATTCACTTTTAAAAATCACAACGAAAATAGAAAAGCGATCACATATTTAATTATTGTAAATTGTTATTTTTAATAAACAGAATTTCAATGAATAAAAACATAACAAATAAAGTCGCGACGGTATTATAAATAAACTTATTAAAATTTGCCATGCGCGCGCAACTTCAAACGAAAAAAAAAAATAAATTCAATTCCAAGATAAACTAATAATTATAAACAAAAAGTAAAACAAATTACTCTTAGCACAATTGTAACACTCGAAAGGCAAAATACAACTGCCTATTTTTTAAAACCTCCGGCATTTCCCCAGGCTCTGTTAGAGGCGGAGTCATTAAAACAAAAACAACTTATTCAAATGGAACAGATATAAACCAAATCAAATTCAATTAAAATGAGATAGCTAGATGAATGTTAATAAATAAGAAAATGATGAGATCAATGAGAAGACAACAAAACAGACATAATAAAAAGAATTTACCCCAGAAATATTATCAGAAAGAGGAAAGGAAAAATAGTTTTGTTGTTTGTTTTGTTTTTGTTTTTATTTTATACGTTTAGTTATGATTCTAAAGAATTTATGATTAGTTTGTTGATGATATTATACGAGAAGGAAAGAGTAGACTATTGCATAATACGAAGTTGTTGAATTGAAGGAAAAGTTAAACAAAAAATAATTTGGATGAAATTGACTTGGTCCAGTTAACATTGCTTGAAGATATAAAAGTATTAACAGTGAGTTAGTCCTAAGTATCGTTTTAATTCTTGTATTATCAGGGATTGTACACTGTGTTCGTTGCGATATATTTAAATCAATTAATGTTGGTTGAATATTAAGATAATTTTAACTATTTTAATTGAGGTCACCATACGTACTCAATTCGGGAGTTTAGTACTACGTTGATAAGCGTTGAACTCTTTTGTTTTTGGACTGCCTTTGCATTCGCTGTACTCCCGAATGAATTTTAAACGGAAAAAAATTAAATGACTGGGAGATCAGTTTTTGTTAATTTTTAATTTGTTTTTTAAATGTTTGATCTTAGAGTGTGACATGGGTACTGACGGACGAACTCTGTTCAGTCAACGGTAGCACTCGAAGAAAGTCTTCATATAGCTCTATATATAGGTTTTTATCATTGAACGAGAGATTGCGTGATTAACGAATATGGCACACGATTATCGAATATGCTTCAAACTGGATTATTTGATCACTCAAATTTTCTCGGCCAACTTCAATTCAAATGCTATGAAAAAATATCCCAGGTCATTCACAAAGGATTCATCTTGCAATTACTTAGAACCCAATAGTTTTTTACAAAAATCGGCAAAATTGTTTTAGTGGCTTAAAAAACTGTAAGTCATTTCCTGCAAATATCAAATATGATAATAATTTATGCTGTTAAAGGTCATTGACGTATTGTTTGTTATGAAATCATTCATTTATAATGAAATTTGTATAAACGACTTTTGTGTGGTTTTGAATGTTTCTAAAAGGTCAGTAAGTGGGGATGATATGCTTGAATAGTGGCAATGAATCTTCGGTACCAACCGGTAACACCTAAAATTCGTCTAATTTATATGAATGTTTATGGTGTAGGAAATTCAGAGATTGCTTGAAGTTTATCGTTATTAGGGCGTAAGTATCTGTTACCATATTATATAGCTCAGATACTCTATTTCCTTCAAATAAAATCGACTCTTTTCCACAAGGCAAGTCATCAATATATACGAATACACGATCGTGCAACTGATGTGAAATTAATTTATACATCAATCGACAGAGTGTTTGAGGTGCGTTACACAGACGAAATGGCATTACGGTGAATTGGTACAGAGGGCGACCGGGAATAGTGAATGCGGTCTTATCTCTAAACTCCTGACCTAATGGAATCTGCTAAAAGGCGTTTTTTAAATCTAAGCTAAAAATATACGCTGTCACACCTAGGTGACTCAGTTGAGCATCTATGATTGGCAAGGGATATGCATCCTTTCGAGGAACGACATTTAACCTGGTTTTACCATTTTTCTTGCATAGCACAGCCGTAGATGAACTCCAGCTACTTCTTCTATGACACCTATGGCGATCAAGCTCAGAATACATCTCTGCTTAAACTGCGGGAGAAACTTCGTAGTAGCATTGCTTGATCGGAATAGCATTTTTGACGTCAATTAAATGTTCTTATGAGATTCTGGAAACGATTCTATAATACCAGCGAGCTGAGATTGCACTTCAGATGATAACTGGTGACTTTTATCAACCAATGGTGTTTCAGTGACCAGCGATTAGGATCTTAAGTCCTACTTTATGTGTTGAGTCTATAGTTTGGTGGTCAATCTTTGGAAAGCAGATAATTATAGACGAACAAAAAGATGCTTTAGCTCTGAATTAAATACAAAATTTTTTCGACAAACGTTTAAATTGTTTATACATATGAAATTAATACTTAATTGCGATACGTTGCTGCTGCCATAAAAATATGAAAGTTACTATACTGCCACCGTAAAAAAATGAATGTTACTATACTGCCGCCGTAAAAATATGAAAGTTACTTTACTGCCGCAGTAAAAGTATGAAAGAAATGGCGTTACTTTACACTCGATAGATTAAATGTCGTAAAAGTAACAACCGTACAGCCGTTTACCCAAACACATATTTTTCGACGATGCAGCCAAATCATATTGTTTAACTGTTTAGCTTCAAACCAGTTTTCAGCGGTAAGCTAAGTTTAGTTTGCCAGTATATTTTATCCAGCAGTCTTGGCATACTGGTTAATTTGCAACTTCATGGGTAGGTATTCGCGTGGTACCCCATGGTCCCACTAATTAGCTAGTTGATATGACCACTCCAACTGGGCAACAGTTTTCCGCGCCAAAATATGGGATGTGGCAATATCAAGTTTAAAAAACTTGTATTCAACACCAGTCAAGTTTATATTACATTAAATCATTTACGAATTCCAATCCTATTTTCCACTTTTGAACAGCATTCACCACCACCACAACAGAAGTAAAAACTCGATTAAGATAAGATTAGTTGAATATAAAGGTGAAGTCTTTGCTATAGCTAAAGGAAATCGAGTCCCTGTGCTATATAGTTTGAAATTGATAATTTCGAACTGACTACAAATAAGTAGATGCTAAATAGTCTCGTTAAATTTCTCTGAATAATTTCACATGTCTCAACAATGAAAATGTTTTATATGGATGGGATTTTTGTGTTGGGAGTTGGAAGCTTTCAGCTTCATTTTACTTCATTTTTTGTATTTTCAAACTCAACCAAATAACTAATCTTATTACATATAAAACAATTAACTATTTAGTGAGTCGTATTTATAATGCCTTGAATTGTTTTTCACTTTACCACAGATGAAATTGCTGAGGTACTGAAATAAATTCACAAGCTTTTTAAGCAATATAACACAGCTAAGTTTACACTTTTTGCGTTTTAAAAACCTTATCTATTCCCAACCATGTGAAAAGCTCCGGAGCATATTACATTAAACAAGGATTTCCAAATTACTTCCTACAGCTAAAGAGAAATTTTGATAAATCCTTAATACATGTCTTAAGAGTTAAGATACACGTTAAGCAATAATTTCGGAGTTTTATTGTTCTATTATAAATAAAACTTCTATGTAAGTTGCATATATGTATATTAAAGTTTTCCTTTATAAAAGACATCAGCGTTGCTAGTAGCCCTAAAAGGGTATTAAAAGTTTGATTCTATAAATTTTTTAAGGTAAGGAAGGAAGGAAGCTCTATAAATTTTTTATTGAACTTTAAGTTTTTTAACATGTATGTTTGTATTTGTAACTTATTTGTTAACTTCCCGATATGGGAAGTTATTGTTTGAATTTTTTATTTACGCAAGTAAGACTCGTGTGTACTGCAGATTTTGCTATTGATATATGTGCTAACTTGAAATTTCTCAAACCACTGACAATATCAGTGTGATATCATTAGCCAAAGGTGATATATTAAGGACGCTGGTGTAAAAGCTCTATTCAGTCAACAGTAGCACCTTCAATCTTAAATATATAGTATGCTTTGATGATAAAAAAATGGTCCTCCATAAAACTGTTTTTGTTGGTTTTAAGCATTGTCTAAGACAATCATGGCCCGCAGGTCACTTGTGGCCCACTGCATAAATTATTGTGGCCCACACCACAACACTTTTCCACAGGTACACTCTTTTAATTAAACAATTCAAAAATGCATACAAAAAAATTATTTTATCAAAACCACAATCAAAATACAAAATGTATGATTGCTATTAAAAACATAATCTTCCAATACATAAGCTGGTATCTTTGGCAACTGGTGGAGTCCATTCTATGAAAGGAGCTACACGTGGCAGCGTCGCAAAATTAAAAGGTTATGTTAAAATCTAACATAATAGACCTTTTCAGCACTTCCATTGCATTATCCATCAGCAAGTCTTATGTTCAAAAGTAAATAAGATTGATAATGTATTTAAAAAACTTGCTAGAATTATTAAATTTATTAGAGCACGTGGCTTAAACAATCGGGAATTTATGTCATTGCTAAAAGATGTAGAGAATGTGATTACGAAGATTTCCATATTATACTGAAGTACGTAGGGCCGGATCTACCATGGGTGCAATGGAGCGACCACACCCGGCGGCGCCAAAATATAGTTATGTTTTAAATTCGATTAATTTTTCGTTATGGTTTTTATTAAATTTTAATTCAAATTAAAATTTATTGTTCTATATAAAAAACAACAATTTATTTTTGTATATTTGCTTAAAGATTTGGTCTACGGGCGTGACAGCCCCGTGTACTCTAGTCGCTGCTATTGACATACGATTCAACGTGAAATATTAGATACCACTGGTAATAGCAGTGAGATATTACCAGCCGAGGTGATATTATACGGGAGCTGTTGAATGAACTCTATTCATCCAACAGTACTCTCAATTTTATATGCAGTTTTTCTTTTTCTGCAGTTTTCCTTTTTCTATCGAAATCAAAAAATTTTTTTTCTCCATATAATGTTGGACCACTCTACAGTCTATATATATTTCAGTTTGTTAAGCCATCTTCTGGATTATTAATCCAGAAGATGGCCTAACTAGCTGAAATATATATAGAGTAATAGTAAATTTATAAAAAAACTTTATTCTCTTTATTTTTATCAGTTTTTATTGTTTTGTAAATTTTGGCGGAAAGATTTAGTTGAAACGCACATTTTAAAATTCAATCTGATATGACAAAATAGTATCAAATTCCAGCTAATGAACTAGGATTAAGTTATCCGCTTGATGAAATTGCCATTGGCTGCTGACTGCTGTAGAAAATTCTACAAAATCGATTGAAATTGTAGTTGGGTCCTATAAATAGTTAAACGTTTTTTTTTTGACAAAGCATAAATGCAGTTCTCAATGATAGATCAGATTTTATTTATGTAACAAATTAGTATATTTATAGAATTTAGTTCCACCACATATTTCAATATCTTTAAACATCTTCACTCTCCAGATACCTTGTGGGCCGTTTTCTTTCACTGTACGTTGATAATATTTTATTAACGACCAACTTAACTATTTTTCATTTGACTAATAATTTTATAGTCCACATTGAAATTTTTTTGTTTCAAAGTGTTGTGTTATAGGGTTTACAATATGTGTCACAACAACACACAAATACCTTTTAAGACGTAGGTCCCACAACAACTTGCGCTCTAAGGTGTTGATGAAGGCTTTTTTTAAACCTCTTTTTTATATTCTTATCTATAGTAAAAATCTACGTAAACCATATGATACACGTGCTGCTAACACATATTTTGTTACGATTCTACATATTCGCAACGAAATACAAAACAAAATTGCACTCAACCTCAATTTCCACTATACGATATTTTACTTACAAAATTAAAATCAACATGTGATATTGTATAATTAACACTGTTTGCCGTTGGCACTTGGCGTAAGTTTTCAAATAACATAATGTCAATCTCTTGTTACTTTACGCAAATAACTTATTTAATAAGTTTAATAAAAAATTAAAGAAAACAAAGCTTTTTTTAATTTTACTGTTACTCTATATATATTTCAGCTTGTTAGGCCATAGGAGGATTACTCCAGAAGATGGCCTAACAAGCTGAAATATATATAGAGTAACAGTAAAATTAAAAAAAGCTTTGTTTTCTTTAATTTTTTATTAAACTTATTAAATAAGTTATTTGCGTAAAGTAACAAGAGATTGACATTATGTTATGTGATATTGTTTCCAAGTAAAAGGTCGAAAAACAAAAAAATTAAAGACATGCAGAATAATGACGTCGATTATTCTCAGAATTTCTCGAGTTTTCTTTGTAAAGAAATTTTTAATTTACCTGGAATATTCGAGAAATTAAGTAAAATTGTATTTAAGACATCGAAAGTATAAGCAGTAAAATTAGAAATATTTTGTATTCCATAGCTAAGTTTGAGGGTGCTACCGCTACTGAATAGTGTTTATCCGCCAACATCCATAAGATTTCACCTTGGCTAGTGACATCTTACTGATATTGCAAATGGTATATGATATCTCACACCCGCAAATCAAAAAAAAAATACAAATCAACAAAAACGTATCCTTCCCTTTGATCCCTCCATGCGGGCAACGAAAATCAAAACCCAGAAACAGATAAACCGTTTTAAACTTTTCTAGACCAATATCATTTTTACCTACCCAAAATTAATGAAAAAAAGGTTAACAACATCTGTTTCTCTTAAATAATCTCAAAAATATTATTTTATTACATATTCCCTTTAAAGTGTAAATATCAGACAAAAATTGAACCCTTGAGCTCACTTGTTGTTTTAATTTGAAATCTTGTTTTTTATATTGTAGTATCGAAAAAAATATATTTTGCCCTATGGTAGATTGCGTAAAATTTTTAGTATTGGGTCAATTACACTTCTTGATTTCAACTTGTGTTGTTTTTTTTTTTGCTTTCATAAGCAAGGGAGGATTTTTCGAATTTATGAATGAATTGTTTAATGAATTGAACAATAGGGATATAATTAGGAAGTGGTGGATATGATACAACAAATTTTCTAGTTTAGTGTTCTAGTTCTAGTTTTGAATTTGTATATGTTGTTGACGTATTCTAATTAGGAATCATATTGACAGATTTTAGAAACTTTGGTCTATCAACTTCATTTGATTTATTCATTGTTTGTGACATTAAAGCTGAGACTTAGCATAATGATTTGTGCTTACTCTTTAAGGCTTTTTTAATGGGTCAGCAATATTAAGAGATTTATTGTAATTGTTAATTTCCATAAAAATATGTCAAATTGTTTGAATGTCTGTGGTATTCAATTTTAATTAGAGATAGCTTGTTGGGGTTTGAGCTACTTCATATAACATTATGGCACCACTACACACAACCAGTTCCTTTCTCTTTTACTTTGGTGTCATAATTATAAAAGACATTAGTTTTAGGTAAATGGGTCATTCTTTTTCAACTCGGCCACCAGATTTATTTCATTTTATAGAACGACACCCTGGTCACGTTTTTAAACTTAAGGCTGCTTTTTCCGTATGGTTACTTTCGGGAAAATTAAAACTAAGGCTGCTAGGTTGGTTTGTGTTGACCAAGATCAAGTAAGAGAAATTTAAAAATTGAAGAAAAGAAAAATCACGTTTTCAATTTTGTAGCATCAGTATCGGAATCGATTCTACGTCAAAAAATTCCAAACCGATGAAGCCATTTAGAAAGGTGTGTTTTTGGGTAAGCTTTTAATTTTTCCGAAGTTCTGACAGCAAATTTTATTACTTATATGATATTTTCACGTTTTAAATATTAAAATTGTTTTATTAGATTTACTTCGAATCAGATGGAACACTTAAAAGAGCATTAACAAAACTTTACCCTGTCAGTGCACTAACCCTACATGGGAAAAGTGATTTCTTATGTAAAATTTGTCTTGGATTTTGAATTTGTTATCGGAATATCCAAACAATGAATTTGGTGACTAGAATATTGTTATTCTACATATAGTTTAAATTAAAACGTCGATCTTTTTTATAAATCCCTTACAATTTAGAACCATTATTTTCACATCACTTGGGATTTCCGGATAGGTGTTCATTTGCTTTGTATTCTGCTGCGAGCTGGTTGTCTTGATATTTTACAACATGGGGGGCTTTGTAGTTTTGGGTACAATGATTATGTGTGCCAAGACCAGAATATTTGTGTTTCCTCTTAAAATGTTTTAACATATTGCACCATACCATGTTTTAATTGGTTCAGAATTACTTTCAATACCAGCCGTGATGAGGAGAGTTTGAAACAGTGAGACCAGTGACAGTTGCTTCTCTACCCAAAATGTGACCAACCATTGGGTTGGTAAGAATTAGTCAAATACTTTTCGCCAAATACATGATCTTACATTACAAGCATTCATCGCTCACGAGAGTTCTGAGCCTGTCATTTTCATTGACTGGTAAACCATTTTTTGCAATAATCGTGGCGTTTCTTTAAGGATCAAACGATAACCGATAAAACCTTCTTCTTTTGCTTATGTAATTTTGTTTGCGTTTTCAAAAAGCTTGGTAGGTTAAGTTTTTAATTTTTAACTGCGTTCAGAACTTAAAAAGCTGCAGGAAACCCTTTTTCCTCGACATTAATAGGGAATATAATACTCGGTTCATTTGATGGCACAATCTTACACTGTTCAAGAATAGAATTGTGCATTTTCAGTTCAACAGCTTTCTCGCTTGAATCCACTGGAATCAGCCTTTTAAGACGAATTTCAATTGGCCAAGCGGCTCTCCTGTCTGATATTTAAGTGTCATAGTGTATTCTTGGGCTCTTTTTATATTATATTTTGGTACAGCCACTTGTGCCGTTCCCAGTGGTGCTCTTGGCATGTGTCCCAAAACATTACTAATGCAGTCTAGCTGTACCGTTCTATACACGATGTGCCCAAGCACGTAAGCCCAGATTCCCAAACTTTGTATAGCAACCATCCACGTAAATTACATTTATGCATGTAAAAAATTCAATACTGTAAAAATCGATATGGTACATTTATCTCTGTCTTTACTGCCATATTAAACATACTAAAGAACATTTTATTTGCATCATTTCGTTCTAATGAAGCATAAATTCTAAGAAGTGACTACGATACGAAATATAATAATATTTTTAAATTTATATTTCTTTGGTATACCTTTAACAAGATGTTTATCAAATCTATTTTAAAATCAGTCAAATCTGTCTTTAAAACTTATACTATCCTCAGCATTATGATGATAATCGGCGTTTATACGTTGGGATACGTATGTATGCGATAGAAATAATTAAAAGTTAAAACCGACGTATAAGTAATAACCAATATATACTAAAATTATAAGTTTTTTTGTTGTAATATTTTTCTGTGTATTTTCTTCTTTTTAATTTCTTTTAAACAAAAAACCAAAAACTAAAGAGTTGAAAGAGAACATAAAAATAATAAAAAAATTATAAAAAATTTTTTTTTACCAAATTTAAACGGGAGAAGAAGCTAAGTTGAGAACAAGAATATATACAAATCTCACATATCTCGTTTTTTCACACGCATCAAAACCTGTTTAGCTTTTGTATTCATTCATATCTGTATCTGACTATATTGAAGATACAAAATACAAAAAAAAAACTTAAATCCAAATCGAACTTGCATTTTTTTCATGCTTTCTTGTAATATTGTTTGGTTTATCTGTTTTTATAAAACATATATGTAAAGTAAGTGTACAATATTACGGGCATTATTACATTCTTCGAGTACATTATTCCGTGCTATTTTATAAAAAGCTTTAAAATAAGATAAATCAGACCTTTTTTGAAAAAATTTAGATAATGAATGATACACGCCCTGAATTGCTGAGAATCAATTATTTTGATTTTCTTGGCGGTATTTTTGGTTTTAAGTTCATAAATCATACCTTGATTGATTGGTCGACGAAAACTTGCTGTTTGAGACAATTTTCTTATGGAAAATGTTAGGGTATTACTAACATTTTCTTAAGGACATAAAAATTTATCGACATTTATTTTCTGTAAAATATTCTTTTTTGCGGATTAATTACGACAAACGTTAATAGAATACTGATTTTGTGCATTTAAGGTATTAAAACAAGCGAGTTTTCGACGAACGGAATTGCGTTCATAATTTATTTGAAATGTCCGTAATTCCGTTCTTAGTACGGAATTAGGAAATGGTTAAACGAATTTATTTTGTATTTTATATCGAAAGTGATCTATTAAATAAAAAGGAAATTTTTAAAAATAAAGAACACTTTAAAAATATGTCGGAGTGAATTACGGATCTATATTTTTTTAACCAAATTGCTAGAATTAGGAGTAGTAGATGTTAAATTTTCATTGATAAGCAGAAAATCTGGTCTACTCAATAGTTTCTTTAAATCACTCTCTTAACTTAGAGTTCATGACTTTTACAACACATTCCAAATACAAATACTTCATGTATTTTTATAATAAACTGTATCTTGCTAACACGGCATGCATTAGGGTCAACAACTTTTAACTTTCCTAATTACGGGTTATTCGTCAGTTTGAAGACTTAAAGCATTAATAGTCCAGATTTTTCAGATCTAGCCTTTTATAACAATTTATTTTCACAATAACTTGGAGCAGCAGTCTCAAACACAATGTTTTCGTAGACCACAATCAAGGTATGATTTATGAATTTAAAATAAAAAAGTCAGACAAGTGCGAATAAAATTCGCTCGCCAAGGGTTCCGTGAATGTAGAAGAACAACATATGAGCCGTTCACTGCACAACACGATTAACTCCATAAAATAAAATGTTGAGAAAATTGAGTTTTTTCAAAGGTCAAATAAATTTCGATATTTAGTAGTGTTAATCTTTATCATTCAGGAATGTTATTATAAACATAATTCATTTAATTTTGGTTACTAAGTATATCAATTAGCTATTATAGTAGTAATTTAATTAGTATAATAGATATTATTAGTTTTTAATGTCAGGTTTTTAATAGTCATTTTTTAATGGTCAGACAAATTTTGACTTTTAATGGTGTTTATCTTAATTATTTAGGAAAGTTGTTTTTAACATAGAAAGTTATGACTATAGCAAGTACTTTGACATTTAAATTTAAAATTTTCCAAAAAGTGGAGTTAGTCGGTCTGTGCAGTGAACGGCACATATCAAAAATAATTGACAAAAGTTGTGTTGTACTTATAATTAGGGCATGGTTAGATTAATCGATTGTTCGATTAATTGATCATTTCGCAAATTGTTCGATTAATCGAACAAAAAAATTATTAGGGCTATTATTTTGAAAACGTACATTTTTTTGTTGATTTTTAAATTTTTGATTTTTTAAAAATCTGAAATTTTGATATTTTGTTGGCATTGACAAAAGGAAAAAAGTAATTTCTGCTTTTATTTTTTGTGTACTCTGAATCAGAGTTATGCGCGGTTGAATTTTGAGGCTTTTTCACGTAGTTTTTGGTAATGGCGGCAATGTTTTGTGAATAGGTGCCACAAATTTCATCCGACTTACGTATATTTTTGCAAGTAAAAAGGAAAATAATTGAATAATTGAAATAAGTAAGTTTAAAATTAATAACTTTTCTCTTTTCCGCTAGGCGGC
Source organism: Diogma glabrata (assembly GCA_963693315.1). Taxonomy (NCBI): domain Eukaryota; kingdom Metazoa; phylum Arthropoda; class Insecta; order Diptera; family Cylindrotomidae; genus Diogma; species Diogma glabrata. Next base: position 364,198,841 of record OY856187.1, on the reverse strand, counting down.
GCGTAAAACCTTGGTTTACTTCAAAGCTCATATCTCAAAAAGTAGGCTTTTTTTTTTTTTGTTTTTCACAAATTTTAAAGTAAACATATGCAGCTATGAAATTGAGAAATAAAAAGTCAGCAATTCAATATGGATTTTTTCTTACGATTTTTTAAAGTTTGGTATATGAAAAATTCACATGTGTTTTTTTATTAAGTTAATAATCCTGTACTAAATGTGGATCTAATAAATTAAATATCTCATATTTTAACACCTGCAATAAATTTGAACCATTTTCTGTGCGGTTAAATGGTTAAAAACATATTAAAAATTAATTTAAGTTAAGTGGTAAAATAAAGGAATTTAAATTATTAAAAGGGTGTGTAAAATGTTTATTCATTTTAAAAAATGTCTATTCAGCCCCTTTTTACTAATTAAAATCTCATTAGAGGCTCATAATTTTAACATTTAAAATTTCTAATGACGCCCACAAACGGTTTTTGACCAAAATATACTTGCATCCAATCAAAATATATTAAATTGTACCTACCTAATTTTACCTGATTCTACCTATGTCAAAACTATTTCAAGGGTATATATATATATTGATTGGATTGCCCTATAATCAATTATATTCCAAAATATTTAGAAGACATAACGTTTAGAAAAGATAATAATAGAAATGCCTTTCAAATTGTGCTGTAACTTGTACGGTCTCAAAAATCATCAGCGGACATCAAAAAATGTGAAACTGATCACACCAGCTGTTATTCAAAAAGCTGCGACCCTAAATTTTACTTTGCGTGATGACCAGTTTATATGTGAAACATGTCGCACTTATATCTATAAAAATAAGGTAAATTTAATTATTTTATTAAAATGAATAAAAATTCATATGCAACTAATATTTTCTATACAGCAGCTTTCATGTTCGGAAACTATCGATAGTGAAATTATTTCTATAAATCAGGATGTTGAAAATGTTCCAACGAACGAAAATATTCAAATACCTCCAGCATCTTTAGATCCAGCACCAGTTTCGGTTGATACTATATCTCCACCAGTTCCTGAACTACTTAATGACATTTTAGAAGATATTAACAATGTTCTTGGAAGGTTAGCCGAATCTCCTATCAAACAAAATCATATTACAACAGGAAGTTATAAAAAAATTGCAAGTGTCACATCGGCAATAAGTCAAAGAATATTTCAAGTAGATTCAGTTAAAGTGTAATCACCAAACGAGGAATGTGAATATACATCATGGCTTATGAACCTTAAAAAAGAGTTTAAAGATGCCAGCTGTAAATCAAAACAAGTGTTTTTGTTGACAACTCTACCACGTAAATTTTGGTCAAATCAACGTATCCAGGATGAATTTAATGCATCAAGACGACTGGTAGAATTCGCCATGGATCTGTTGGAAACAGTAGGTCCTTACAGTTGGCCTCAAAGCAAACAAGTGCACAGTTTGTCACAAAATATAGTAAAACAAATTCAAACATACTTCTTATCAGAGGTACAGAGGAACAATGCCTGGCCTTAAAGATGTTGTTACTATTACAGAAGGATCGACAAAAATTAAGAAATCAAAGCGGTTGGTGTTATGGACCCTCACCGACATCTACGAAATGTTCTTGGAAGAAAACAAAGAACTCAAAGATTCCACTGTTTTTTACCGGATAACACTACACCCGATAAAATAATTGCCAAAATGTTTTCTTTTTCTGATGATCATAAATATTTCAATTTAAAGGCAAAAAAAAATATGTAAATTAATTTTTTAATGTATTTATTTATAATATTGATTAAATTATAATGTTGATAGGAAAAATATTTTTTTAATGTTTTTTTCTAATGTTAGTGTTGGTGATGTTGAAATTATAACAAAATCTTCGATCATTGGGATCTCCTATTCTTATTCTGAATAAAAACCTGTTTCTCAATCAGAAATACACAAAAAATGGTTCAAATTTATTGCAGGTGCTAAAATATGAAATGTTTAGTTTATTAGATCCACATTTAGTACAGGATTATTAACTTAATAAAAAAACACATGTGAATTTTTCATATACCAAACTTTAAAAAATCGTAAGAAAAAATCCATATTGAATTGCTGACTTTTTATTTCTCAATTTCATAGCTGCATATGTTTACTTTAAAATTTGTGAAAAACAAAAAAAAAAAAAGCCTACTTTTTGAGATATGAGCTTTGAAGTAAACCAAGGTTTTACGCGCCGCCTAGCGGAAAAGAGAAAAGTTATTAATTTTAAACTTACTTATTTCAATTATTCAATTATTTTCCTTTTTACTTGCAAAAATATACGTAAGTCGGATGAAATTTGTGGCACCTATTCACAAAACATTGCCACCATTACCAAAAACTGCGTGAAAAAGCCTCAAAATTCAACCGCGCATAACTCCGATTCAGAGTACACAAAAAATAAAAGCAGAAATTACTTTTTTCCTTTCGTCAATACCACCAAAATATCAAAATTTCAGATTTTTAAAAAATAGTTGTTTTTTTTTCGATGTACGTTTTCAAAATAATAGCCCATTAATCGATTAATCTAAATTTACGAAAATGTTTAAAATTTACAAATTAATTTAACGAATTTTGCATTAAATTGTGAAAAGGTTTATTGTCTGAAGATGTATTCTCTTTTCCTTACGAATTCCTTTTTTGTTGTTATGGGTATAACACAAAGTACATTAATAAAAAAATTTGATCCCAATACAAAAATCTTTACTATGCCTTAAGTAATATTTTTATTATTAATCCAACCAGTAAACTATGGTTTGGAGTATATTGAACTCCATTACTTTCCATTCTGAAGGAAACAGCTTGTTTCTTATCATTTTCAATTAGTACAGTATATTTTCAAACACATAATTTTGTAAGGTCTGAAAACTTCAATGACAGAGAGGGAGATACAAATCCTAGGCTAACGCCTAGAGCAATGATTTCGCTCTTATGCAAAAAAAAACCTACTTTACGCCCTTAATACATAGATAGCTATTAAATTTTTGTTTATTCTTATGTGATTGTAAAAGTTGAACTTTTAAATATGATATAACGCGCGTATTTGTTTAAAAAAGTTAATAAAAATATTAGAATTAGTAAAAATTTTATTTAATCGATTAATCGATTAATCGATGTTAAAATTTTCATATTAATCGTTAATCGATATTTAGTCCCAATCGATTAATCGACCATGCCCTACTTATAATGTCTTTATATTGCCAGACCATGACGCATAACAAAATAAATATTTAATCGTAAATCACAATCACATATATACATTGATCAAAAATCACACCAAAAATGTTGCTTCAGGTTAAATCTTATCCATAGCTGTTTATGGTAGCTCAAGAAAGATTCAATTACACCAGCTTGTAAATGGTTTAAATTTGACTATTTTTCGGTCAATCAAGTGTCGAAATAAACACATAGAAATATAATTATTTGTTCTAAAAAAAATTGCAATGGTTTCTAAATTAGGTGCTCTTTCAAATAACAGGGTCAAAATTCGCTAGGGTCAAAAAAGGTTTTTTAACCTCTCCACCCCTTCCCCTAAACACCCAGAAATATAATTATTTGAGACTTCGCTATAATTTTCAAACAAAATTTACCAAATTTCCTAGCTCTGTGAATTTTTACAAGTTTTTCTGTCAATCAGTGTCGAAACTTAGGGGGGCGGTCTGAATTTTGCACTTTTTTTGACAATAACTCTAAAACTGTGCACCGCAAAATTCGAAAAAATTGCAATGATTTCTATATTAGGTGCTCTTTCTAATGACACCCCACTCGCTTGGGTCAAAAAACTTTTTTTTACCCTCTCTACTCCCGTCCCCTAAACACACTGAAATATAATTATTTGAGACTTCGCTATAATTTTCATTCAAAATCTACCAAACTTTCTAACTCTGTGAATTTGTACAAATTTTTCTATCAATCAGTGTCGAAACGTAAGGGGGGAACGGTCTGAATTTTGCACTTTTTTGACAATAACTCAAAAACTGTGCACCGCAAAATTCTAAAAAAAATTGCAATCTTTTTCAAATTAGGTGCTCTTTCAAATGACATCCCACTTGACTTCGTTTTAAATAGTGTTTTTACCGCTCCTTATTTCCAACCTCTTAATAAATATAATTACGAGTATGTGATACCTTCCTATACTTTCCATAAAAAATTTACTAATTTTTTTATCATTCCCACTACACGTGAAGATTTTCAATCAGTTAGGTACGGAGCTAATCGAGGTAAGAAAACACAAAGAAAACATCATAATTCAAAATTATACAAAAAATGGTGAGGTGTAAAATTCCAAAATAAATTTTTAAGGAATACTGAAATAAAGCTCTTTCACATGATGCCCTACTTGAATCTATAAAAAAATGTATTTTCTCAAAGGTCTCACATCGTACCCCTGTAAACCAAACGAAAACAACTTTAGTTTTATTTGTATCTGTCATCTTATGTGGACAGGCTAGTTTTATACGCGCCTCAAATTTCAGGTCCATAGCATTTATAGTTTACGAGATAATCGATATATAATGTGAAAAACTCGTTTTACTCTCACCAATAGTGTTCCGTATAAAAAAACGGAACCCCTAAAATTTTTCTCATTATGGCATGTAGAGCTTCAGCTTTTGATATATACTTATATCGGCAGAAGTCTGCGTACAAAGCCATAAAAAGTATGGACAGTACGGTTTAAGTAGAACTTCAGTAAATCCAGTTGTTTAAAAAAGACTTCGTACAATATTTTTCATAAATTATTATTATAGTAGGGGAGCCCAAGCGGGGATTTTGCGAGTTACTCGAGCGCGTCAGAAAATCATATGGGGAGAAAACTTGCACCCTGTAATGTACTCCTACCAAATATGAACCCTTAATGTAGTGGGGTGCGTCGAGGGCAACCCGTCAGATTAGTAAAAAAAAATCAATCGTCAGAAAAACTCAAGCGCGTCAGATTAAGAGAAGGTAAGTTAAATACATCCAGAAGAGTGTATATTTCAATAATCTGACAATTTGACCGTGACATAAGGAAATAGGCGAGTCACAAAGGTGTAAAAAAAAACGACACCTTGAAATACTCGAGCGCGATAAACTTTTTTTTAATTTTGAAGGTAATCCTATCAGGATTACGGAAAACATATATGCTGACAGTTTTCATGGGGCGATTCAGGTAAAATCGTCAATAAAAGATGGAGCGTACAGATGCTGAGAGCTGTGTATTCCCCACTCCGCGCCTCACTTCTTTCTTACTCTTTCTTTATCTCTTACTCTCTCGCACCGACTCCACTAGAGCGTCTGTTGGCATGACGCCATCTCAGCTGATCACCATAGTGTACACGTTTTTGGTGACTGCTAGACGCTTTGATTAGTTTGTTGTATTTATAAGTTATTTTGTGAATTTCATGCACTGTTTAAAAATAAATTAAAAGCACTCCAAAATCTAGTAAATGTTTGCTCGCTTAATTGCAGGAAAAATCAATTGTCAAATATTTCATATTACATTAATTGTAGTAATCGTAATTTTCAATCCAAAAGCATTAATATAACTGAGATAATCTAGTAACATAAAACAAAATGGTAAATTATGCTTTTTGACTATTAAATTTACTACAGTTGTAGATTAAAAATACTGTTTTTGAAAAAAATTACATAGAAATAGAAACGACAAATAATTGTTACTTTAAAATTGTCAGACGAACAGTACCCCATATAGTTGTCAGATTATCATCCTGGAGGACGAAGACATCAAGTTGATCCCCCTGCATAAAAATCTGACGCGCTCGTGTATCTCAAGGTCACATTTTATTTTTACATTTTTTAAAATCAGCCATGACTTTTGGTCACGTTTAAATCGTCAGTCATTTAAATAGGACACTTTTTTGAGTTCACTTTACATAAACCTTGAATATCTGACACGCTCGAATAACTTTTTTTTTTTTGTTTTTCCACCTCTCTATACGCCCACCTCCCTTTAGTTAATCGTCAGATTTATATGTATCGGTTATCAGAAAGACAAAGCGCATATACTCTATGAATATCTGACGCGCTCGAGTATTTTTATGTGACTGTTTTTTTTTACATTTTTAAAAATTCTTACACGCTCTCCCCCCCACTAAAATGGAAAACTTGACATAAACTTTTTTCATTTTAGAACGTAAACTTCACAATCCAATAAGTCCCTATGACGCTCTATAGTAACTGCAAATTTAGCATCTCAGGCTCCCCTACTATTAGGGCTATTATTTTGAAAACGTACATTTTTTTGTTGATTTTTAAATTTTTGAATTTTAAGAAATCTGAAATTTTGATATATTGTTGGCATTGACAAAAGGAAAAAAGTGATTTCTGCTTTTATTTTTTGTGTACTCTGAATCGGAGTTATGCGCGGTTGAATTTTGAGGCCTTTTCACGTAGTTTTTGGTAATGGTGGCAATGTTTTGTGAATAGGTGCCACAAATTTCATCCGACTTACGTATATTTTTGCAAGTAAAAAGGAAAATAATTGAATAATTAAAATAAGTAAGTTTAAAATTAATAACTTCTCTCTTTTCCGCTAGGCGGCGCGTAAAACCTTGGTTTACTTCAAAGCTCATATCTCAAAAAGTAGGCTTTTTTTTTGTTTTTCACAAATTTTAAAGTAAACATATGCAGCTATGAAATTGAGAAATAAAAAGTCAGCAATTCAATATGGATTTTTTCTTACGATTTTTTAAAGTTTGGTATATGAAAAATTCACATGTGTTTCTTTATTAAGTTAATAATCCTGTACTAAATGTGGATCTTATAAATTAAACATTTCATATTTTTTTTTTTTTTTTTTTTTTTTTTTTTTTAAGGCTTTCATGCTCCGTGTAGGAGCGTTGCCAGGTTAATCAGCTTTTAATATTCACCACGGTCATTCGCAACAGCGACATAATTACCATGGCAGCTGATTTTTTTAAGGTCGTTTATTACGTCAGTCTCCCATTGTAGTCGTGGCCTACCTCGCGGTCTACCACTCCCTGGGGTACTAACTTACATTTTCCTAATCATTCCAGACTGTGAATCGGCTCGTAGAACATGCCCAAACCAAGCAATCCTATTAGAACGGATACAACCTATTATATCAGGACCCTCAAGAAGGTCTCTGATCTCAAAGTTATACCGGGTTCTATACTCTCCATCGTCTGTCTTAAGTGGACCAAAAATGTAGCGTAGGATCTTACGCTCAAATACAGATAAATGCGATTCGTCATTTTGTGTAAGGGTCCACGTTTGTGACCCATACATCACAACCGGTCCTATCAATGTCATTTCATATTTTAACACCTGCAATAAATTTGAACCATTTTCTGTGCGGTTAAATGGTTAAAAACTTATTAAAAATTAATTTAAGTTAAGTGGTAAAATAAAGGAATTTAAATTATTAAAAGGGTGTGTAAAATGTTTATTCATTTTAAAAAATGTCTATTCAGCCCCTTTTTACTAATTAAAATCTCATTAGAGACTCATAATTTTAACATTTAAAATTTCTAATGACGCCCACAAACGGTTTCTGACCAAATTATACTTGCATCCAATCAAAATATATTAAATTGTACCTACCTAATTTTACCTGATTCTACCTATGTCAAAACTATTTCAAGGGTATATATATATTGATTGGATTGCCTTATAATCAATTATATTCCAAAATATCTAGAAGACATAACGTTTAGAAAAGATAATAATAGAAATGCCTTTCAAATTGTGCTGTAACTTGTACGGTCTCAAAAATCATCAGCGGACATCAAAAAATGTGAAACTGGTCACACCAGCTGTTATTCAAAAAGCTGCGACCCTAAATTTTACTTTGCGTGATGACCAGTTTATATGTGAAACATGTCGCACTTATATCTATAAAAATAAGGTAAATTTAATTATTTTATTAAAATGAATAAAAATTCATATGCAACTAATATTTTCTATACAGCAGCTTTCATGTTCGGAAACTATCGATAGTGAAATTATTTCTATAAATCAGGATGTTGAAAATGTTCCAACGAACGAAAATATTCAAATTCCTCCAGCATCTTTAGATCCTTCACCAGTTTCGGTTGATACTATATCTCCACCAGTTCCTGAACTACTTAATGACATTTTAGAAGATATTAACAATGTTCTTGGAAGGTTAGCCGAATCTCCTATCAAACAAAATCATATTACAACAGGAAGTTATAAAAAAATTGCAAGTGTCACATCGGCAATAAGTCAAAGAATATTTCAAGTAGATTCAGTTAAAGTGTTATCACCAAACGAGGAATGTGAATATACATCATGGCTTATGAACCTTAAAAAAGAATTTAAAGATGCCAGCTGTAAATCAAATACAAGTGTTTTTGTTGACAACTCTACCACGTAAATTTTGGTCAAATCAACGTATCCAGGATGAATTTAATGCATCAAGACGACTGGTAGAATTCGCCATGGATTTGTTGGAAACAGTAGGTCCTTACAGTTGGCTTCAAAGCAAACAAGTGCACAGTTTGTCACAAAATATAGTAAAACAAATTCAAACATACTTCTTATCAGAGGAAATTAGTAGAACAATGCCTGGCCTTAAAGATGTTGTTACTATTACAGAAGGATCGACAAAAATTAAGAAATCAAAGCGGTTGGTGTTATGGACCCTCACCGACATCTACGAAATGTTCTTGGAAGAAAACAAAGAACTCAAGGATTCCACTGTTTTTTACCGGATAACACTACACCCGATAAAATAATTGCCAAAATGTTTTCTTTTTCTGATGATCATAAATATTTCAATTTAAAGGCAAAAAAAAATATATAAATTAATTTTTTAATGTATTTATTTATAATATTGATTAAATTATAATGTTTATCGGAAAAATATTTTTTTAATGTTTTTTTCTAATGCTAGTGTTGGTGATGTTGAAATTATAACAAAATCTTCGATCATTGGGATCTCCAATTCTTATTCTGAATAAAAACCTGTTTCTCAATCAGAAATACACAAAAAATGGTTCAAATTTATTGCAGGTGCTAAAATATGAAATGTTTAATTTATTAGATCCACATTTAGTACAGGATTATTAACTTAATAAAAAAACACATGTGAATTTTTCATATACCAAACTTTAAAAAATCGTAAGAAAAAACCCATATTGAATTGCTGCCTTTTTATTTCTCAATTTCATAGCTGCATATGTTTACTTTAAAATTTGTGAAAAACAAAAAAAAAAGCCTGCTTTTTGAGATATGAGCTTTGAAGTAAACCAAGGTTTTACGCGCCGCCTAGCGGAAAAGAGAAAAGATATTAATTTTAAACTTACTTATTTCAATTATTCAATTATTTTCCTTTTTACTTGCAAAAATATACGTAAGTCGGATGAAATTTGTGGCACCTATTCACAAAACATTGCCACCATTACCAAAAACTACGTGAAAAGCCTCAAAATTCAACCGCGCATAACTCCGATTCAGAGTACACAAAAAATAAAAGCAGAAATTACTTTTTTCCTTTCGTCAATACCAACAAAATATCAAAATTTCAGATTTTCAGATTTTTAAAAAATAGTTGTTTTTTTTCGTAAATAAAACGTACATCGAGTTTTCAAAATAATAGCCCATTATAATTATTAAAAGGATTATTATATGCATAGATTATTTTTATAAGTAATAAAAACACGACAGAGTATTCTAATCAAATGCATAAATTCAAGGAGGAGAAAAGAAATTGAATCAAAACGCCGATGATGTGAATCCGACCATATACGATTTCCTTAAAACTTCCGTACCATTAGAATAGTACAAAAATTAATACGTGTTTTTATTTTGTTTACTGTTTTCACTTGTTTCGACATAGGGTGGTACGAAATTTGTTAAACATTTAAAAACAAGGCAAGATTAAAGTTAAATAGTGCTTGAACCGATTTACCGATATGAATAATTTTTTTTCCTTTAACATTTTTTTTTGTTTTTCAGTTTATGATATTCTAATACTTATAAATGAATGTACTAGTAAAGTTATCTATATTTATAAATAAATAAATAAGTAAATAAATAAATAAATAAATAAATCAATAAATAAATCAATAAATAAATCAATCAATAAATAAACAGAAAATAAATAAACATATAAATAAATAAGCAAAACAATAAATAAAACAATAAATAAATAAATAAGTAATTGAATAAATAAATTAATAAAAAATAAAATTTTTCTCTTTTCTAAAAAATCGTCTTTACTTATAGACTATCCTATTTTTGCAAATTGTTTACCATCTTTCGACCTTGCGAGTCATCATCAAGGGTATTAACAAATTTTTTATAATACTATAAATATTTAATAATGATAAAAATATAAATAAATAAATTGATATATAAATAAATAAATTAATAAGTAAGTATATAAATATTTAATTTTTTACAATAAATTTAATAAAATAGCTTATTTAAAACATGTCTATATAAATACGGTTTTATAAAAATATTACATTCATAAAATAATTTATATTTTTATACGATTTTTTTTAATTTTTATTTTTCAAAAATGGAGATTTAAAAAATACGTTTTTCTTATATTTTTTATATTTTAATTGTTTATTCATAACACACTTCAATTACAGATAATTGTTATTTGAATATATTATTAATTATTAGTTTGAAATTTTAGTTCTTTGAAATTTACTAAAAACGAGTATACCGATTCTTTTGAACTGTTTTTGCTTAAAAAGAATTTAAAAAAGGCTTACTAAAAAAAATCTTACTGAAAAGTTCTTTGTTTATTTTAGCTGAAAATTTTGAGATTTAATTTTTCAATAATTTAATTTTCAAAGATGGCGAAACTTAGAAGAACCTTTTTTCTTTTTTATGATATTCTAAAGATTTATATTTTTACTCAAAACATACTTAAATTAATGAAAGGCGTTTTGTTTTGTTGACGAGAACGGCCTATTTGAATATTCACTAACAAAAAATATGTCAGGTCTAGAAAATACACTTTGGATTATTGAAAATAATATTTTAAAAAAATTTAAACTTAAAAAGTTCATGTAAAATAAGCCAACTTTTCAGTATACCTAATAATATCTTTAAACTCCAAAAAGCAATAATGCCTTAGTATGTTTTTGTTAAAGAATAAATCTTTAAGATATAAAGAATTAAATGAAAAAAATGCTTTTTTTTAAAACGCTCTGTTGGCAAAATCAAAATTAAAAAACCTCATATAAAAATGTAATTTTATTTATTAATACAGTACAGGCTCTATAAAAGCCTTACCTATAGTCCCTTTCAAAAAAAATTAATAAGATCGGGTTACCCGCTTGAGAACAATTCAACGCAAATCATTTAATAGCCGACAGCCAATACGGCTTTCGAAACAAAAGATCAACTACCGATCTGCTAAACTATGTAGCGCATTGTTGGAACAGCATACTTGATAAAGGTGGTGAAACATACGTTATCGCTTTAGACATCTCCAAGGCATTCGATTCAGTCTGGCATGCCAACTTAATCAACAAGCTTGCGTATGGTTTTCATCTTAATGTTGTGAAGCTGATTCAAAATTTTCTATCCAACGGATACATTTCGGTCTCCTTAGACAGATTTTTTTCTCAGTCTAAACTAATTAACGCTGGTGTACCTCAAGGCTCAGTATTGTCCCCAACCCTATTTTTGATTTTTATCAACGAATTGTTGAAAATCACCAGCAACCCAATAAATAGTTTTGAAGATGATAGTACTCTGCACATGTCGTTCGAGCCCCTTTCTCCAAAAGGTAGAATGCACGAACGAATTAATCCCGCCTGGAGAGACGCTGCCATAAACGTGAAGAAAGACCTGAAAAAAGTCGCCGATTGGGGTGACAAAAGTCAATTTCAACTCTACCAAAACACAGCTGTTGATTGTTTCCAGATTGAAGACCGAGTTCCCCAAAGATATTTTAATCGGTATGTGTGATGAACTAATTGGTAAATGTAAAAACATTCATTTATTGGGTGTCACAGTTTCAAATGACCTACTCTGGAACGATCATGTAATGGCGATGGCAAAAAGCGCGTCTAAAAAACTCGGCCTCCTAAATAGATGCAAAAATTTTTTCACTCCATACCATTTGCTCCATGTATATAAATCCTATATTCGTCCCTGTATGGAGTACTGTTGTCAAGTTTGGGGTCCTGCTTCTGTTTCCATCTTGGCCCTCTTGAAATCTGTTCAAAAGCGGGCTATACGAATTGTGGGTGATCGAGCTTTGACATCAAAACTTGATTTCCTACAACATTGTCGCACTGTTACTGACCTCGTTGATTTTTACAAATATCGTCATGAACAGTGCTCAGATAAAATCAGCGGCATCATGCCTCAAACTTATTTTTACCTCCGTTCCACTCGGCAATTGGCTACCGCAACCAGTGAAACGGTCGAGATCCCGCGCTGTCATACTGGCAGATCGCAGAAAGACTTCTTTGTCCAAGCTGCATACAAATGTAATAGTTTGCCGGAACCTTTAGTCTCAGGTGGCTTCAACCCACATAGGTTTAAAAAAAGCGTTAATCAACACCTTAGAACGCCAGTTGTTGTGGGACCTAGGTCTAGACCTAGGTCTTAAAAGGTATTTATGTGTCGTTGTGACACATATTCTTAGCCCTATTACACAACACATTTAGTCCCTGGGCCTTCACCTACATAATTTTGTGATTACCACATATTTTATACTTCGTGATGCGCCTGTCCTTGACGAGCCCGAAAACATTTGTTCTGCGATTTTTTTCAAATCGGCCGCTTTTGCTTTCGGCAAGCTCCGAAACATGCCGATTGCCCGGGATCTTGTAAATTTTTTTTTTTTTAACTATGGGGGTTGGAAATTTGATTTAGAACACAAGGGTAACCTTGTCCGACAAAAATTTTTCTGCTGTTGCCTAGTCCGACAACCCAAACATCCAAAATGTCAGTTGTCGGACTCGACAATAGCAAACACATTTTGGTCGGACAAGCTTACCCTCGTATTCTAAAACAAATTTCCAACCTCCACAGTCAAAAAAAATAAATGTGGTACCAAATTTACAAGATCGCGGGCAATCGGCATTTTTCGGAGCTTGCCGAACGCAAAAGCGGCCGATTTGAGAAAAATCATAGAACAAATGTTTTCAGGCTCGTCAAGGACAGGCGCATCACAAAGTATAAAATATGTGGTAATCACAAAATTATGTAGGTGAAGGCCCAGGGACTAATTTTATTTAAAAAAAAAAAAAGTCAGACAAGTGCGAATAAAATTCGCTCGTCAAGGGTTCCGTGAATGTAAAAGAATACAATATCAAAAATTATTGACAAAAAGTTGTGTTGTAATGTCCTTATATTTTCAGACCATAGACACATAACAAAATAAATGGTAAATTGTAAATGTCAATAGTAAATTACAATCAAATCTACATTGATCAAAAATGGCAAAAAAAATGTTAATTCAGGTTAAATATTATCCATAGATGTTTTTGGTAACTTAAAAAAGATTCAATTACACCAGCTTGTAAATGGATTAAATTTGATTATTTTTTCGGTCAATCGAGTGTTGAAATTTAGGGGTGTGGAAAGGCTACATACTAAAAATATTTTTTTTTTAATAACACAAAAACTCTGCATTGCAAAATTCTAAAAAAATTGTAACATTTCTTAAATTAAGTGCTCTTTCATATGACACCCCATGTTAAGAATTATAATACACTAAATTTAGTTTATTTAAAACATACTAAAAATAAAACAAAAAATTGTAACGGAGATCGAGACGAACTATCCGATCTCTGAATATTTCTTCATTCGTAAAATAACATTAAAACAGTGAACATATAAAACAATAAAGAAAATATATTTAGTCGTAATTTAATTGTTTTAATTTTAAAATAAACAATATACAGCCCATTCAAAACAAAAGGTTCATCAAAACATTATTGAAAAACATTTTGGTCCTTCGAGCGAATAGTATATAAGTTTTTTTTTATAACAAAATCATATATTGCATCATCTTACACATGTAAAATCATCGACGCCATTTTTTTCATGTCTCAACATGTTTGGAACAAATTAATGCAGCAAGTTAAATCATTAAATCATTAATGGCAGAATCATATATTAGCAGTATCATCATGATATTTTGTAGCAGATACATAGGTTTGAAAAACATTTATAACTAAACATATTTTTCGGAGCTCATGCATCATCATTTGGATCATTCACTCAAACATATTTGAAAATCATATTGGAACATTTAATCACATTGGATTATTTCATCATACTGGATTGATTATTTTATGTAAGTGTTAGTGAAAAAACTACGAAATATTAAACTTTAGTAACTAGGCTAACTCTAATCAGAAACATTCATCATTAATAATAAAAATAATATTCACATTGAATGTTTTCTTAGGTTTATTCATTAATATTAAACAAAATAGACACTAAATAATAATTAAAATTCTCATTTTTTCTGACCAATAATATATTAAAAATTAACATTATTAAAAATTGACATTTGCTTATATGTCAAATTGTTGTTTGTTGTCTTACAAGACTTTTTTTCAAAAAAGGGACTTTTAATATACTAAACAATCCTAAATGGATGTATTGAAAATAACTTATGATATAAATTAATAAATTTACTAATTTTAATTCTATTATTACTGTAAAATTTCAAACTATCTGTCAAAACATTTTTAAAAAAAAAAAAAAAGAAACTCACTACATAAATTAATATTGGTGCTACAAGTACTTTATCATCATGTCCAAAAAACAAACAATTATTTCTAAAAACTTTCGTCTATTAAAAAATATAGACATAAAATTACAGACAATACGAGATTACATTAAAAATATTAGTGCTAAATCTGATACTAATATTTCTGAAACAAAAACCCGCATAAATGTCTTACAAAATATATCAAGTGATTTTGACGAAATTGTGAATGTTTTCTCAGAGCATCTTAATGATGTTGAGTACAATGAATTTCTTGACAAAATAGAAACCTATACAAATACGTTTTGTGAACTCAAAGATCAATTGGAATCATTTTGTATCAATAACAATTCAGAACAAAAAAGCGCTTCTAGCCCAATAGCTAATGATTTCAAATTGCCATATGTAAACATTCCAGTTTTTGATGGTAATATCTCTCATTGGTTATTATTCAAAGATACATTCAAAACAGTAATTCACGACAATAATGATATCAGTGAAATAATTAAATTCACACATCTGATAAGTAAATTAAAAGGCGATGCCTTAGGAACGATTGGTCATATAACATTATCGGCACAAGGGTATCAAAGGGCATGGTCTGATTTGAACAGACGTTATGACAACAACAAAGTCATTGTAGAACATCACATATCCTCTTTATGTAATTTGCCCAATGTTAAAGGCAATTCTACTGACCTACGTAAATTTTTAAACATTTGTATATCCCATGTTTCGTCTTTGCAAGCATGTAACTTATCCGTTTCAGGATTATCTGAATTATTTTTAATTCATCTAGCAATCTCTCGTTTTGACAGTCAGTTAAGGAAAGAATGGGAAAGTGAAATCTCAGAAACTGAATTATCTACCTGGGGTCAACTACGTGAGTTTTTGGAGAAAAAATGTAGGGTTTTGGATTCAATAGAATCTAATAAAGTCCCAATCAATTCAAATAATACTTTTTCAAACAAATCTTATCATTATAATGCAAATAAGCCAAGCAACTTAAATACATCAAAAACATTTGCTATATCTAACTATAATCAAAATTCTGAGCAACCAACACACATAAATCAACCTTGGAAAACAAATCATTCTCACTCAAAAACTGTTTTCAAATGTCAAATATGCAATCAAGAGCATCAATTGTTTAATTGTTCCACATTTTTAGATTTATCAACATCAGAAAGGTTTAATAGGATCAAACAGCTAAAACTGTGTGCTAACTGTTTGAGGCCTAACCACATATCAGTCACCTGTCTCTCCAGTGGATGCAAACATTGTGGACGGAAACACAATTCATTACTACACCATACAAATATCAAAAATACAAACATTTCAAATTCATCAAATGAAATCAAAAGCAACACAGAAGACACCAGCAGTGTTCCTTCTAGTTCTAAAACATTTTGCGCGCAAAATAATGCACAATCAAAAACGATGTTATTAGCAACAGCTTTAGTTTTAATCCAAGACAATCGTGGACAATACCACGAATGTAGGGCGCTTCTAGACAATGCAAGCGAATCAAATTTTATTTCAACACAACTTATAAATAAATTGCAATTCAATACAAAAGAGTGTGACACAACAGTTCTAACTCTAAATCAAAGCAGTACGCCTATTTCAAAAATGGTTTGTACAAATATACAGTCAAAAGCTCATAATTTTAAAACAAATATCGATTTTTTGGTCGTACCATCTATCACAAATTCTTTGCCAAATACAAACATAAACATTGCCTCATGGTCAATACCTAAAAGGATCAAATTAGCAGATCCATTTTTTAACATTTCACGACCCATTGATATTTTAATTGGTGCTCAATTCTTTGTATCTCTTCTTCGCCAAAACAAAATTCAGATCAATTCGAATTTACCGATGTTACAAGATACGGTATTAGGTTGGGTTTTTAATGGAGAATACATTAAAAATACATCTCATAATTTTATTATTAACACATACATCAACTCTGAGTCAAATAAATCCCAAAATAATTCCAATGATGAAATTTTGCAGAACATCAAAACTCTTTGGGAACTAGACTCCGTTCCTCTTAGAAAACAACTTTCTATTGAAGAACAAAAATGTGAACAACACTTTGCGCAAACATACAGTCGAAAATCAGATGGAAGATATTCATTAAAACTTCCTTTAAAAAACAATGTTGATCAATTGGGCCAATCAAAAGAAGCAGCTTTAAAGCGTTTTTATAGCATGGAACGAAAGTTAAATGCAAATCCAGATTTACGAGAGCCGTACAATGAATTTATGTTGGAATATTTAGAATCAGGACATATGCGATTATCATCTAACAACAAGGTAGAATCTAATTTTCAATCATACTATTTGCCTCATCACCCAGTTCTGAAACCAACAAGTAGTTCAACAAAACTACGTGTCGTCTACGATGGCTCATCACCTACAACAACAAATATCTCATTAAACGACGTTTTAATGGTGGGTCCCAATGTCCAACAAAGTTTATTTCATATCATTTTAAGGTTCAGATTACATCAAATAGTTTTCACTGCTGACATTGTTAAAATGTTTAGACAAATTGAAATAGACGAATCATACAGAAAACTTCAGCAAATACTCTGGAGAACAAATTCAAAGGATCCTATAGAAACATATGAGTTGTGTACCGTAACATATGGCACAGCTTCTGCTAGCTATTTAGCAGCTCGTACCCTTATGCAACTAGCAAAGGACGAGATCGAATCCTTCCCAATAGCATCAGCCATAACACAAAGGGATTTTTATATGGACGATATTTTAACAGGGGCAGATAATATAAAAGATGCCACAGTTATGCAAAGTCAGTTAATAGAACTATTAAGAAGAGGTGGATTTCATTTGCACAAATGGGCCTCAAACTCTAAAAATTTGCTTGCAAACATTCCAACTTATTTACAAGAAATTCCAAAACAATTCGCAGATTCCAACGAATCAATTAAGGCTCTAGGTTTATTTTGGGATCCTAGTGCAGACAGTCTCTCATACAATATAAATAGTTCCGATAGCGGTTCTCATAGTTCAACTAAGCGGTCTGTGTTGTCAGAAATTTCAAAGATCTACGATCCTTTAGGTCTTATATCACCTATTACAATAATAGGCAAAATTCTTATTCAAACATTGTGGAAGCAAAACAAAGATTGGGATTCCGAAATATCATTAGAGGACACACGTATATTAAAACATTATAGACAATGTCTCAAGGACATTAATTTAATTAAATTTCCACGTTGTGTAATTTTAAGCAACCGAAACTCTATAGAGTTACACGGCTTTGCTGATGCCTCTGAAAAGGCTTACGGTGCTTGTGTATACATTCGTTCAACCAATTCCGATAAAGTATACACACAATTATTATGCAGCAAATCAAAGGTGGCTCCTCTTAAGTGTATAACTCTGCCACGTTTGGAGTTGTGCGCAGCGCATCTTCTGTCTAAACTAATTGTTACTGTAATTGAAGCATTAAACATCAAGCTTGACAATATATATTTGTGGTCAGATTCCACAATAGCATTAGCGTGGATAAAAACTCCATCTCATAAGCTAAAGATTTTTGTTGCCAATCGGGTTAACGAAATACAAGAGTTAACAGCAAACTTTCAATGGAATCATATAGATTCTAAGAATAACCCCGCCGATCTAATATCGCGAGGAATTATGCCTAAAGAATTACACTCCATACAGGATTGGTGGTGTGGTCCTAAATTTCTATCTAACCAAACAATTTACCACGAAAAGTTAAAAACAATGGAGTATCACACAGAAACAGACTACAATAAGGAAATTAAACAAAATTCCAACTCATTCGTAACTACAAAGGATCACGGAATTTCTTCCTTTCAATTCATAGAAAAATATAGTTCCTACCTTAAAATATTAAGAATTATGTCATATTGTCTCAGATTTATAAATAACTGTAGAAATAAAATTAATAAAAACGTTTGTACAATTTTAGACACAAGTGAACTAAATAACGCTATACCTTATTTGATAAAAATTATCCAATCTCAATCATTTGAGCAGGAGATAAAAATTTTGAAACAAAACAGCGAGTTACCCAATGGAAATTCATTAAAATTATTAAGCCCATATGTAGATGAAAAGGGAATTTTACGAGTAGGAGGTCGTTTAAGGCAATCAAATTTAAATCATGACACTAAACACCAATATCTTTTACCATCACATCATAATTTTACAACATCTTTGTTGCAATACGAACATAAAAGGAATCTACATGCCGGACCTCAACTGCTGCTGTCGTTAATAAGACAGAAATATTGGCCTATAAAAGGTAAAAACATAGCTAACAAAATTTGTCGTCAATGTGTTGCATGCTTTAAAGCAAAGCCTATTTTGCAACAACAAATTATGGGTGATTTACCTAGCGAAAGATTCACTCCAAGTAAACCATTCTCAACTTCAGGAGTTGATTTATGTGGACCATTTTTAATCAAACAAAAAAAACATCGAAATACCTCATTTCAAAAAATTTATGTTGCACTTTTTATTTGTTTTGTCACTAAAGCTATACATTTGGAAATAATAACAGACTTATCTGCAGAAACATTTATCGCGTGCTTGAAACGTTTTCTTGCACGTCGCGGTAAGTGTCAGACATTATGGTCTGACAATGCAACTAATTTTGTTGGTGCAAATCACAAATTACAAGAAATCTCAACACTTTTTCAAGACAGCATGTCAAATATTTTACAATTTTGTTCTACAGAACAAATAGTTTGGAAATTTATACCACCAAGAGCTCCAAACTTTGGGGGACTCTGGGAGTCTGGTATTAAGTCACTCAAGACACACCTAAAACGAGTGGCAGCTGACACGAAAATGACGTACGAAGAATTTCACACATTGATTGTTGAAATTGAAGGTCTGCTAAACTCACGACCATTGACACCACTATCGAACAGTCCAAATGACCCTGAGCCGCTTACCCCAGCTCATTTCTTGACTGGTGGGCCCATTGTTTCTATCAAGGAACCGTCTTATTCTAAGATAACTACAAATAGATTAACAAACTGGCAAAAAATCTCGCAAATAACGCAAAACTTTTGGAAGAGGTTTTCAGTCGAGTACATTCATAATTTGCAACAGCGTCATAAGATGAAATCTGAAAAACCAAATATAAAATTAATGGATGTTGTTTTAGTAGCAGACGAACAAATGCCTTCTACGCAATGGTTATTAGGCACGGTACAAAAAATTGTTTCTGGGTCTGATGGTAAAGTACGGGTGGTAGAAATTAAAACCAAAAATGGTGTTTGTAAGAGAGCAATATCTAAAATTTGCAAACTACCTATCGAAAATTAAAATTTAACTGAATATAATGTTGAATTATCGTTCTTATATGATAATCGATTAAAATAAATATGAATTTGATTTTATTAAAGATATGTATATGAATTAATAAATCTTTTGTTGAAATATGAATTAAAAAACCAATAATTAGACATTTTAAATTCAAATCATCTTGAAATTTTATTAACTTTAATCCAAGAATAATAACATAATATTTTATAATAACATAATATTTTATAAATTTGCTTATCAAATTAAATTGGTTGTTAATAATTGTTGAAATCTTGTTATTTCAAGGCGGCCAATATGTTAAGAATTATAATACACTAAATTTAGTTTATTTAAAACATACTAAAAATAAAACAAAAAATTGTAACGGAGATCGAGACGAACTATCCGATCTCTGAATATTTCTTCATTCGTAAAATAACATTAAAACAGTGAACATATAAAACAATAAAGAAAATATATTTAGTCGTAATTTAATTGTTTTAATTTTAAAATAAACAATATACAGCCCATTCAAAACAAAAGGTTCATCAAAACATTATTGAAAAACACCCCACTCATTTGGGTCAAAAATGGTTTTTTTTTCCCTCCCCACACCCATCCCATAAACACACAGAAATATAATTATTTGAGTCTTCGATATGATTTTCATTCAAAATTTACCAATATTCCTGTCTCTCTGAATATTTTCAAATTTTTAGTCAGTCATCGTCGAAAGGTAGGCGGCGGCACGATCTGAATTTAGCCCTTTCTTATCCATAACTCAAAAACTGTGCTGTAGTTTTCATACAAAACTTACCAAATTTCCTAACTCTGTGAAATTTTCCAAATTTTTCTGTCATTTAGTGTCGAAACGTATGGAGGGGGGACGGTCTGAATTTTGCACTTTTTCACAATAACTCAAAAACTGGGCACCGAAAAATTCTAAAAAAAGATGCAACGAATTCTAAATTAGATGTTCTTTCAAATGACACCCCACTCGCTTGGGTCAAAAAAAATTTTTTTTACCCCCTCTACCCCGGTCCTCTAAACACACAGAAATATAATTATTGGAGACTTCGCTATAGTTTTCATACAAAATTTAGCAAGTTTCCTAACTCTGTGAATTTTTACAAACTTTTCTGTCAATCAGTGTCGAAACGTATGGGGGAGAACGGTCTGAATTTTGCACTTTTTTGACAATATCTCAAAAACTGGGCACCGAAAAATTCTAAAAAAAACTGTAACGAATTCCAAATTAGGTGCTCTTTCAAATGACACCCCACTCGCTTGGGTAAAAAAAAGTTTTTTTTTACCCCCTCTACCCCGGTCCTTTAAACACACAGAAATGTAATTATTGGAGACTTCGCTATAGTTTTCGTACAAAATTTAGCGAATTTCCTAACTCTGTGAATTTTTACAAATTTTTCTGTCAATCAGTGTCGAAACGCATGGGGGGGAACGGCCAGGACTTTGCACTTTTTCGATAATATCTCAAAAACTGGGCACCGCAAAATTCTATAAAAAACTGCAACGAATTCCAAATTAGGTGTTCTTTCAAATGACACCCCACTCGCTTGGGTCAAAAAAAGTTTTTTTTTACCCCCTCTACCCCGGTGCTCTAAACACACAGAAACATAATTATTGGAGACTTCGCTATAGTTTTCGTACAAAATTTAGCAAATTTCCTAACTCTGTGAATTTTTACAAATTTTTCTGTCAATCAGTGTCGAAACGCATGGAGGGGGGGAACGGTCTGGACTTTGCACTTTTTCGATAATATCTCAAAAACTGGGCACCGAAAAATTCTAAAAAAAACTGCAACGAATTCCAAATTAGGTGCTCTTTCAAATGACACCCCACACGCTTGGGTAAAAAAAAGTTTTTTTTTACCCCCTCTACCCGGGCCTCTAAACACACAGAAATATAATTATTGGAGACTTTGCTATAGTTTTCGTACAAAATTTAGCAAATTTCCTAACTCTGTGAATTTTTACAAATTTTTCTGTCAATCAGTGTCGAAACGCATGGGGGGGAACGGTCAGGACTTTGCACTTTTTCGATAATATCTCAAAAATTGGGCACCGCAAAATTCTAAAAAAAACTGCAACGAATTCCAAATTAGGTACTCTTTCAAATGACACCCCACTCGCTTGGGTCAAAAAAAGTTTTTTTTACCCCCTCTACCCCGGTCCTCTAAACACACAGAAATATAATTATTGGAGACTTCGCTATAGTTTTCGTACAAAATTTAGCAAATTTCCTAACTCTGTGAATTTTTACAAATTTTTCTGTCAATCAGTGTCGAAACGCATGGGGGGGGAACAGTCTGGACTTTGCACTTTTTCGACAATAACTCAAAATCTGGCCACCGCAAAATTCTAAAAAAAACTGCAACGAATTCCAAATGAGGTGTTCTATCAAATGACACCCCACTCGCTTGGGTCAAAAAAAGTTTTTTTTTACCCCCTCTACCCCGGTCCTCTATACACACAGAAATATAATTATCGGAGACTTCGCTATAGTTTTCGTACAAAATTTAGCAAATTTCCTAACTCTGTGAATTTTTACAAATTTTTCTGTCAATCAGTGTCGAAACGTAGGGGGGGGGGAACGGTCTAAATTCGCACTTTTTTTACTATAACTCAAAACCTGGGCATCGCAAAATTCTAAAAAAAATTGCTTTGTTTTTTAATTTAAGTGCTCTTTCAAATGACACCCCACTTGACCACATTTTAAATAGTGTTTTTACCCCTCCTCATTTCCACCCCTTAATAAATCTAAGTATGGAAATATGACACTTTTTTATATTGTTTATTAAAAACGTACTAATTTTTCTATCATTTCAAGTACATTTGAAAATTTTCGATCAGATAGGTTCGGAGCTAATCGAGGTAAGAAAATGCGAAAAAACGTCATTATTCAAAATTATACAAAAAAGGGTGAGGTGCAAAATTCCAAAATAAATTTTTATGGAATACTGAAATAAAGCCCTTTCATATGATACCCTACTTGAATCTATAAAAAAATGTATTTTCTCAAAGGTCTCACATCTCAGCCCTGTAAACCAAAAGAAAACCACTTTAGTTTTATTTGTATCCGTCATTTCATGTGGACAGGTTAGTTTTATACGCATGCCAAATTTGAAGTTCATAACATTTATAGTTTACGAGATAATCGATATAATGTGAAAAACACGTTTTACTCTCACCAATAGTGTTCCGTATAAAAAACGGAACCCTAAAAATAATATATCAGTTAAACAGAAAAAAATTTTAAATTCATCCTAAACTGAGACAAACCTTAATAACACGTAATATAGTACACTTACCTTATGTAGTATGTTCTAGAAGGTTATGGATAAAATTTATCACGAAATGAATTTTTCACTATACATACTAGAAAATTTGCTTTATCCAATCAGATTCGGTTTTCCACGCCAATTATTAGAGTTTTTATGATATAGGTTTCTACTATGCTTTAAAATTGTCATATTGTCTATGTGCCCGCATGAAAGGATTAGTTTTTGTTGATTTTTCCTTTTTTTATTTTCGATCTATGGGTGTGACAACCCTGCATACTCCAGTCTCTGTTATTGACATACGAGTTAACGTGAGATACGAGCAGTAGCAGTGAGATACCTCTAACAGTTCTCAGAAGTTCGAGAGTTTTGTAGCCTTAAGAGTCTTAATTCTTGCAAATATGTGGAAGAGGTAAATAAATGCAAATATATTCAAAAGAACACTAACATCATCGGTATAGCCATATGTATAATGTATTTAGACCTTTATCATTTAATTCAAAGCTGATGTACATTAGAATACCCCTTTGGGGACATTTACACCTACCTGGATAATGGTGTTGTCCTTCGTGTGAATGAACAGACATCAGTTTGCCACCGCCAGTTGTATCCGCCTCAGGATTTCACACCGTACCTTGCCGCTCGGTTAAAAAATGACTTAAAAGTGACATTGTTGATAGCCCCTTATATGTCAAGAAAAGTGCCAAGAGTGACAGCGTTTTTAGGGATAGTCTCTTCAATATCAGAGACCACCTTTGAGAGGATTGTGATCGTAGACTTTCCCACATCATAAGTGTTCTGCTTTTGATTAGCGGGGTTTTCTTCAGACAGGCATTTCTAATGTAACGGTCGATCAAACTCGCCAAAAACTTTATAGAAAGTATGAAGAAAAATTGATCGGTCTGAAGTTTTTCGCCTCCCATTAGTTGATTTTTCCTAATTGTGGGATGAAGACAACTCTCATGTTTCTCTAGGCCAGTGGTTTCGCAATATTCAAATATTTTACTTCTTAACTAAAAGACGCGCAATAAAATCGATTGTAAGCTCATTTAATGTGTATTCATGTTTTGTTTAGGTAGATTTCATATAGTAAAATCTACCTATTTTAAGTTTTATATTTATTTTTAATGTATCACAACAAAAATCTTACGCTAAATAAAAAATAAAACGCTTTCTCTGATATTAAAAAGTTAACAAGTTGCCACAAATTCAAAAAGATGATCATTTGAGGGACTTTATACCAAACAAAACTTAAGCGTGATTAACATTTCTTACGTTTCGCTATGACAAGACGGCAGGTGTTAGATATAACGGTAGAAATATCAGCTAAGAACATCACTTTAACAAGTAAAGACTTTCTACCGAAACATCCTTGTCAGATAAAGGTGTATAATGTTCAAACATGGAAGTAATATCTGTTATATGATCTGTTATGTGAGTAATATCTGTTAAGTGAAATCAAGGAAACTATAAGTTTCATACTTTAATATTAAAACAAACTTTTACACAACAAACATCACTCATTTTTGTAGTTCGTAAAACTATTACTTTCGAAAAAAAATAGGGCTTTTTTTTTTTTTTTTTTTTTTTTTTTTTTTTTTTTAATTTTTTAAGGCGGTTCACCACGGTCATTCGCAACAGCGACATAATTACCATGGCAGCCGATTTTTTCCAGGTAAAATTCTGTTGTTGTATCCGGGTCTGTTTTTCTCTTTCTGATAACCAAATTTAACATATTAGTTTTTTCCGGGGTTAGGGTGTTAACCTTAGGCCCAACCCAAATTGTCGTGA
Source organism: Diogma glabrata (assembly GCA_963693315.1). Taxonomy (NCBI): domain Eukaryota; kingdom Metazoa; phylum Arthropoda; class Insecta; order Diptera; family Cylindrotomidae; genus Diogma; species Diogma glabrata. The sequence goes on along the minus strand of OY856187.1, from coordinate 364,173,728 downwards.
ATGGGTCCGTTCTGCATATTAAGGTCACCAGAAACAACCTTTTTACACGTTTATATAGCGAACCGCTTGATTCAAGACAGACGCCCGCTCCAAGCCGCCCCTGACATGGGAAACAGACGCTTGAGTCGCATTGGCTGTAGAGCGCCAATTCGCCGTGATGTAGCGTCATTGACTAAGCAGTTTTTACTCTGCTTGTCTCCAATACACCAACCTAATTCTGTCAGCATTACCCAGGCAGCACGGTGTGGACGTCGAATTTCGGATTTCGCTACCCAGTTTGGGCTTAAACATTTTTAATAAATGAAAGTCTTCTTCAGCAGCTTCATGAACGCAGGCTTCCTAAGAATATGCATACAATTTGTTTACTATAAAAAATATATACTTATATGCTAGACATCGATCTCGTAATACTGCCGTGTTGCAGGGAAAGCCAATAGTGCATAATTCTTATATATGTTCATAGAAGACTATGATGATATTGTAGTATTGTTAGATTCAATAAATGGCTTAAGTTTGCTTAACTCTTCTGTCGTTTTGACGATATCTCAATCAAATTTGTGCACTAAGAAATATTGGAGAATTTTTTCCGTAAATTGCGGGCTGTTTACACAAAGCAAACGTTATTATTCTCGCACTATTGCGTTTTCCCAAGTAGGGTTTGCCGGACTTTGCAATATGGCCAAGCACGGGCACATTAATGCTTAACAGTGCTTGGCTATTGTTATTGTGTCAGTACTAGAACCATTTATCGGCCGTTCTATGATTAACAGAAAAGAGCCAGTACACTTTACATTAAATTTCCAATCAATTCCCCGTTAATGGTTAACATTAATTGGCTATTGTTATTGTGCCACAACTGCAGCCATGAATGTGCCGATCTATGTCATTTGGTTAAAATTCACTAGAGTATTATCCGGTTTTGAAATATATAGTTTGAAAAATTTTACATTGTTGTCGCTTCTCGGCTAAAAGACTATGATATTATTGAAAAGGTTGGTATATGTTGTTAATTTACTCCTCATGTCCAAATTATTTATTTTCTAAATTAACTTTTGGTAAATCTAAACGGACTATTAATCTAATTGTTCCTAAGTGTCAATACATGGTATGTTCCGATAATATTCTAATTGATGGTACTTTGTTATGGAATGATTTGCCATATGAATTTAAAATCCATGTAACTATAATCAATTTAAAAAACTTTTAAAAACACATTTGGAAATCACCCAACCCAAGCTTTTATAAGATGAATGATAATAGAATTTATAAATTTGAATTTATAAAAACATAAATTGTTACTTTAATTAATTTAATTTATTATATTTTAATTTTTAAACTTATTAATTGTAATTTTAATTTATTTATCGTTAATATATATAATCGTTAATATATCGTTAATATATGTTTTTTTTTAAATAAAAATTGCAAACATAGAAAGGGCCCTACAGTTGTTTCTAACTTCTGAGAAGAGCACCCTACTTTTTATTTATTATATATATATAATTAAATAAATAAAGATGTTTTAAATTTTTTTTCATATCTATATTTCATTTTAATTATTTTGTAAATAACACTAGTTTACAAGAAAAATCTCCCGCAATAAAACCCAACTTTTCTTATAGATTTGAACCTCCTGAGCACGAATATCATATTCATTTCTTTAGGTTAGCTCTTGTTTTTGAGATATTCACGAAAAACCAATTTTTTTAGTGATCAAAAATGTTTTTTCGGTTTTTAGGTCTCATATTTTACAAAACAAAAAAATTAAAAATATTAATAAAACAAGTGCATAGGAAATATGCTAACACACATTTTGAGCTATATTTTGTAAAAATTCATTAAGGATTCTGGAACAGTTGAAAAAAGTTGAAAAAATACGAAAAATTCACGTTTTTTTAATTTTTCCATTTTCAACGCCATAAATTTTGAACAAATGAGGACACTAATTTTTTTTAATTTCATGGAGCCTATAGTAATTTCAATTTTCTTTCTTTTAAGCTGAAAGACACGAATATTGGTGCAGTTTGCACCAAGTTATTTAAGTTTTTCCAAAGAAAGTCAAAACTCCAAATTTGGAAAAAATAATTTTTTACTTAATTTATTGTGCCATAAATAATAATTTTAAAAGTGCAGTCGTTCTCAAACATCAGTAAAGAAATATTTTAAAATAGTAAAGTATAATTTTCATTTTTGTTTTCGAAGTTGGGAATTGAATCGATATGAGTCGTATATAGAAAAATATAAACAACAGATAATGAATTGTGAGGAGAGGCAAAACATCATAACATCAGAACTATTAAAGTTAGTTCAAGCACCATAAAGTTAAGCCCCTATTTATGTCTATTAATACCTGTAAGGTTTGTTTCTTTTCTTTTTTCTCTTTTTTTTGTTTTTTGATAATGTAAATTTTTTGTTATCACCGCCCACCTTGTGTTACTCCATACGATTATCATCATTTTAAGTTTAATTTAAGAAAGCAATTACTTCTACTTTTTAATAGTTTTTCGGTTTTCCCAACTTTTATTTAATTAGTTTAATGAGGTTTCTTTTTAAGTAGATAATTGTCGTATGATTAGTTGCAAATATAATATCTCTGAGGATAAATTTAATTCCAAACATTCAAGTAAAATATTAATTAAAAAAGAAAAAATATTACATATATAAATTTTAAATAGTGTATTGTTTTTAAAAATCAACAAATCAATAGTGATAGCTGCCTTGTAATGCATAAATTGTTAACATAAGTTAATAAATAAATTGTCAACATAAGTGTAAAGTCAAGTTTATTTAAATGGCGTCGTTAAGAAGTTTCAAATGTTAAAATAGCCTAAATTCATTTTGTGTATTTGTGGAAGTTACATAATACATCTACTAAAAGAATCACCCCATTTATAAGAACTGCCCATCTTCGTTACCAACTGATATTTTCCAACTCCAATAATAAATCCGAGGTGGGAGGAGCTAAATTATGTCAAAAAACTTCACAAAAAAAATCTCAATTTCGAGAAAAATCATTTACAAATAAAATACAACTTTTGTCAAAAAAAGACATTTCATAATCAGCTAACTGATATTTTCCAACTCCTAAAATAAGTCCGAGGTGGGAGGAGCTAGATCATGTCAAAAAACTTCACAAAAAAAATCTCAATTTCGAGAAAAATCATATACAAATAAAATACAACTTTTGTCAAAAAAAGACATTTCATAATCAACTAACTGATATTTTCTAACTCCTAAAATAAGTCCAAAGGTGGGAGGAGCTAGACATACCACGAAAACAACTTATATGTAAAATATAAATCAATTATGTTTCAGAATTTAAATTATTCTTAGAGTTAAATTTTTTTTCCAAATTTTGAGTTTTGACTTTCTTTGGAAAAACTAGAATAATTTGGTGCAAACTGCACCAATATTCGTATCTTTCAGCTTAAAAGAAAGAAAATTGAAGCTAATATAGGCTCCAAGAAATTAAAAAAATTAGTGTCTTTATTTGTTCAAAACTTATGGTGTTGAAAATGGAAAATTTTTAGAAAAACGTGAATTTTTCGTATTTTTGCAACTTTTTCGACTGTAACTTCCAGAATCCTTAATGAATTTTTACAAAATATAGCTCAAAATGTTTGTTAGCATATTCAGAGTTGGTTTGTTTTAAACACTTTTGTTTTAAACACTGTTTAAAACAGTGTTTAAAACAAATTGTTTTTTTTAAAAAAAACAATGTTTTAAACAAAAATTGTTTTTTTTTAAATATTGCAATGCTGCTTATTTGCTATTCAATATAACTGTTGTGCACTGTCGTGTTTTACCGTTTTTAATACATTTGATAATCTTAAGAAACCTTTTAGCACCTTAAACGTCATTAAAATTTTAAAAAATTTTCAGATAACCTAGAGAATCATGGAAATCTTGAAAATCTTTAATAATCTGAGAATATTTAGGATACTTAATTTCTTTGAAGTTTATTCACTCCGATTACATATTTTCATTTAAAACCAACAAAAACGAATATTCGTAGCATAAAACATATTCAAAACAAAAAAAACACAAAAAAAACAAAAAAAACACAAAAAAAACAAAAAAAAACTGTTTTAAACAATAAAAAACGCGTTTTAAACAAAAAAAACAGTTATTTTTTTTTTTTTTAAAGAAAACAGTGTTTTTAACCAACGCTGAGCATATTTACTATGCACTTTTTTCATTAATATATTTAATTTGTTTGTTTTGTAAAATATGAGACCCAAAAACCGAAACAACATTTTTGATCACCGAAAAAATTGTTTTTTCGTGAATATCTCAAAAACAAGAGCTAACCAAAAAAAATGAATATGATATTCGTATTTAGGAGGTCCAAATCCATAAGTAAAGTTGGGTTTTATTCAGGGAGACAAAAAAAGTTCAAAATTTGTAAACTAGTGTAATTTATTAAAATGTACATATGAAAATATTATTTTATATTTTATTTAATGGCCGAGTATTGGCAGTCATGGTTGCCAGTACTCGGCCATTGTTGCATTACTGGTCGCTAGTTATGGATCATTACTGAAGTTTTCAATTTTTTTTCGTTATTTTTATTTTGTTTTGAATTATTTTGTATTTAATTTATTTAAATTTACATATGATAATATTTTGCATATTTTTTTTAATGGCCCAGACATGGTTGCTTGTATTTGGACATTACTACAAAACTGGTCATCATTATTGGTCCGTTACTAGGCCAATTGTTTCTCTGGCCCATGAATGGCCGTCATTTATTGTCCGAAGCTATCATTTATTAAAATTACGTTAATGGGCCCAGTCATGGTTGCCAGTACTCAGCCATTGCTGCGATCCTGGTTGCCAGTAATGGATCATTACTGGACCAGTTGTACAACCTTGTATGGGTTCTTTATTAATGAATTGTGGCATGACTTCCCATCAAATCGTTAAGCGGTATTATGAGTGAATTCTCTGATTCACTGTTTTCCTCGCATTTATATAAAGTTTGTTTTACTTCCATGCACAATGCTTCTATTTTTGAAAAGTCCTTATTACCAAACTTTTTAACTGTTAATATACCATATTTAACATTTTCCACTTTAGCGCATATTTGAATGTAAATATGTATTATCACATTTGCCATATCCGGCTCGAAAAACCAAATTATAATGGATTTCTTTTAAGTTTTATCTATTTATGTTCTTTTATTCACTGGCCCAAATGAAATTTTAATTCAAATGAACATTGGAATAAAAAATTTGTAGGAAATGATATCACATGATGTAATCAATGGTCAATAAAGTTCTAACTTTTCGTTTACTAAATGAAATTATTGTTTCTTTTCCAGAACCCCAAGCCAAAAACAAGATAACTGTTTTATATCCTTAGCAAAATCGACTGATTGCAACATAAATAGTCTATACAGGCATAACGGTTTCGGTTTATAAACATATGTCTTAGTCAATCAACCACAAATAATTTATTGGTCAAATACCTTTAAAGTTTAAACAGCATCAAGAATGTGAATCTTTTGATTGATTTTCATTATAATTTCACACTGACTGTATTTCTTTATACATATTTTATTTTATTTTAATTAGATAACGTTCTGTCGATCGTGGTGTAATTGATTGAGTTACTGATAAATCATGGAAGTTAAGCGCTAAAACTCACTTCAATTTATAAATATATTTATTCAGTTTTAACAGTTCTTGTATTATTATTATTATTTATTTATACCATTGACAGAAAAATGATAGAACGTCGTTAGATTATGTTTTGCGATTGTACGTTGTCAAAATTAAATAAAAAATAAAATGCAGAAACTCAACTTTGAGCAAAAAGTAGTTTGTCTTTTTGTTTTGATAAACAATCACGTTATGGCGCTAGTATTCCATTCAGAATAGCGACTGTCATTTGTCAAATAAGATCTCTTTTCTTTCAGCTAATCCTATTTTATAAGACATCTCTTTATTAAGAAAAATTATAACTTTATTTATTAAGATTAAATTTTGCATAACTAACTAACAATGAGGTGCGAAAATACAAAATTTTATTAAAAAAATATCATTTAATTAAAAATAATTGATTTGTTCACCGACAGAAACAACGCTTCAATTTTACATTATTTCCAGTCATTCATAATTCGCATTCATTTCTGTTAAAATAATAAATAAATAATTACAAGAGAAAAATCGATTGGCTAACTAATCGTCATTCTGTAAATACTTTGTTTGTTAACATCCGGTTGTGTTCTTTTTTATTCCGTTTTGGTATTTTTAAATTTTTACGGTGCTTCTTTATTGTTTATCCATGAAACCGTTTTTTTTAATTTTTAGGAAATAGTTAATTTTTCCTTTGAATAGAGTATAGTGGATACGGTAAGTTCTCTAATGAAATCATTTTTAGGTTTTCGTTTTTTATACCGAACACTATTGGTGCGCATTAAACGTATTTATCGCATTCTATCGATTATTACGTTAAATATTAATCCTATGGACCTGCAACTGAGATGTGTATTAAACTAACCTGTCCACTCAAGATGGCGGATAAAAAAAATCAAGTTGTTTTCTTTTGTTCTACATGGCTGTGATATGTGGCCTTTGAGATAACACACTTTTTAACCGAGTCAAGTAGGGTATCACATGAAAGAGCTCCAAGGCAGTATTCCTTTAAAATGTATTTTGGAAATTTAAACCCCACCATTTTTTGTATAATTTTGAATGATAAAGTTTTTTGTGTTTTTTTCCTCGCATAGCTCCGAGCCTGATTGATCGAAAATCTTTAAAAGTATTTGGAATGATAGAAAAATTAGGAAGTTTTTAATTAAAAATAAAAGGGAAGTGAAAAATACTCATATTTATATTTATTAATGGAGTGGATATGAGAAGGGGTAAAAACACTATTTAAAACCCGGTCAAGTGTGTCATTTGAAATAGCACTTGATTTTAGAAACATTGCATTTTTTTAGAATTTAACAATGCATAGTTAATCGTGTTTAGCGACGATTTTACAACAACAAGCTTAGGTGATAAGTATTATTACAAAACTAAAGTTTCTAATATTACAGCTGATTCTTAAATATTTGGTGCTAAGAACAGTGATGAGGCTAATGTTATCGCAATTTTTAATGTTAGTCTAACCAAACGTATTGCTTAAAGTTGAATAGTCCTGTTCTCCAAAAATAAAACTATAAACAAAATTAATTGTAATGTACAGTTCAACAGTTAATAAAAATACAATAAACCTCTCTCGTATCCATTTTATGCACCAATATCCACAAACCAATCGCTACTTATGTCTGTCTCAGTATTTAAATTTAATTACTTTAATTGAAACACAAACACAAAAGAAAACTAAAAACCAATAACTTCGGTAGATATAGATTCCACCAAATATAATTTTGCATACATCATTCACAGTAATGATGAGTCGAAGTCTTAAGTATGTAAAAACACATTCAACTATTCAAGTGTCTTGAAAAGTTTAAACGAAAACAAAAAAAACAAGAGTAATAACACGACTTCAGACGGATTTTTCAGTGCCTTTATAAAGAAATCGTCCTGAGTTATTAAGATTGCAATTAAAACAACTTGCCTACAAAAAAAACGAAACTATAGGTAAATTTTTATAAATACAAATATGTATGTCATAAAATGTTTGCTGCATAGCCTCCCACTCTTCTTTGCATTCCTTTTAAACGTATACAAATCATGCAAAGCGTTACGAATAAAAACCCTGAAATCGTTACAGGTGCTTAATTGAATGTGCTGCTGGCAAGGTAGTTTAGTGCTCTCCCTTTTTCACAAAACATGAAAACAGAAAAAAAAAATGTTTGATTTTGTTTTTTGAATTTTATTTCTTATTTTCTTCGTCTTGTTTATAATATTTATTTATTTCTTGTATTTCTTTTGTATCCTATTCATCCTTCTGTTAAAACAAAAATACATAAAACATTATTATAAGAAAGAAAAATATTTTATTTCTTATTTTTTTGATGGTTAAGAAACTATTAATTTCCAGTTATTACAAATCATGTTTTTATCTTTGTTGATTTGTGGTTTTATTTGACGTTCGTAGATTGAAATGAAAAGTTTCTGTTGGAATTATGATGAAAGTTAATGCAAAAATGTGGGATTACGCGGACTATCGGTATTCAGGTGCAGTTTGTTTTGAATGTTCTAAAGAGTCAATTTTGTTAGGGCCTTATTATACCACATTCAGCTACACGTTCTTATTTTAAACAACAAACTATTAGTGAACAAATAGAACAAATCTCTAAAGCTGGTGACCCCAACGTGAGATCAAATTGTGATTTCCTCTCGTTGGAACTAAATTTTATTAAAAAAAAATTTCACGAGTTGAATTTTGAAGCAGATATTTGGAAATGATTTTCCCTCTTAATTATAAATTATTGCGTTCTCCGCCATTTAAATTATATGACAACGTTGACAAGCACAAAACATAAATCAATATACAAGATCGAATTTCGTCAATTCTACGGTGCGTTGGCATATGAAGTTGATATTTCAATAAATTAAATATTCGGTTAGATGAACAATCGGTTGCAGAATTAGTAGACGAAAATATCATTGCAATTAATTCGGATCCAAGTAGTTTGACTTTGCTGCCGGTTATCTGAAAGACTAAGTCACCCATTCATGATCATATTATTTATTAACAGATCGTATAAACTGAAGTGAATTTTAGCCGATGTATATAACCCATAGGTTGATTTTGCACCTGATCTCGTTCTCTGCTTACTTAGCAATGTTGGGCAATAACGCATTTCGGGAAATCATGCAAATCAGAGAAAGGATTCGGTGTTACTGGAATAGGACAAATGAACAAATTTCTCGTTCGTTTAATACAATACCGGTCGAAAATGATTTTAGCTATGTGCTTCAATGACTTTTTTCAATTGAAACTCACGATGACATATATTTGCACAAAACAAAAAAGGCATGTTTCAGTACATGGTTTTGTTTCTCTTCTCCTAGAACCAGTTGAAGCTTCTAACGAAACTATGTTTATGCCGAACTTTGACCTTTATCAGGTCAGAGACAGTGTCAAGTTGGTGCATTACAAAACATGTCTGCCGATTATGAACAAGGACAGGTAGCTCAAATTCTTATCATCCAGTGATCAAAGATATTTCCTTTCAACGATCCGATACACCGTTTAACTTAGAAATATCAAATTAGAGCGTTGCAGAGTTATTCTTGGCACCATTTGTCTACATATATGCTGAATTCTAGTGTTTGACCATCGATTGTTGATTATCATCTCATTTTTAGTAATGTTGGCTGTTTCAGAGAGAATAGCTTTAAAGTTGTTTAGACAATAAACTTCTTAGGCACCTCGTCAAGATAGTGCAACGGGACAGTGTATTGTTTTTTTCTTTCATAGAAAGAAAAGACCAACAGCTCCATTTACATGTTAAATAAAGATCTATTTTGTTTAATCTCCATTTTGTTATGAGACAGATGATGACAATTTCACTGTTTATGAAGTGCCATGTGGTTGAATCTGAGCTTCTTAACGACTAAGCTTGATGTATCTGATCTATGTTAGATCAGAGCAGTTTTTTTTTTTTTTTAAATAAAATGTGATGTGTAGTAGGCATTACAATATGTGTACAACAACACATAAAAACCTTTTAAGACCAAGGTCCCACAACAACATGCGTTCTAAGGATGTTAATGGACGCAAATCTGTTTTTTTTTGTTTTTTTTTAATATTTTTTTGTTAAATAATGAATAACTAAACCATAAATCCTATCACATATAAAATATGACATAGGCCAATATTTCGTGATAGGATAGGGAAAATAAAAATATAATAAGAGATAAAAAGCAAATGTTTTAAAAATTTGCAGGAACAAAATTAAAATTGGTTTGCCAATAGTCCAGCTAATGGCATAATCTCTGATTATGGGACGCAGTATATCTTTCAATGATTAAAGCTCAGATATATAGTTATATGGAGGCTCGTTTCTTCGAGCAAGCTACAGCGTTCCAGCATCAAGGAATATTCATTAGCTAAGACTGAGAGTGCTACCGTTGACTGAATACAGTTCATTCGCCAGCACCCCTAAGATATCACCTTGGCTAGTGATATCTCACTGCTATTGCCAATGGTATGTGATATCTCACGTTAACTCATATGCCAATAGCAGGGACTGGAGTACGCGGGGTTGTCACACCCGTGGATCAAAAAATAGAAAAAAATTAACAAATTAATAAAAACTGATCCCTCCAAGCGTATCCCTCCAAGTTGCTATAAATATTTTCCATTGTTTCTACCCACAAGCTACAGCATCTGATCTATTGGTAGCTTGTTAAGATGGTGGTTTTTCAAACTGTGTTTTGTCGCACACCATGTTAGATCTTCAAAGAATTTATCTTTAGATCGATTATTCTGAGAGTAGAAACGAAAAAATTTCCTTGAAATTTTTGAGTGCAGTAGAAAGAAATCAGCGTTGATTCAACATACATTTCTGTTACTTTTGATCCCTCGAGTTATTCGTTAAATTAAACAAACGGATGACAGTTGAACTTATTTTAGCAAAAATTTTTGACTGACTGTTTATCAATTTGACAGACATGTCTGTTGATTATTACGAACAAAACAACAACCAAACTGTGGTTTGTATTTCACAAATTTCACTTTTACTATTACTTACGCTAAGTTTCAAAAAATTTCAGACCACTTAATTTCAATTTGCCTTAGTTATATTTACAACATGTACTTTGAGTAAATTCAACAGAAAAATGTTGGTTGTATTTTACATTCAAATTTTTTCAGTGTTTGAGAAATTTTTTTAGTGTCAGTCAAAATCACGTTACCTACCGTTACCGTTGCCATTACCTGTCCTCACGTTACTGTTACCTACACAAGTGTTATAAAATTGGTTCTTGCAATCTTTAGACTTTAGTAACTTCACCATACTTGTTTGAGTCGTAGTGCGTTTAATTAACTGGATTGTAAGAAATTATGTAGGGTATCCCAAAATTAACGCAAGGTTTGAATTAAATAGAAAACACAGTTTTTAGTCTTTAGATTGTTATTTTATTATTGAATCATAAAATACATAGAAAAAGTTGTTTATGGGATAACAAATCGGTCAAATGGTCTCTACGGGTTTGCTGGTACATACGCATTGTTTTTTTTTAATTTTCCATGATCATTCTACATAAATGTGCAGTTTGTTTGAGGCCACTAGACCAAAGCTGCATCCCGAGCAGAAATTTGTCATGGCTCAAATAGGGACCTAATCTGGCTTGCCTAGTTGGAGTAAGCCCTAATCATGGATGTAACGTATGCACTCTATCATGGCCTGATTGGGATTGGAATAGTAGGATCAGACCCTGATCAAGTGCAAGGTATACAATTAAAAAGGGCAAACCCTTAGTAAGGCATTTCGTATCAGGCCAACTGAAGTAGGAAGAACCAAATCAGGTCCGGTCAAATAAGGTTAGCCCTAAAAGACTATTTTATTTCATCAAATTGGCCTAATGGGCTAGCCTTTTCTGGACTAATCGGACTCTGATTATGCTCTGACTATATTAAGGCGTTCTCTAATGAATTGAACTAAATGAATAAGTTTTTAATCATTAGGACGTTTTTGTGAGCACTTAAACTCAAGGAATTAAGGAAGTCATTTGAATTTTTTAATTTGAAAGTTTATTTTTGAATTTTTCTCAGAGCAGACACGCTTTCCAACTACGCCACCGAGGCGATAATGTTTCAAAGTTGAAATTCCATCATTATTTAACTGGTATGGTTTAAAAAATACAGTTTAATATATACATAAACATTGTCTTGGTACCAACTGTTCGTTCTGTGCAAGTTCTTTTGTTTCGGTCAATTCACTGCTGATGCGACAGTATCAGTATCTGCAACTGGCATTTAATTTAAATTCTTCTCAGAATAGAAAATCCTTATTCGAACTTTGTTTTAAATCAGGTTCTTCTTGCACCATTACATTATTCCTGCACCCATTACATTATAATCTTTCGATACTTGCTAGTACATTGCATAACCCAATTATGGTATAACATTGAATTGCAACAGTACGTTTTTCACGCTGAATGCAGTTTTTTTGTGTTCTTCTGCGATTTTTATTTACTAGTACCAAATGTGAACTGATAATAGTAGAAGCAAATATTCACAAAACATGCTAGAAATCCAAAACCCGTTTTTCAGCATGCTACATGCTGACCTGTTTGGTCTCCTCTTTTAGATTATGTGTCATTTTCCAAGATTTGTGACAAAGTTTGCTTTTCTGAATTATGCATATTCTAAGTGATAATTTTTGTCCAAGCAAGTTTTAGAAAAGGTACTCTGGATATTTTTGTAATAAAAATTAGTCCAAATAAGTTGATATCTACATAGAACTGGCAATAAATAAACGAAACTGAAGCGATCGCCATTGTTTCATACAAACCGTAGATATTCCTAAAATATCGCGGCATTCTTAAACTATTTATTTGATTTAGCTCAAACATCAGAGCGATACATGAGTGGTCTCCTCTTTTAATGTCTGTGCGTCATTTGCCAAGATTTGAGGAGTGTGCGATGAAAACGAGCGGCCAAATTATAGGGGTAGCCGTAATTGAATAATTATACCTAATACAAACATAACAAAAACTATTTACGTCATGCTTGGGAAGGTCAAAATAAAGATTTTCAATCACGACACCATACCAGTCTATAGTTACAACTTTTTAATTTCAATCAGTATAATACAATTATGCAGAGTTTTTTAAATCTACAAGAGAGGACCCTCCCCCCCCCCCCCCCTCCCTCTCCTACCAAAAGCAATAGTTTCTCCGCTCTGCGCTTTTTTCATAAAATTAACAAGAACAGTAATTTCATCTTCAATTTTTGTTATACCAAATTAAACATAGTTTTTTGAAAATTCATCAATGAAAAATAAATTTGCAAATAATGAAAAAAGTTTGCCATCAATTAATCGTAAAATACTTTGAGAAAAATAAAAAAACTTGAATATATGTTAATGCATGCCGTTAGCAAATAAAGCTTGTTAATATATTACAGTATATGTAAATATAAAAGCAGACCTGTGTGAATGTAAACTAAATTGAAATTTTCGGATTCTATGCACCTCTCAGAGTGTGTCTCGCTATAGCTTGAGGTTTGAACTTTGTCTCAGCTTCGATGCCCAATTAAGATCTAACAAGCATTGATAACTTTAATGTTATAGCTCCCAGAATCGCTCAGATGCAAATGGTGATAGAAAAGTGTAATAAAAGAAAATATTCTCAAGTGTGTTGGTTTAAACGATTAACAACGATACTCTAAGTATGATGGTTTCTAATTTAAGACATCTGAGACACATCAATGTTGATAGCGGAAATATACCTACTTGTTTTGTTAACAAAAATATGTAACTTGAAGATGTTTTACAATCACCTGCCTGTAAAAAATAAGCATTAACACACGATTTACAAGAAGTTATTTTTTAAATAAATTCCATTTAAATAAATTTAAAAACAAAATTTCAAATGAACCTTTAAACAGATTTTTTCTTCTTACAGACATTTAACACAGACATATTTAAATGAATCATTCTTTAAAATTAATAAGAAATCCCAAACGAAACCAGATCTAAAGCAGAATAATTTAATTGAAACAGAATAGAAAGACCTGTTTAACTAATCATTAACTATCGACTACGGTGGCTAACGGACGGCTATGATGTTGTTTTTTTTTATATATATAAATATATATATGCGTATATGCTTTTCGTCTATTTTATTTTCATTGTTATTTCTTCGAAATCGAAATAGTTCTATCAATTATAATAAAATACAAACCAAAAGGATTCATCAAAATTTATAGTATGTAGATAATATTGAAGAATAAAATCTTATGTGATTTCAATAAAAGATAAACGTTAGAAACAAGAATATTTTAGAAAGGGAATAGGTATTGGTAAACAATTTTATCAACCATCATTTCTTTCAACGACTAATAATATAAATTCTTAATATGATTTGATCCTTTATCTATTATTTTTGATTAAACATATTAGAATAATAAAATTGTTATATGAGAACTAAAGAGATTACATTTATACTATTTTGAGATTTATTGTTACAGTTTTTAAAATTTAAATAAAAAACTAACATTATATAAAGTGATTTGTTTATCGAAAGAGAATAAAATATGTCAGGTTGGTTGAGGTTAACGAAACAATGCCCGGCATGTGTTAAATTATAAGAAAAGTCAAGAATAATTAGCAGAAAATTGAATATTTTATCACTAACCAAATCAGAAGTTTGAACGAACGTTCGTTCGTTTTAGACAACCGACCATTATAACCTTGTGATCTTATATCTACAAAACTTACACAATTTGTGCAAGGTAAAACACAATTTGTGTCTGTCAATTTTAAAATTTGTGCAATTTTTGGAAGGGTTATTAGAACAGCATTTGTGCAAGCAAAACTTCAAATTAAATTTGACACAATGTATATGCACAAAAATTTACTAAATTTATACTAATTTCAGACTAAATTAAATAAAATATATCGAAAATGTTAAGAAAATTATATTAGCTCTTAATTATAAATAAATTAACAATATTTAGCATCAATTTAAATTTGTTTTTTGTTTACATAACCTTACATAACCCATTTGACATATGTCAAAACAAACTTGCACAAATAATTATTTTCTGCCACAAGAAAATTTTTTGTGTAATTTGTGTTGCACAAACTACACAAATTGTGATTTTAAGAACAGCAATTGTGCGCGCAACACTTGCCGCAATTACTATAAGAACAGCGATTTGTGTAAGTTGTGTGGATATAAGATCACTACCTAACTAATATTAAACCTGACTGCTCTTATGTCAAATCGTTTTTTTTGTTTTCTTTTATTTCTCTCAGAGAGAAACAGGTTTGTCTTCCCAAAGACGTGCGCAAATTTTTCATTTGATTCAAAATTGTACAATTATTGCGAGTTTCTTTTAAATCTATAAGAAAAAAACCTACCACAAAAAAATAATAGTTTCTCCCTCCCTGCGACTAAATAAAAAGAAATGAGAAAAATGACAGATTAAGATTTGATTCTAACCAAACATATAAATTTTGATCTTTTTTCTATTAAAAATAAACTAGCCAATAATGAAAAGTTGGTCGCCAAATAGTTTTCATAATATTTCAGGATATATATATATAACTTAGTTAGGGGCATTATAAAATAATAAAATATTCACTATTAAAAAATCACTGGAAATAACACAATAAATGTAAAATACTCTCGTAATTATTTTCATTCATTTTATAAAAATTAGCACAGCTAAAAATAAAAGATTTTACTTTTTGTTTCGTTTTAAATTATTTAATTGTTTTTAATTTATAATTTAATACGGTTACGGTTGTTGTAAATAAACAGAAATGCAAAGGGGGAAATGAGAAATTGAATATGACATATTAGTGAACACGATTTCTTATGTCTCTCTTCATACAATTTTAAAATTATGTTCTCTCTATAATTATATGTACTCTAAGGTTTTAGATCTACCTATATGCAATTGTGCACGTTTATCGTTTTCTACTTTTGGTAGTAGATAAAATTTTAATATCAACACTTTGTTGTTTTCTTTCTATTAATTTCTATTAATTACTAATACAACATCAGTAGGATTTGGATTACGGTTTGCTTCTGCTTACTTCGACATCGACTGCTTTGATGTCAAATACTCGAAATGCTATGCGTTCACCAACTTATCGCATATATATTAATTTACATAAAAATATAAATATAAATGTTATATTAATATTTGAATTCTAAATAAATAAATAAATCTCTTTACATTATGTAAAACCCGTGTAATGAGTGTCACGGATGTCATGGGTGTTACAGGTGTCATGGGTATCACAAGTGTTGCGATGATCGCCAGAGTCATGGGTATCACCGTTGTAATGGTTTTCATTAGTGTGGTTTTCTGGCTTGGTTGGTTCTGGTATGGTTTACATGGTTTTCTGTGCCAACGATATCTGGGCGAGAATTCCATCAATACCTGGTGATTTACTATTTTTCAGTTTGTTGATGGTGGTTTCCGCTTTTTCTATTCCTGGGCAAGGGACAAAAATCTGTTCACTTGTGGATCAATTGCTGGAATTGAATGAACTTCATTCGCCTTATCCAGTAGATCTCGAAGTGGGATCGTTGTTTTTATTTTTGATGGCAGTAGATCTTGGGGCAAATCTTTTATCAGATGTCGAGCATTTGTAAAGAACTCTTTCGAATTTCGATTATCCGCATGTTGATTGATGTTTTCACAACAGTTCACATGTGTTCGCGTTTCTTTTTCCAAAGAAGTTTTGCTGAGGCTAACTCCTTCCACATAGATAATCAGTTTGGGAGATTCGGGAGTTTTTTGCCGTTTTTCTTGCATTTTTATTTTCAAAAAACAATCAATTTTAATTAATAAATAAATAAAAATACATACAATAAATAAATAAAATATAGGTAAATAAATAAAAAATAAATTAGTAAATGTATAAATAAATAAATAAATTAATAAATAATTTAATAAATAAATTAATAAATAAATAAATCAAAATGCAGAATAAATAAATAAGCTAATCAATAATTAAATAATTAAATATTTTAATAAATTAATAAATTAAAATGGAGATGGAGATTTTAATTAAATTAAATTGCCTTGGAGATGTCTAAAGCGATAACGTATGTTTCACCTCCTTTATCAAGTATGCTATTCCAACAATGCACTATATAGTTTAATAGATCAGTGGTTGATCTTTTGTTTCGTAAACCGTATTGGCTGTCGGCTATTAAATGATTTACTTACAGAAATTTTGAAATGTGTGTATTAATATCATGCTCGTAGACTTTGGATACGACCGATACTAAAGCTATTGGCCTATAATTTGAGATATTGGATTTTGGTCCCTTTTTGGGGACGGGCTGGACATTGGTAGAATATTTTTGTCAAAGTTGGTGCAAGTTCTTTGGAAAAGGTTTTTAAAATGATGGGTGGAATATTGTCCATTCCTGAGGCTTTGTTGATGTTTAACCTCCTTAAAAGTTTGGCGACTATTTTGGGTTTGAAGTGGAGTTCGCATTCATATTAACTCCTGAAGTCTGGATTTGAGGTATTTCTTTAGGAGTTTCAAAACAGTGGAGCTCAGAGCAAAACGTACGGCAAATAAGTTAGCTTTTCTTGCGGGATCATTGACGATTAAATCACCATAAAAAATATTAGGAATAGAAGAGTTTGTACCAGAATTTAAAAAATTGATGGAACTGTAGAAACTCTTGTCAGAAACAGACATAAACGTAAGTTTTGAGGCTTTCGCTCTCTCAATTTCAGACTTTTTGTTTGAGATAATCTGGTTAGATATTTTGTTGGCCTTTAGATATTGGGATCGATTAGTGGGAGTTTTGTTATGAATCCATATGTTAGATGTTCTACGTCTGTTTTTAAGTGCCGTTTTGGATGCTTTCGAATACAAGTATTTTTGTTTGGGTTTTACAATGGAAAAAGGGACGAATTTATTGATAGCAAATTGGATGGTTTCTGTAAAGTTTTGAGCAGAAACATTTACATTGTTAGTGTAAAAACAATGACGGTCGAAAGGGAAAACATGGAAAAAATTTTGAAGACCACTCTTATCCATTTTTGAGTAGTGAAATATCTTACGGGGTTTGGGAGCTGTAGTTCTAAGTAAATCAGTTTTGATAACTAATGAAATCAAATAATGATCAGAATTTCCAATACTACCTTTCGCTACATCGACACTCGTAATATCTGGCATTGTGGTAAGATAAAGATCTAAAAGAAAACTATTATCACCGCCATTACGGGGATTGAAAGTTGGGCTTTTAACAATTTGGAATAGGCATTGAGACGCGGCAAACATTTCTGCCAGCTTTCCACTATTGTCAACATCGTCGGTCGATTTGGAGAATTACAGCCATGATTTGTTGTGGACGTTGAAGTCACCGGTAACGATAACTTCACAATTAAAGACTTTGCTCTAATCTCGTCCACAATTTTTGTTTGTGAATTAAAAAAGTTTGGGTTACGTTTTTTCGGGGACCGGTATGAAGCAAAAGTAATTTCTGGAAGACAAATCTTTAAAACCATTGTATTGAAGCCGTCACCGTGTAGTTCAAAATTTGGAAAGCGTGTATACGCAACACTCTCATGAATGAATGCGCAAACGCCCTGATGAAGTTTGAAGGCTGATTCAAGCCTATATTTGGAATTAAGCGATTCTATAAAGAGAAAATGTTCAGAAACTTGTGTTTCTGTAAGGAATAGAATGTTCGGTTTGTCGTGCTCAAGATGATATATGTATCAAAAGGCTTATTTTATTTTTTTATGTTTTATTTTAAAATGCATAACTAAGTAAAAAATCTTATAATACAATAAAATATGACATATGCCAATATTTCATGATAAGATGAAGAAATAATAACAAAATAATAAGTGAAAAACAAATTGTGACAAATTTGCAGAAAACAAAACAATACTAATTGCCAATAATCCAGCTGATGAAGCGCACCTCAGACGCAGCACCCACCACCTCAATCGAGGCAAAAAGCCCACACAGAATTATGTGTTAGTCTGATTCCTTGGAAGAGCTAACGATCGGTACCACTACGGAACGTGGCCCGTTGACTAATTAAAGTTCGTCGGCCAGCACCCTAAGATATCATCTTGGCCAATGATATCTCCTGCCAGTGGTATGTGATGTCTCACTCTGACTCATACGTCAATGGAAGGGACTGGAGTACGCAGGGTAGTCAGACCCGTAGATCAACATTGACCCCTCCTGCGGTTGTATATTAAATTAATAAATTATAAATTAATAAATTAATTAATTAATAAATTTTAAAATCGGCCGGCAGAATGCTCGCATAGAGTGAGCCAGAGCTGCTACGAGCCTGCTGTTTCCGTAAAAATTCGTTTGTCCGGAAAAATTTCTATTGCATGAATCAACGCGATCAATACAATTTATCGTCTTCTTATTCATACCTTTCTCAACCCTGTTTGTAATGGTTATGTTTTTATCGCTTGCTGTCCCATTTTGATATGTTGTTGATTCATAACTTTTTTGTTATATGTACACGAATATTTTGTTTTTGAAAGAAAGTCGAACTGAACTAAATGAATGAGTCGGTCAGAGTTACTTTTTGGATTTTTTTGTTGTAATTATTAAAACACCTAAGTTGATTAATTTTCTTTTATTTTTTTGTTAAAATTCTCAACCAAGTGTCGTGTTAGTGAGCATTATAATATTTTCCTGAAAATTTGACTTGGTTTCATTAAATATTAATAAAAAAATCAAAATATAAAAGAAATCTAATGGTTTGTTTTGTCATTTGGTGAGTACAATTCAGTGAAAACAATATTGAAGTTTAAACTAAGATTCATATTAATTCATATTAAAAATAATTATAAATGTAATCAAAATAATAACATAATAGCAAATTAAACTTTTTATTATTATCGATACATTGTTATATCATTCTGGCTGTGTTGTACATAGGATGCCGTTGTTGTGTGCAGTTTAAACAGGCTCATACCATAAACGCAATACGAGTAACTGTACAATTGGCGCAACGATTAAATTGTTTTTATTATTATTATTAAACAATCATCCAGACCAAAGGCGCTACATTATTATATATCACTTGTATTACTATTTATTGGATTATTCTTGTGCAATAATAGTCCAGAGCAGAGGCGCGACATTGTTATTTATCATTTGTTTTACTATTTTTTTGATTAATCTTATGCAACAATCGCCCAGACCAGAGGTGCACCATTATTAGTGGCAACTAGTAAAATTTTTCGTTTTATTATTCTTGAGCAACAATCGCCCGGACCTGAGGTGCAACATTATTAGTGTTATAGTGAGAATTAGAACTAATCTTTAGTTAGTATAATCGGCTCAATCAACGTGCACATGAGGAGATGGATCTGATGCAATTCTAGGGTGAGTAGTGGCTCCATAGCTATCTGCAATCAAGAATGTGATGTATGACAAAATAATATTTGCTGGCAATATGTGAACAAGTAATGTTTGGAATTGCTTTGTGAGTACGCCAAATCTTGCTGGTTATGTCGAAACTTGAGTCTAAAAAGTCAAATAAATTAAAGCTTTACAACAGTTGTTTGGTTCACAATAATCTAATAAATTTTAACAATATTAAGAAACACAATATATATATTTCCATTAAGACGCTGTTTCCATTAAGACGCCAAAAACGGAAACACTAAAAATTAGCATCAGTTTTCATTTTGAATAACTAAAAACGTTTAAAACATCTCAAATAAAAATAAAAATACAAAGATTTTGATGTAAGTATTGCAAATATAGGAATAAAAAAAATAGTTTTGTCAAAACTTTAAATATTTTTAGAATAAAATGTGTTGTGTAGCAGGAATTACAATATGCGTCACAAAAACACATAAAAGCTTTTATGATCAAGGTTTCACAACAACATGCGTTCTTAGGTGTTGATGGATTTAATTTTTCTTTTTCAATTCAAATTTTTTAAAAAATGGATAACCATTTTCAAGACATAAGCCAATATTTAATGATAGGATAAAGGATATAAAAATATAACTAAAGAGCAAAAAGCAAATTTTGTAGAAAAATTGATAATAACAGGGCTGAAATACGCGGGTTTTCACACCTATAGATCAAAAATAAAAAATATATGTTATAGAATTGTATTTATTTTGTTTGGATCTGCAAATCTCTGTTGACTTTAATATATTATGCCTGATTTTAACCAAACTGGTACACAAATCTATCGGACCAAGAAATCCATTTTTCTTGCGGATATAATTAAAAGCTTTTCTTGAAAAAACATCAACGTCTTGATTAAATTTTCATTACCTACGTAATTTGGTTATCGTATATTAAAAAAATAACTTTACAGTTTCTTCTCAGACATAAAATATTTGACCGTATTAACCATCGTAAAACCCAAACACAGTTATTCATTTAATTCTATCAATTATTTTTCAAAATAATATCCGAAGTCTTTGAACTATCTCAAAGAGTTGTAATATTTTGTTTAATTACTATAATAATACTAAAGAGTACATTTCCACATCCCACATAGTCAAATACGTTACGTAAATATTTAAATAGGGTTAACATGATTTTAACAATCATGCTTACTACTATTAAGTGGGTGGCCAATGTTTATTTAAACTTTTAAGTTTTTGGTATCAATGTTTTTGTTTTTTAAATTATTGATGTTTATTGTGTGATTTTTAAATTAACAATTTATCTGTTGTTTTTAGATTGTCAAAACGGTAAACGAAATTCAGATTTATCGGTTATATTTACATATAATTATAAAGTAAAAACTTGATAATATACGGAAAAAATAGTTAAATTAATGATAAATAATAAATATTTTCTAGAAAAACAAAATGAAGTGCTAACTTATGAATTTTATTAATGTAATTTCGGTATAACACGATTTTTATAATCATATATAAATGTAGACATGTTTCGATTTAAACGAACCCAAATTTTTGTATATTATCTCACTATCTATCTATCAAAATCTATGATTTGGAAAATTTGAATAATAAATAAATTTATTGTTTGTTTTTTATCTTTCGTGGTAAGCTTATAATATATAAGACAAAAAAACCACAAAATAAACAAGAAATTATATAAATATTTATTCAAGTAAAGACAAAAATCTCATTTAAAAGTTTTAAATAAACGGCTTTGAAGGTGACGACAACGAATATTTTTAAATTTAAATCCATTAAATAGCAAAGAATAAGGCATACAGTATACATTTCTACTTCAACAAATCACCATAATTTTTTATCTAATAAGTTCTAATAATGTGGTTGCAAAATCAATAAATTATTCAATAACGATGTGAAATATTTATACAAAGTGGATTACATTAGAAAATTGTATCTTTTTTTAATAAAAAAGTGTTGTGTAATATTAATTACAATTCATATGTTACAACACAAAGAGATCGTCTAGAGCGTGATTTCCTGACAGAGATTCGCATATTTGTATTATTTTCAATCGTTATATATGTCTTTTGGTACTTTTGCACGTGTTCAGCGCAATGGCATAATCAATAAATCAAACAATCCAAAATAATCAGAGTTCTAAACGCAATATTTTGGAAATAGTGAAATAGGTATGTAGGCCACATTTTCAGAATATTGTGTTTCTTGCTTAAATTATTGTCAAAAACGACAAACAAGAACTTAGCCCGTAAAACAATTTTGAAAAAAAGTCCTTCAATGTGCATTATTCGTGCAAGCTATAAAATCCCCATACACAAAATTGTGCATATACATGTTATTGCAAATGATGGGCACTATACAGTGTACAGGTCGTTAAACGCCGTAGCACATATGTGCACACATAAGTTAACCGCATGTACGTTTTCTAAAATACCCGGTTTCATTTCATTTAGCTTTTTAAGAGATAATATGACTTTCGTAATAATAAAGTGATGAATTTTATTTTATTTTCATCTAAAATTATGTGCAAAAGAAATTTTTTTGTGAAGTTGATTAAAACATACTCATAAAACAAACGGGCACTTTGGATAATTAATTTTAATGATTCAAAAATATTAGTTTATTTTTATAATATTGTTTGTTTATCATTACTTATATTCAAATCTAGTTTTTATTATATAAAGAAAATTGTGAGAAATTAATATTATTTTTAATAGATAAGCTAAATATATAAATTTTTGGAATGCCAATTTTTTTCATTTAAATCGTTAAAAAAAAGCAACAACATGGACGTTTGAAGGACATTTCCTACCTTTGCACTTCTCCATTTATATGGATAACTTCATATGTGTGAATAGAGATAGCGTCACTATTATAAACATTAATTTGCGATAAAATGGTACCAAATGAACATCAATCTTCACCTTTAAACGATTTTAGCGCTTTCGATTGTGACGGTTTCTTTAAAAAACATATTCAAAAATTATATTTCGTTCAGCATACCCGACCTTACACAATTTGAAAAAAAAAATAACTTCAATCAAAAATTATCTTTTATCTAGTCAATCAAAAATTATCTTTTCTTCAAAAACACCAAGCAACCGCATCGCAACAATCAAAGCGATTCTCAAAACCTTTTAATCAAACTAAACACCATTTTTACTACAACTTTTGAATGCAAAATTGCACTTCAATTTTCCATTGAACAAATCTTACCGACGTCTCTCGAATCTCAGTCATCAAAATACAATTAAATTAAACAAAAAAAAAATCTCATTCAGTAAAATCAAATTGACAAATTAAAACATATTCGACTCCCACATAAAAAATTTAATTCTACTTACAACAATTTTAATAAAGTCACTTCAAAGTATAAAAAATAACAGTAAGTAAGTAAATAAATATAAAAAAAACACGAATCATTTGAGTTATAATTCACTGAAAGTTCATAGTCATCTAAACATTTGAGGTAACAACACATTACATCTTATAAGATGAATAAACAAATGTTTTTTTATTTTCAATTTATACAAAACAAAAAATTATAATTTTTTTTTATAAAAAATATATATTCTTGTTCCAGTAAGAAGATGGCAAGACAAGATTTAAAGAATAATCAATTTTTTTTATTATCATTAAAAAATGCGTATATATTTTGTTTTGCTATTCTTAAAAGTTATTTGAATTACATACATAAACTGGAACATGTAAAAAGCGGTTACAGTACAGTAAGAGAATTAAGATTATAAAATAATCAAGATAAAAAAAATCAGATAAGTACCAAGACAACGGTACTTGTTTTGTAGTTTCTGTCAAATTTTTAATTTTTGAGGGTAACATTTTTGCTTTGCTCCACTTTGCTCCACAAAAAACCACTCTGCTCCACAAAAAATATAGTGGGTTTTTGTAATTTTCCATGACTAGCCCTTCAGTTAGAATTTGAGTATTAAAAATCCGTTCATCATGTTAGTCAACTAATTGTGCTTTGTGGACTGGGTTAGAACAACCAAATGAATTTAAAAAAAAAGTAGATTTATATATGAAATCTACTTAATTTAATACATGTCGGAAAAGTGGTGAAAGCCACTGATTAGATACTTTTAGACTAATAGTTTAAAAAAATCAATGAAATTTTTTTACTCGTGCATGAAAACCCTAACATTTACAGACCGAAAAAAAGTCAGACGTCTTCTAATTTGAACCTCACTTTTTTGGAAAAATTACTTCCGGCATTAACACATTACCGATGGTATCGCATTTTTGTTAATTAAAACATTAGACCGAATAATTTAAATCACATGCTATCGAATTAATTAAAACATTAGACCGAATAATTTAAATCACATGCTACCCACTAACGAAATAAATTCAAATATTTTTGTTTAAGTAATCAATATTTGCCTTAGTTTCTGAAAGAAACCTCATTTTTGGGCTAAGCAGAAACGCAGCATCATAAGATGGTCAAATATAATTTATATCTCATCAAAAATGAGTTTTTATCTGTATTATCAACTAGCAATTGCTTCGTCAAGTGAGAAGACTTTTGTCCCTTACACAACAAAAGATAAGGAGAAGCCACCATCAAAAAACTGAAAAATGACAAATCACCAGATCGGTCGGTTATACAAAGTATCGAAATTGTCATTATTATCGATTTTTACATAATCGAGGATGCTGAGTTCAATGGTGATGGTAAAAATGTTGACCGGACTCAGGGTAGTTCAATAAGTGGTGGGGATATAGAATCAAAATTATCGTCATTCTTATTGATTTAAACATGCTTGAGGATGCTGAATCCAACAGTGATGTTTAAATTGGGATCAAAAATATAAGGGTGTCACTAAAGGGTGGGAGTTTGGGCTGAAAGCCGAAAATATATTATGGGTACCGATTTTGGATAAATTGAGGGTACTGAGAGCAATGGTGATGCTGAAATTAGTATTTGGGGTCCAAGCAAGAAACTAGAGGTTAAGAGTTTGGGTCTAAATCTAAAATTAGGGAAATGTTCCGATATACATAATAAATATTGGTTTTTCTATGAATCAAGGATACTGAATCCAATGGTCGTCTTGGAATATGCAATCAAGCAACCATAGGAGCAAAATCAGAAGCTTGAGGATGGGGTGGAAAATAAAAAAATGTTCAAATATACATTAAACACCAAAGCTAGAGTTACTTAGCAAAGCAGACCCTTAAAAGTGGATATTCTTAAATATTAGTTGAATTATATCGTCAAACTGATGTATCGTCGAAAAATGGCAGAAAAATATTTTAAAATTATTAAATAAGAAAAATAACAAACTAAAATAGCAAATTCTTTATATTTCTTATATTGTAAGCATCCTAACTGGTTTTGTCCTAGAACTAACCGCGGTGGTCGAACTTTATATGATTATTCTATTAACTCTGATTGTGTTGTTATCGCTCCCCAAGATCCTACCCACTATAGTCCTGCTGGAGTCCCTAGTATTATTGATATATTTTTAACAAACAACCCACAGTTGATATCCGAAGTTAACACCATTCAAGCACTCTGCTCCGATCATCTGCCAGCATTGGCGTAACTAGGAAATTGTTCTAGGGTGGGCCTGGCCCCATAATATTGCTGAGTAAAATAATTAATAAATTTTCCGTTTTTATTTCTTTCTTTTAATACATAACGGGTGGGTCAATTTGAAGTTTATTTTAAATTTACTATCAATTATATATTTTTTCTAGGTTATTTATGTTAGGTTAGTATGCAGTTACTGTCACCAAAAACACAACATCAGGACGACATAGTAAGACTAAAATACGTAGGTTGTGATACCAAAGAATCTCGTTCCCCGACTCGAACTATTTGGAGCTTCTCATGAAGCTAAGTATTTGCGTGAGTTTATAATTACCCAAGTCTGTGAGAGTTTTAAATGTGTGCGCTCCAAAAGAGTTTTCCATAGAAATGGAGAATGCTAGACACGTGCAAAGTAGATGAAACGCTGGTTCCTCCTGATCCTCATCCTTACAGCTCATTCAACAGTACTTGGGTGCTCTCCACTGATTCAGTAACCAGTGATGACTTTACCCATGAACTAATATTCTGGATACTCAAAGGATAAGTTCTCTGGAACGCTGCAGGTCTAGTGTGGGAAAGATTAACCTGCTTATCTTGCAGCTAATTTTGTTTGACTACCGCCCTATAGGTTACGCATTTACCTCTGTCATAAGTTAGTTGTTTGAGAGGGGCAAACGACCCGCTTAGAGCTTCCATTTCTATTAGAAGATCGAGTTCAGTTCCTTCCTTAGCAAGTGCTTCCGTTATATAGTTGCCCTTAACGCCACTGTAATCCGGCACCTATAGAATATGAACGGTGAAATTAACGGTGTTTAGTGTCACTTTTGATACCGTAGCTACTACATCTACCGATTTTAATGCACTTATTTATGTTTATATTTAGATATATGTTTGTGTAAATAATAAATCTTTAAATCATAAAAATAAAAAAAAAAAAGTTCTTTTTAAAACCGACATTTTTAGCAAATTAAAATTGAAAAAAAATCATATAAAACTATAAACTGTATTATAAATTATAAATCCTTACTTAGTATCTTTCAAACAAACAAAAATTATACAAAATCAATATTCCTAGTCTCTAAATTTCTTAACATATTTTGAGGCACCTTGTGTCAAAGCTATTGAAAAAATAAAAATTAGTTCAAAAATAACAATTCATTATTTACAGTAATCACACAGTCCCCCAACCATTTAATGCAGTACTGTGCACAACGATCTTCATTTTCAGCCATACAGAATTCAGATAATTCCAGAAATAAATCCATCAGACCTCGAATTACGCCATCAATTTGCTAATGGCGATACAAACAAAATTGAAACTACGAGTAGTGTTGGTGTTTCGGTGTGGTCTTAGGTCTTATGGAGAAAAGCGACCGTATTTTTTAAAACGAAGTCTATATTGTTTTTATTGCGTTGTTTTTCGTTGAACAAATTGAAAGGAGTGGTTTTCCAGAAATTGTGAATTTTATTTGAAATTCTGACATCTGATCTGACATGTCACATGTTGGAAAGAAAATGTTTTCTCTTTTAAACTTCGATAATATGGTGAACCGATAAGATAAGCGACCATTTTGTAGATACTTTTGCGGCAGTATTATTGGTACTACTTATTAAATCGAAATGAAGATCAGTGATATGAACTGTAAAATTTTTTTTCATACTTGTCAATAAATAGTTCAATTTGGTTTATTTCTAATACTTTAACGGTAGGTGGTTTTTTCTATCGAGATGATCATATATCACAAATAAAAAACAAATAATTTAATTAAATAGTCATGCTAACGTTTTGAAATAATTTTGAACAGCAAATTCTTTAGTTCCCTAACTGTTATATGCTTCAAGAGCTTCGTGTTCTAGGGGGGGCCAAAATTCGTCTAGAGGGGGCCGGACCCTCTGGGCCCCTACCTAGTTACGCCTATGTCTGCCAGTCTTCTGTTCAATAGTATTTAATAATCAAGTAGATCATTGCCATCGTAAATACTTTAACTATAAAAATGCTAATTGGAGCATTTATCAGAATCATATATCATCTGAAATTGAAAATTTCAATTTAAGTTCAATTCATACTATTTCAGATGTCAACGTTGCAGTCGATTTTTTGACAGCATCTATTTCTTCAGCTCGTGAGCTATCCATACCGCTTGTGCCTGTTCTTCCAACTGATAAATTGTTATTATCTGATCAAGTGTTAAGTAATAAACTTGCCTCAATAAACTTGCTAAATAGAATTATTAAATATCATATAAATATTCTTTATAATCAAAAATGGCAAACGAAGCTTGAATGCTTGGATAATGGTTCAAAAAACTTCTGGAAAACAACTAAACATTTTAAAAACCATCGCAAGTCCATTCCACCATTAGTTATTCCCAACACTGGAAATCGAATTTTCTTAAATACAGAAAAAGCACAAGTATTGGCTGATGTCTTCCTTGACGCTCATCAAATTCCAAACTGCAATATTGTAATTGAATAACAAGTGAATGACTTTTGCACTAATTTCAATAATTTGGATAACAATGTTACAATTCCTGAAATTCACCCTTCTGAAATTTCTGATATTTTGAAATTCCTTCCAAGGCTCAAAGCTCCAGGTGTAGATAATATTCCATTTATTTTACTTAAAAATCTTCCTGAAAGTGGAATCCATTTTCTTAAGATAATATTCGAGTGCTGCTTGAACCTAGGCTATTTCCCCATTCAATGGAAAAAAGCAAAAATTACTCCTGTTTTAAAGTCTGGCAAAGACCCCACTCTTGCTACAAGCTACAGACCTATTAGTCTTCTTTGTACATTGGGAAAACTCTTTGAGCAGTTTATCAAAAGAAGAATGGAAGAGTTCATAGCTGATAATCAAATAATTATAAACGAGCAATTTGGTTTTAGATCTGGGCACTCTACAGTTCATCAAATCCATCGTGTAGTCAATCATATTAAATCCAATAGATCTTCGCTAAAATCTACTGGAATGATATTATTAGACCTTGAACGAGCCTTTGATAAAGTTTGGCAAGACGCAGTCTGCTATAAATTATTTATATATGGATTTCCAATATTTTTAATTAAAATCATAAAATCGTTCTTAACTGATAGAACATTTTTTGTCCAGATTTTTGATTCCATGTCCTCTATACTTAGCATTCCAGCTGGGGTTCCTCAAGGTGCTGTATTGAGTCCTTTGCTTTTTTGTTTATTCATCAATGATATTCCAAGAGATAGTGAATGTAAATTATCATTATTTGCTGATGACACTGCAATATTTGTGTCAGATGAGCTGGCGGTATCTATTATCAATAAGCTTCAATTGTACCTCACTAAAATTCTCGAATTTTCTAAAAACTGGAAACTTAGTATTAACATATCAAAATGTGAAGCTATTTATTTTACTAGGTGCAGAGCATCCCGTAAACTTCCACAACAACCCCTTCTGATTCAAAACTCTTCTTTGGAATGGAAACCTTCAACTAAATATTTAGGAATTTATTTGGATAAATCATTAACATTTAAGACACACGTCACTCAAATACAACAAAAATGTAATGCACTGTTCAAAAGTCTATATCCTCTACTCAACAGAAATAGTAAACTGAATAGTCATAATAAGACACTAATTTACAAGTGTGTGATTCTTAATATCATACTTTATGGTGCGCCAATTTGGTGGGATATTGCTTTGTGTCATAAAAAGAAATTTCAAATTATTCAAAACAAATTTCTAAAAACTATATATAAACGCCCTAGACGTTATAGCACTTTAAGACTGCACAACGAATTAAATATAAAGCTTGTCAATGTAGTTGCTAGAGAAGCTAGTGATAGATACATAAATAAATTAAATCATATTGAAAATGAATTGATAAACGCAATTAGCTTTACCACCGCTTAATTTTTGCAACGTAGCTTTTAAGTTTAGATTTAAGTAGGTTAGGTAAATATAAGTTTTTTATTAGTTACTAAGCAGACTGAACTGCATTTGAAAATATAAACATTATTTTTTAATTTATTTTTCGCAATACTCATACTAATTAATTTCATCTGCTGTAAAGCTTACTATTAAAAGCTGATCTCAGTAAATTATTAAATGTACACAACTGTATTATAAAAATTGAAGTCAATAAAGGATTATTATTATTATATTTCTTATATTACTTCGGTCTGAAAGACCTAAGTATTACTTTCATGAGCTCAAAGTGAAATTCTTACCCCCACTTTTTTTGACATTTCTCGACGTTTTAGGACCTCCTGATTCTAAAAAAGCAAAAAAAAAAATGTATGTCTGTCTGTCGGCCGGCCGTCATTACCTACGCTGCAGGGAAAACCACTGGAGGGATTTCAAAAATTTTTTTTCTAAAAATAGGTATACTCAAGGGACAGGTCCGAAAGGACGCTGTGTTCGATAACTGTACCGGAAGTGTGTCGAAAAAATCATTATGTGTGTCAAAACAAGGAAATTTGCATATTTTTGGCTTAAAAAACGGTCATTTTAAGTGATTACGAGTAGGAACATTGAATTTGGAGAAATCTTGATGGTCGGGATTGGTATGTGAGATCAAAAACTAGATTATTGCATTAGAAGTTTGTCAAAAAAAAGTTGTCAAGTGTGTCAAAAGAAAGATTTTTATTTATTTTTTTACCTAATTTTTTGGAAAAAATATAAAATTAATTGTTTGTTTGAAATGAAGTTTTATTATTATTATTGAGAATCATGGCATTACAAGTTTGTCAAAAAAGTGTTGTCAAGTGTGTCAAAAGAAAGATTTTTATTTTTTTTTTACCCAATTTTTTGGAAATAAAATTGTTTGTTTAAAATGAAATTTTATTATTATTATTGAGAATTATGGCATTATAAGTTTGTCAACAAAATGTTGTCAAGTGTGTCAAAAGATTTTTATTTAGTTTTTTACCCAATTTTTTGGCAAAAAAATAAATTGTTTGTTTGAAATGAAATTTTATTATTATTATTGAGAATTATGGCATTATAAGTTTGTCAAAAAATAATGTCAAGTGTGTCAAAAAATGATTTCATTTAATTTTTTAGCCAATATTTTGGGAAAAAAATGTAGCTGTTTTTATGACGTAAATGTAATTTAAAATGAAATTGGACATGGAAATTTTTGAATTTGTTGTAGTTTTTGAAATATTTTTGGAATTTTGAAAAAGTTTGTATTTTTGATTTTGTAATAATTTTTGCAATATTTTTAGAATTTCGGCAAACGTTTTAATTTTTGATTTTGTAAGAATTTTTGAAATATTTTTAGAATTTGGAAAAATTTTTAATTTTTGATATTATTATAATTTTTGGAATTTTGAAAAAAGTTTGAATTTTTGATTTTGTAATAATTTTTGCAATATGTTTAGAATTTTGGAAAAAGTTTGAATTTTTAAGAATTTTTGAAATATTATTGGAATTTAGAAAATATTTAAATATTTGATTTTATTCTAATATTTGGAATATTTTTGGAATTTTGAAAAAGTTTGATTTTATTTAGTTTAACAATATTTTTGGAATTTCGATTATAATTTTCCGGCAACGTATTGATGTTTCGTGTTAGTTTTGTAATAAATTTTTAAACAGAGATAAAATACTTGTACTTCAACAAAGAGTTATGTTTGATGTACATCGCTGCCCAAAACTAAAAACCATGTCCTCATAAAAGTTTTTTGCCGAAAACTATATCAAAATCCTTAACCCAGACCGAAGTCTTGATATCTCAGAGCTGTAAGATTTCAGCCCCTCCATATTTTTTATTATTGTAATATACAAACAAATGCCACAAAAATAAGACAGTATCGATTTGAGTGCTCATCATTTTCTTGTATAAATAATTGAACTTCGTCTTTAAACGATATTGAGTAAACTAGACGGAAAACAATCTGTTTTTAAAATATTTAATGTCATTTATTCTCTGTTTTATAAACTTTACATTTGTAAATAAACACACAAAATATTTAAAACAATTTTTCAGAATCAGTGCTACGAACTCTGTCAAAACGTAACCATACGGTATAGTACATAAATTATACATAGTATATAAACGAATATCTTAAATCCAACCAAATAAAAGGAATAGTGCAGCGGTTGATAAAATCGAGAGAATCAATATCCACAAACTTGGAAATAGAGGATGAATTATTTGATGAGACGATTGTACAGCGATCGAAAACACACTACAAGAAATTCTGGAAGTACTAGTAAATAATGGTTCATCTAAACTACCAATAATTTTGGAAGATGAAATTCCAGCTCAAATTCCAACAACTAGTAAAATAATATCACAAAATTCAACAAATTTTTGTTTACAGAAAAAAAGTCCTATTAACTCTTTGAAGTATTCAATTGAACTTGAAAATGTATCAGTGAATCTCTTGAAAGAATTGAAAATACGGAACGAAACACAAAATAATCCAAAAAAAAATATTGGAAGAACTAGATTCTCGATTCTCTAAATTTGCAGAAGTAAGAAAATACATCATTTCAAACCGAAACTTACGAAATTTTATCGAATAAGTCAGAAATGGAAGTCGAGGAAAATGTAGCAGAAAACAATTCTTCAATGAAATCTTTGAAATGTTCAATTGAATTTGAAAAACTATTAATAACTCTCTAAATTCAGAGAAGAAAAACAAGTAAAATATGAAATGGATTCGACAAACTTATCCAAGTGTGTTAAAAAAATGAAAAGATTAAATATCGTAGAAGATCAGGAGGTGCAAAATGTAATGCTAAATGAGAATAAATCAAGCCTCCGACAAAGAGATGCAGTAGAAATAAAAGAACTTCACAAAATCAACTCATTGAACTGAAAAAATCGATAACAAACAACGAAAGTAAACGTAGAACTCGATCTCGAACCAAAAAAGAAATGCTCCTTGATTAGTTTTTAAATAGAATAGTATTATCATTGAAATTTGAAATAAATCAACAAGCAATTACCGAAATAAATAGCAAAACATTTTCGTTCAATTTATAATACATAGTGTATTTCATAGTACAAATTTTTTATTACGTGGTTCTGCATTTCAACATCGCCATTGGATTCAGCATTCTCGATTTATAGAAAAACCAATATTTATTATGCATATTTGACCATTACCCCAATTTTAGACCCAAACCCTTATCCTCTAGTTTCTTCCCTAGAGCCCAAATACTAATTTCAGCATCACCATTGAAATCAGTGCCCTTGATTTATGAGTATTGATATAATATAAATGTGAATATTTTCGGCTTTCAGCCCTCAACTCCCACCCTTTAGTGAAACACTTATATTTTTGATCCCAATTTAAACATGACTGTTGGATTCAGCGTCCTCAAGTATGTTGAAATAAACCGTAATGATGACAATTTTGATACGATTCGTGAACAGACCCCAACCCTCACCCCTTATTGAACTATCCTGAGTTCAGTCAACATTTTTGCTATCACCATTGAACTCAGCATCCTCGATTATGTAAAAATCGATAATAATGACAATAATTTCGAAACTGTGTGTATCTGACCCCCCAACTCCAATCTATTATTGGACTACCTTGAGTCCGGCCCCAATTTTTAATATCATAATTGAACGTAGCATCCCCGATTATGTTAAAATTGATAATGATGATTCTAATTTCAATATTTTGTATAACAGCCCCAACCCCACCCCTTATTGAACTACCCTGTGTCCGATCAACATTTTTACCATCACCATTGAACTCAGCATCCTCGATTATATAAAAATCGATAATAATGACAATAATTTCGATACTTTGTATAACCGGTTGAGTATTAGCTGACCATAATAGTTGAGTATTAGCTGACCAAATTTTACTAGCCTATTCCATTTTTGATTAAACTATTGAATTGTACAAAGCTTTTGTCAATGTGATATTACTAAGTTTTATTGCTGTACGTTTATTAAAGTCAAGAATAGCATGCTGATTTGTGCAGATTTTGTTGATTTGGTATTTGTATGTCAATGATTTATCTATCATGACACCTAAATCCGTAATTATATGAACCATTGAAAGATTAGATCCATTATTTGCATATATTTTATTTTTCGGTTGCTTACGACGAATGTTAATGCCATACATTTCTCAATGTTCAGAAGCATTCTGTTTACTAGACACCAGTTGTGTAAAATTGGGAGTTGCAGTGTATATGGGAAGAGGACATTGACCTATTGACATTGACCTATTGACATTGGACATTGACTTTGTATATTTTCAAGTCGTCAGCATATAAAGAAAATTTACAATCTCTTAATAGTAAGGTTAGATCGTTAATAGCCAATAAAAATAAGAAAGGACCCAAATGACTGCCTCGATATACAAAGGATGTAACATTGATTGCCCGTCAATAATTACCAGGAAATCTTACCACCTGGTGTCTGTTCGTCCAATAAGATTCCACCTCCTGCAAGATTTTGTCCCTATAACACCATATTTTTAAGATTACAAATTAATAAAGCATGATCTACTTTATCGAAGGATTACAAAAGATTACGATTTACTCAAATCAAAGCCATTGCTGATTAGGGTGGATCAAGTCTCTAAGAACTATGTACAATTTTCGAGGAATTATTGACAAAATGATAATTTTATGCTTATCTTCATTTTTCAATATTGGAGTTATAAATGATAATTTCCGGGTATCAGGGAAGATACCCTTACTTAGAGAAAGATTAAATAAGCAGTGAAGATGTTTTGATATACTAGTTACTGTCCTCATAATGAACTTTGGAGGAATTAAATCTGTTCCCCTATTTTAGTGTCTAAAGACTGAATTGAATTATTAACTTTCCCGAGCGTAAGCTCGATTTCTCATATTCTGTCAACTGAGGGCCAACTGTGTAACTGGTCAGTGGTCAGTGGTCAGTCGTCATTTTTTTTGTATGCCTTATTTCTTTTATTTCTTAGTGTTCTAAGTACTTTATCAAAGTTGGCAGGCTATAAAAGTGTTGAAACAATTTTCTTTGGTGCATGCTTATCGATAGTTTTACACAAAAATTCATTAAACAAAGATGCGGCAATATTTAAACAGTTTGAACTACGATTTTTTGTACAACCATATTCATTCTGATTTAGTAAAATCTATACTTTTCTTCTTTTGCTACTTTTAAGTTCTAATGCCTTGGAATGGGAGTGATAATCAAATGAATTTCCACTCTTTTGTTTTTCGTTCTGTAGCCCGGTACATCGTTAAACAGGAATTGAGATAAAAATAATAGCTTTTTTCATTTTATAATGAAAAAAACTATTTTTTTTCTAAATTCCTATTTTACGATGTACCGGGGTATACAGAAAGAAATTCTTATGACGTATCTTCTGCTACTAGTCTTCTTAGATGTAACTTCGCCATGTTCGAACCTTATGGATTCGAAGATGTATATTGACTGCAGATTCAATGTTGTAACTGTGGTGATTATTCAGAGAAACCCATATGCCTAGCTATGATTAAAACACATAAAAAATCATATTCACGAGTTAGCTTAACGTACGAGCTAGCTTAACTAATACATTATAAATTTCTTCGGCTCAAGAAATTTAGAAAATCAGACATAAACCAACAAACAGACAGAAAATCCAATTAGTTTTAACAATC
Organism: Diogma glabrata; assembly: GCA_963693315.1. NCBI lineage: Eukaryota > Metazoa > Arthropoda > Insecta > Diptera > Cylindrotomidae > Diogma > Diogma glabrata. Next base: position 364,138,587 of record OY856187.1, on the reverse strand, counting down.
ATAAAAAATAACTATAATAGTATTCACAAAAATTTATGATTATCCTTTTTCACTGATCATTAAAATTTATTAGAATTGAAAATTTTTAAACGAAATTTTAATTAATTTAATTATATGTTTTACACAACTAATAAATTTAAAAAAAATTATAATAATAATCATAATAATACGATTTCCTTTTTCATATTTTTCTTATATTTTTATTAACTTTATGACCGCGCATTGGCTTACTCTATTATTTGTTTTTGTTTAAATATTATATTTGTCTGTATATATTTATTTTACGTTGTTACAGTAAGTTTATAAGAAGTAGTTGAGATATTGAACCAAAATAAAATATTCTTGATCATTGATTTTAAATGGTTAAATATACAAATTGGATACAAATGTACTCTATATGTAGGTTTTGAAGATCTAATTATATATGAATCATGATTTATTTTATTTCAGACAACTGAATAATTTCAACCTTTTGAGTTATTGTTTGAGTTTTGGATTGTTGCCGTCTATAGACATCGTGGTTTGATGTTCCTATATGAATTAACCTGATTAATTTTGTGATTAGCTTCCAATCGGTATGTAAATACTTATGTTAAAATTCTAACTTTAATGTGCCGCACATAGCTTTTCTTCCAAGTTTTTTTACCACTGATATTATTAACTCATAGTTTATCTATCTGATGTCGTCTGTAACTTACCACACTTATTGGATCTTAATCCAAATACTTAATTGGTAACTTAATGTTGGAGTTATAGCTAGTAATGATTTTCTTGTTTCCAAAAATACTCGATTTCTATGTATAGGTTGGATTTTAACATATTGATATATTTTTAGTTGAGATTAGGTTATGTTTACACCAAGCCCCATTTCAATTCAGAGAATGAGAAAGTGTTCTTAAAGGTATAAGGCATAAGCAATAAGCATGAAATTTTTTTTAAATCAAATGACAGAGCTTAAAGCTATGGCAGTTTCAAATAAAAGACTGTTCGAGAGACAGGCATCTCCTAGCTCCCAGTGCCTTGCTCTTGCTTTCTACCAGTTTGTCCAAAAGTCTCTTAAATCACCAAATACAACGAAAGAATTTAGAAAAGAAAGTTAACTGTTTGTTTATTAAATAAATTTATTAAACTTTATTAACAAATTTACATATACGTACTATATGCTATGGCAACCATTGCAATTTTATCTTTTGATTCATTAAAACTCTTTGTTACAATTATAAAATTGCTTTTATCACAAGTATAAATTTCTCAAACAAAATGAAATCCACAATCACATTACGATTTGATATTTTCAATTAATAATCATTTATTAAGACTCGTAAAGGTTAATAAATATTGGTTATGAGTATTTTATATGCTATAGGTTTACTAATTTGAATAACAAACGTTAATTAATCAAATAATTAATTAAATCAGTAAACCAGTAAATCTACTAATATCGGAGCAAACCTCTGTTCTTCTCAAAATTCAAACACCAGCTGCAATTGTACCACCACATTTAGAATGTAGAGTAGAGGATGAGAAGAACACTGTCAAAGAAGAGAACGAAAAATAACACCACAGCACACCAGAAACATAAGGAAGAACGCAGGGCTGAACCCAAACTAAGAGGTTAGGAGTTTCACACTCTCTTTTCACTACAGTCGGGTAAAAATAATAAACGAAAGCCTTAGTTTAAGATATTGGATCACACACTTAGGATTAGGTTAGACTGCTCTTGTCCCAGGTACGATCTGTTAGGCGTGTAATTTAGGGTCAATTAATTGCATCCCTTAAGGTTTGAATTCACCGTAAATTTTTTCATGTTATAACGTGGTTGGATCCAGCTTTGGAGTTTTATTTATGTTTAATTCAATATGGAATGAGCATCTCATATGTCGACAGGGTATTTCGGTAGAAGAAATCTTCTACAAACATTTAACTTCAGATACGCTGTTATGACCTTGAAGGTTCATAGACTTTGTTTGTCATCGCTGGAATACATACGTATCAGGCAAAAGACAACACTTTTTGTCAGATGCATTTTAGTGATTTTTAATGTTATCGCAAATATTATGTGCATCAATTTATTGGTTGTTGTTGTTTTTATTCAGGTCTTTGATTAACTAATGGCACGATCGCTTAAATTAAGCTCCTAGGATTCACACCCAAATTAAATAACTTAACGCTAAAGCCCTCTCATAAAACGCGTCCTTCTACAATATGGTGCTCATATGGATGGTCATACATGAAGAATTTCCAAAAAATCGAATCTCATTAAAATAAGCTTTTATTACATTTGATTGCATTGCATTCTATATGTCTAATGAAACAAACAGAAGGTTTAAGTAGGGGTTCAAATCCAACCCTGAGATTAAATGTCTTAGATTGTTGTTGAATCGGCTGGTAAAATTAATAAATTTACCAGTCGAAACGAATAAAAATTCAGTGGTCATGGTCTCAGTTTAAGAAGGGTCTCCACATGAGGATGCTAGCAAGTAAATTGAAGATTATTCCGAATAGAAAATAAGGTATTGTCGAATCTTATTCAGATAATAGACTGCCACTCATCATGACTGCTATTCCGCGCCTTTCAAAATTAAGCTTCGGCAAAAAAGATGTCAACGGTAATAAAATCATTCTTCGGAGCACGGAGTGCCACGCGTTTTACAAGGAAGCGCAGTGTTCAGTTCTTTATTTCGGGTGTGAAAGCTAGAAAGTTGATTTGGATGATCAAGTATTTTTTAAATACTCCATACAAAAAAACGTAGGAACAAAGGGTAGGACATTTCTCGGGTAGTTTAAGGTAAGCAAAGAGATGTATAGTAAGAACAACAACCCATCGCTTGGAAGCGTATATATTATGGGAAATATAGAGCTATAAAAATATGGAGAGCAGCATATCCTGTAAGGAAGAATGTTTCAAGTAATTTTAATTTAAATACGTAGTTTACATCAGTTTTCAGAAGTGAGATATCTTGAGACAGTCAAAGTTGCTATGTGATCATTCTTGGTCTTTCGGTTTGACTAAATATATCTTGGTTATTATTTGGAGAGTTCTCTAACTTTTATTCTGTTTTGTATGTCTCAGAATGAAGCTTATTCTTTCGAACAGTCCTATAACTGTCGCGACAAAATAAAACAATTTCAATTATGAAGGACATTTTGGTTACGTCTTTGGTCCTTCAAATTTATTATTAGTAAATCTAGATACCAAGCTTGTGACGAAGCTGTTTAACCAGTAAAAACTCATTTGTCTTAACATTTTTCTTCTACGCATTCAATGTGACAGATCGTCTTTTTAATTCATGTTTTCTCTTCAGCCGGTCCGGAATGTTATTTTTTTGATTTGCTCTCTCAGTTTTTGTTCTGTTGGTTCATGAAATTTCACTTGAAATTTACTTGGATTTTTGGTAATTGTGGGACAGTTCGTAAACAACACGTGTAAACAACAAAATAAAACAAACAAAACTATGTTGCATCTAAATTTTTGTGTGTTTTGACCTATTAAAGTAGAATTTCAAGAGAAAAAAAGATTTCAAAAAAATTCTATTTCCAGTTAAACCTATGATTTTTGCTCGTTATTATTTTGGATAATTTGAGTGGAATTTTTTTTGTACGTTATCTACACGTAGTGGTTTTTTTTTATTGTTTTAGTGCTATTATTTATATATAACACTACTATATAACAAAATGTAGTGCCAATTGTAATTTTGGTACACTACTAGTATTGCATGTAAATATCTTCAACACCACAATGATGAGAATGTAGTGCAAGTATTTTTGATTATTACTACTTTGCAAACGAATGTAGTAGCTATATAACGTTGTAATGCTGTCGGCTTACTTGTAGACCAAACTCTTCACTAACAAACACATAGAAACGCAAAGAAAATTGTATTTACTCTATCATGTATTTCACTGTTCAAGATACCACAACTTTCACTTGAATCACTTCCAATCACTTCTAATTTCCCATATAAATTAAACGAATTGTTTTTAAAATACAAAATATATTGGTTTGAAGTTCACTTAACGAATCGATTTGAATTATTGAATTTAACTTATTACTTATAAATATAATTCTAATTTTACTTATTATTTTAATATAATTTGAATTCATTGTTTTAACTGTTTTAACTGTTCGTTAAAATTTTTAATTGACTTGACTTGATTTCTGTTACTGGTTAACTACTACTTCTGATTCATTTATTTTTTACAACCGACTTGATTGATTTCTTTAAACAAAACTCACTTTTTTATTGACTTTTCTGAAAACGATTGATTTTTAACCCCTTGTGCATCAATCACGAGTCTGACTCGTGGAAATTTATTTTTGCTTTGAAAAACAATCACGAGTCTGACTCGAAGAAATTTATTTTTACTTTGTGAGACAATCGCAAGTTAGACTCGTGATAACAATATAAATTAAATTCATGGAATCACTTGACTTCATTTCAAAATTGTGATCGAACGGGTAAACCGATTTTAATGAATTTTTTTGTTTAAAATGTACATAATAACGCCCTATAAAAATATTACTTTAACAAAAAATATTCATATTTTTAGATGATTTTTTCAAAATTTAATTCTTCAAACATGGTGATTTCAAAAAGTACCGTTTTCTTCTCTTTCATAAATGTATATAAATAAAATGGCGGAATCAATATGGCTTACAGGCTTACCGCCTTTCTCTGAAAGTATAGAAATTTGGCTACCAACACAAATTTAAAATATCAACAGATGTGTTATTTTACTTAGAATGTTGATAATTATAAGTAGTTTCAACTTCCGAGTAGCGTTAAATTTTTTATTCAAAATGGCGTCTCGTAAATATAAAAATATAAAATTAAAACTATATAAACAAATAACAAATCTCCCCTGTTTTTATATCTTCTTCCATAATGTTGAATCTTCATTAATTTTTTACGAAAAATCTGGAAAATTGCACTTTGGAGATGTTTTTTGGAAATTATAGAAGTTTTGTCTATAATTTCCATAATAATCTTTTGGTTGGGTATATATTAGGTATATATTAGCCGATTTTTTTAAAAACTAATTTCTATAATTTTCAACAAAAACTTCAAAATAAATAAATAAATAAATAAAAATAAATGAATAAAAAGAAATAAAAAGAAATTAAAAGAAATAAAAATAAATAAAAATAAATATAAATAAATAAATAAATAAATAAATAAATAAATAAATAAATAAATAAATAAATAAATAAATAAATAAATAAATAGATAAATAAATAGATAAATAAATAAATTAATAAATTAATAAATAAATAAATAAATAAATACATAAATAATAAATATAAATAAATAAATAAATAAATAAATAAATAAATAAATAAATAAATAAATAAATAAATAAATAAATAAATAAATAAATAAAAATAAATAAAAATAAATAAAGGATAATAGAAGAATAATAATTTAAGAACTGAGGATGACGTAAGTCGAAATCGATATTCTTTAAAATAAAAAATAAAAATAAAATTGTTACTATAAGGAAGTTTTATTATTATAAATAAATTTAAAAATAAACAGTAAAAAGTATATTTTTAAATATTGCATTTTAATTCAAAAGTGACAAAAGCACACAAACAGTGAATAATATGAAAAACCATAATAACACATATAAAAATATTGCATTTTAAAAATAAATAAAAATAAATAAATAAAAATAAATGAAAATAAATAAAATTAAATGAATAAAAATAAATAAAAATAAATCAAAATAAATAAAAATAAATAAAAATAAATAAAAATTAATAGAAATGAATAAAAATAAATAAAAATAAATAAATATTTTTAATTTTTTTTTAATTTTTTTTATTTATTAATAGAAATATTATTTATATAATTTAAAAATCGATTACGTGTTGATTATTGTTTTTTAATATCGAAACAACTGACCCACTGACTTTGTTTTTATTGAATTTTATATAATGCCAATGTCGCAAATTTATTTTGATTTCATTTAAATTTAAACCGTTTAATTTAAATAAAACCGTTTAATTTAAAACAAATCTTTGGAAATAACCCAGATTTTACTAAAGGTAATCTCTGAAATATTTGTTTTTAATTTTAATTGAGTTTAGGTCAATTGTTTTTATATTAATTGGTAGAATTTTGGAAGATATCGCGATAACTGTTTGGGAAGTTGTTGTAGGAAAACTTTGTAATTGGTTTTACTACAATGTTATTACATTGAGAAAAATAAAACTCATCGTTGTCATTATTGTTTTTTGGAAGGTATAACAGATCATCAGTTATTATATTTCTAACAAATTCAACAATTTTAATACATTATTTAATATATTACCAACAAAATAATTTAAATGACAAAACTTTTAAATAATTGCCGACATTTGTTTTGTTATATTTATTATATTTCTAACAAATTCAGTAATTTTATAATATCATTTGATATATTGCCAACAACATGAATAATTGCCGATATTCGCTTTTGTTACATCCGTTATTATATTTCTAACAAATTCAATCATTGCCAACATTCGTTTTCTTACATCAGTTATTATATTTCTAACCAGTTCAACAATTGCCGACATCATTTTGTTACATCAGTTGTTATATTTCTAACAAGTTTAACAATTTTATTTCATAATTTAATATATTAATTATTATCAACAACTTTAATAATTGCCAACAGCAATTATTGTTACATCATTTTATATATTTCTAATATATCCATCGTATGCTTTAGTTTGTGAAGATAATCTGTTAATTATGTTTTCGAAGGAATGAAGAGTTGGCTCTGGAACAATCATGGTGTGAGTGAAACAATAAAGAAACGTTTTTCAAATATATTGATTACAGTTGTATTGGTTTTGGTGTGATGATCTCGGTTTCTTCGGTCGTCAGAGTCCCTGCTCTTTGTTTTGCTTATTTAATTCCGATTACACAATCTCTTCTGCATGCACATTTGATTATTTGTAATAATCTGGGCAATATTACTGTTGAATACACATGGCTGAATCTCATCGGACTACAACTCTGACAGGCACGCAGTCCCCTGATTGCTTTCTGCTAGTGACTCACAAGCAGGTCCAGTGTTCATTACAAGCTAGAGTTATTAACCATTTCTAAACTAAAAATTATTGATTTTTTTAAACACATGTTTCATCTCTAGTTCTCGAATTCTATTATCTTCTGGAAGGATTGGTGAAGTTATTTATCCATGAATCTGCATGATAGGTTATGTTAGACTTATAGAATTGGAGAGAAATATATTGTTCTGACAATTTTCACTCGCTTCTATTACACATTACTAGCATGACTATCCTTCTTCTCTCATCTTTCTATTACGATCTCAACAAAGTTGACGTTTAAGTAGAATGAATTGTTTAAGTAGGGCAAACCTTTCCTAACATTTTCTTTGAAACATTATTGCCTCTGTTTTTATATTTTGGTTTTTTGCTCTTGCTCTTAAGACAAAATAAAAGAATTTATGGAAAAACTTCTTGCGTGCGAAATATAAAATTACAAGAAAAGATATTGTTTAAAATAAAATCTACCACGCACAAAATTTTTTTAAAGTAAAATTAAAATATCTGAGGGCTAAAACTATAAAATTTAACTCTTTTCGGCCCATTCAAATTATGTAAAATATGATCATTTTGATCTTTTCCTACAAAACCATATTACTTTTTAAAGTTCACTAAAATTCATACGGGTTATAGTGGATTTTCGTAAGTTTGATGTTCAATTAATATCAAGCAAATTGTTTTATCGAAAATAGATATCGCAACGTTGATCTGCCCAAAAACTTTCTTTAAGGGCAAAATAATTTGAACCACACGGGTTTGAATTGTGTGCTACCTATGACATGGCAAGAGTCACTGTTGTTTTTGGAGGTTGTTCTCTTCTTTTCACAGCATCTGGAGTAAGCTTGTGTTATTAAAATTCAGTTGTTCTAAGACCGTGAAGAGAACCTATTAATTAAATATATTAGCGGCACTTAAGGAATATCAATTTCAATTTTTGTTTGTTTAATGTTAACAAAATAAGCCTATGTTGCACAATGTGTATTCTATTAACCAAACATCTATCAAACAATTAATGATTGGATCAGATATTTTTGACAGTTTTAATAACAATCAAACAACGAATTGATTTAAAATTAAAAAACGAGCGACTCACAACAGGATACCACAGCGTGTTATTTTAAATGATAATACATCTAACGAAAAAAAAGCTATGATCAGTCATATATACGGACAACTAATTGAGTTATCGAAAATGGCTTGATATTGCATATTTTTTGTTTTATTGGTGAAAATAAATCCAGTCAATAATCAATAATTAAATAAAAGATAAATTATTATTTTAATTAAACAAACAGGTAATAAAGAAAAACGATTTATTTTGAATTTGTTTTGATGGTAGTCATTATGTGAAATAAATAACGTTGACCGCAACTATGATGAGACTTTTAAAATCTTATTGAAATTAGGTTTGAAATATTCTTGGAATAAAATCATACTCATATATGAGAGTTTGAGAAAACTTGAATTCGTTTAATCACACAGATTCTTTGGTGGAATCAATTAAATTATAATTTCAAATCAATAACATGGCATATTATATGTATTTCAATGTTGATGTGATTTTATTTTTAATTGATTCAATATATTTGTATGGTGATTTGTTTTGTTAAGTCATGACACACAAATTATTTGGTGCTTCAGAATTTGATTTGTTCGCATCATCAAAAATGTACACAGTTTTTTGAAGTGGTTGTAACCATTGTAAATTATTTAATCTATATATAAGTATGTAACATGAAGAAGAATAACAATTTAGAAGAATGTTCATCCATTACACTTTATCATCTTACTCTATGGGATCAATTTATTTCGTATCAAATTGCACTACATATTTACTTTCATATGTCTTATTTCTGGTTTCGGAAGAAGCTGTAGAATAACCACTTAACAGGTTATGGTTCATATATACTTACTTATTGCTATGTACTATTGCATGTTATATCAAGTTATTTTGATAATTGAACCAGAAAGTCTAGCAGACTACCATAGCAGACATTTAATATTTCTAAGATATTGGAATTTAAAAAAAAGGAGAAAATGCTGAATGAAGTTCTGCAATGCAACTGTGAGGGGTTACCACCCTTCAGAGGAAAGGTATAACAGAAAATGTATAACTACTGGATGGAATTAAAACCTTTCGTTTTTAATATGCAAATTTCGACATTGAAGAAGAATAATCACATATAATAATAAAATTGATCTTTGTCTGCCATGTGCCAGACTGCAAAAATGTCAAAACTTGTATATTGTTATTCTAAAACTTTTAATTGACAGGATTCTCAATTGGTGATTAATTTATAACAACATGACAACCATTTCAAAATGATCTCGTCGTTTTTATCGCTTTTGATTGAATGTATGCCATCAAATAACTGAATATACAGAAGAGCATCGATGTCAGGCTTAATGTACTGAGCTAAGCTTAAAATGCTCTATGATTGGGACAAGACCGAAATTAACTAGCCCTAAAAAATATAGGAATCAAAATAATACTTATAGTTTTCTTAGTTCTAAGTACGTTTATGTTACAGAAACCAAAGTAGAAACCATAGTCCTGAACCAACGGGTAGTGACAAAATCGTCGACTATTTTCTTGAGGTTATGTCAAAATGACGCGTTTCTGACAACACTCTTGTATTTGACAATGTTCCCGTACTATGCAAGGAATTCAAATGGAACATCATTCGAACGACATAAATGAAAAGTGTAAGCTGAAGGATATTATGATATTTACGTGGTGCATTTGAAAAATGTGCCCAGTTCAAAGTCTTTCCAGCCACTGAGGGTTTTCAACAGCATTTGTTACACATATACCACGTTTTGCAGTGAAAGCCTAACTTTGAATTTGCTTGAGAATGGCCGACACTGAGATGTATGCTTTAATTACGCGTATAACACGTCACATCAAAATCAAATTAGTGCATCATATCAATCCAACCGGAAAGTTATTAGAGATATATAAATTGCATGTAGCTGAAAACATTTTTCTTAAATAACGCAAGAAAATTCAAACATGAACAAAGATTTCAACAACTATCTACAACGAAGCGTTGATAATGATTCGTTGCGTAAAAATTTCTGAAAAATTTGGAAATGCCACCACCGGATCGATCATATGCTGCCTCTTTATTCAATGCAAAATGGCACCGTAAACGAAACTACAACAAGGATCATTTTTTGTCGCATGTGCAATCAAGCATATTTACGGATTTTACGATCAAATAATGCAAATGGAAATAACGAGAAATCTTTATTTTAGATTCTGGCAACAATTTGATCCAAAAACGACATAGTCAACCAAAATATCTAGGACATTGTTACCAGATGTAAGAACTGATTTTTCTGCATTGGACATTTAATTCATTGATATGCCCATGTGCAACATTACCACGTGTCCATTATAAAAATGGAATTGCAGAAATTCAATTTTTTTGTTTATGGTGGACGGCATACAAAAAATTGATCGAGGCTTTGATTGAACAATGCAATTTGCGGAAAAGCAAGAGACCATTTGGGAATAATTTAATACTGCTTTCAGAATATTTCAGGCAAAAATTACATATAATTCATCGATCAACAGCAGTAAACCAAATGAACGAAACGATTGACAATTTCTGACATCAATAGCTGGGCATGGAAAATCACAATGCCTGATAACTTCATCAAGTTAGATCTGCAAGAGAAGAATAGCTTGAAAAATTATTTCCTAATATTCTAACTAATTATAAGAATAAAGAGTTGGTGTATGAACGAGCTGCTCTTGTGGCCAAGAAGAAAAGCATCTACGAGCTTAACAATAATATTCAGTCTAACATTTAAAGCGAAGCATGCAGTAACATAGAACTTCAACGATAATGTTGTGAGATAAAGCGGTTAGAATTGTCTAGGAAAATTGATTGAATTCACCCGATCTAATCAGAGATGTCACAACACGTTCTGCCCAAATATAAACAATTGCCTAAAAAAATTAAGAGCAACGTCGTAGAGATAACAATTTTGACAGGAACGTCCAAAGGTGAGTCTAGAAAATTTGGTTTTATGAATACATGCAAGAAATGTTTAAACATCATTTCAGTTACTTATGTTTCATTATTAACACAGATATTTTACCATAGGGCCATAGATGAACCTAGACTGTCTATGAATGCCCCGATTCTGTATTATTTTTACTGCAGTTCGATCGATTTTCACATGAATTGGCACTTGAAATTTTAATTTAATCAATTAATAATCATATCGTATGAACTATGAACTATTGACTGTCGGTCAATTTAAAACCAGCGTGTCTTGTCGAGCAGAGCATACATGCTGTCATAGTGATGGAATGCAGAGTTATATTTTAATCCGAACTGCACATAAATTAAATGATGCACACAATGGCCAAACCTTGATACTAAATTCCTATTTAAACATATTTATGACCCGTAAGCTATAATAAAGCCGGAAATTAGCAATTCAAACACCATAAGAGCGTTTCAATGCTGCTCACTTTCGTCCTTGGCCGTGCAAGGATCGATTCAGGTATGAGGTGGGTTGCGCGAAAGATTATCAAACCGACTTCATAAGTGGTTCATGAAACGCATGCAAAGAATCCGTTTTTATGGCCCTGTTTAAATAGCAATATTCTAAACTAAGCTAGATGCCTGCACTGAAAAAAAATTGAAGTAATCACAACCTCATCTCGAAGTTGGCAGTTTATTATTCAAACAAAGAAAAATATTTGCAAACAATTTCACCGTGGTTGGGACAACTACACGATAACATTTCCCTCACCACAGAATGAGGTTTATTTTAAATATAAAGTGTTATAAATATCCAATATAACAGTAGTTGAGTAAAGATAACAACTATTTCCATGAAAAAAATTTTCTTTGACCTTATGTCATGAATTTTTCATTTTAAAATTGAAGTATTTGAGATTAATTGAACTTAATTCTGTGTTCACATATATATTACGTGTAATTGTCTGAACTACATCGTTCTATAACTTTGCAGTTGTTGAAACAATTTCGTTGTTCTATTCGCCATATCTGACCGCACGGTGAGGCTGAGACAACTGCATTTCGATTGGAAATAGAACATGTTTTTTTTTCAGTGTGTCAACCTCCAAATGCAAGCCGATTGCTAAGTTTTCAGGCCTCTGAGTAGAACAAACTGTTGCTTCTATTCATATTCAATAACAGATACGAAACCAAACAAATAAAACAACCTACAACAAATATATAAATATCAAAATAACTAAAAAAAGTTGAAGTGAGATCTCACAACTGATAGTTAAGAGCGTAGGAGAAGGAGCTCGTGTTCAAACATTTGAACTTTAGTTGCCAGTTACAGAAAGTACTGTAGTGACGGATAAGTGGAGAGAGCGTAAGGGCCAGTTGCCACATAAAGACCAGTCATGACGCAAATGCTAAATATTATTGTTGAAAAGCATTTTAATAAAATATTGCCGATAAATTTGATACAAGAAGATTGATATTATAAAAGATGTTAAAAAGCCAAACAGTTGCAGATCTATTCTTTAAGGTATTATAATTGTGTAATTGTTTGATTTTGTTAAAATTAAATTACAGTATAAAATATGCACAAGTTTTGCATGTTCTGCTACTGACCCAAAATTGCTTTGAAGCAGCTTTATGGAATCAGCTTACTTTTGTTAGAAAACGTACATGTATCAAAAAACTATTTTCTTTTTCGTTAATTTTAATGAATAAAAAATCACATGCTAAATTTGAATTTAGCTTTATCTTAAAAAAAAACTTTTAATTTAGATGTTCGCCACAACACTCCCCCCATGTGCCATCCAAAATGGGACGACATAGAAATTTTTGTTCTATCGAAAACATAGAATCAAAAACAATGAATATGAATGACATTTCATATTTATCATTTCCCACAATACATCTAACTTTCTGGCAACATTTCTTTTCTTTCAAAACAGGAGATACACTTTTTTTTATATATTAGGGGAAGTTATTACGAAGATAATTGCTATTCTTCGCAATAAATCAAAAATATCAAAACAACAAGTGAACCAATAGTCGTCTTTTTCCCGTAGCTCAGCCAGAGAGGTCTCTTTGGCGTGGATAAGTTCACTTACTGTTGCTTCTTTGTAATAACGACTTATTAACATGTCCACTCATACCTCACTCGCTCATCTCCACACAAAAAGAAAAATTTATTTCATAGTTGAGAACTCAATATATTTAATTTAAAGGAAAATAGCAAAAAAAATTAATTATAAAAATAATACAACTTATCATAAGTGTCAATCTTGATAATCCATCCGCCTTTGTATAAATAAATATGACTGGTAAAATAGGCCAATCACTTATCATCTGCTCCCCATTTTATTTCTATCCTTTATAGTACATATATGGTTATACATATGATGTAAATACTTTACGTTTTCAACGGTTGTTAAATTTTGATTTCAGATTTTGTTGATGTGTTTATTTTTGTTATATTTTGTTTTAGAACTGTTGATGCTAAAACAGATTTGACTCAATTTATGTTAAAAAACTTTATTAAAAAAAAACTTTAATTTCATATTTTAGTCTAACAGATTTTTTTTTCCTAATCACTAATTTTTGTAATTTTAGTGAACAAAAAGATCACAAATAATAAACTTAAATTTAATGAAAATTTATATATGATTTTGATTTTTGTTTTTTTCTTTTTTCGATTAACTTCATTGTAATCACTTAATTAAATTTCTTTTTATTCAATAATTTTTCTCTTTTTTGTAAACAACAGATCAGTTACAATAATAATAAATAATTTAAACTTATTGAAATTTAGTTTTTATTAACAAAATTTTTAGTTTCCACTTGATCTGATTAAAAAAACAAATCAGATATATTTAGATTTATCAGATTTATTTAGTTCTAGGTTTTGATTTGCACAATTTTTTTCACAACACAATTATTGTTAACCCAACAGGATTGTTTAATTTTCTCTCAAGATCTGACCACACAATTTAAATTTTCAGCAATTATATTTTTGAAAAACGGTGAATACTCGTTTATTGAAAATAATAATAGATAGGGGAAATATAAGAACCTATTTGAAACATCATGGTCGTAGTGTTGTTAACAAAACTGGGGTTTGTTACAAAGTTATCGTCACAAGTTTGTATCACTGTATTTTGCTAACAAAAACATAATTGATACAATATAAGAAAATTTCACTCAAAAGTTCCATCATTTAATTTTTGCCAATCAAATCATAATAAAAATTAATAAAATGATTTAAAAAAACTTTAATAAATCTTAGAATAACTACAAATTTCTAAGGCCCTTATTTCTGTATAGAAGATTACTGTCATATTTAGAGCACTATATTACTATATAGTTGAAAAATCTGCTTACAAACTGTGAGTTTAAGATCAAATGTTGATTTGCTACAACTCCGTCGCACTGTTTATGACCTCGTTGCCTTTTTATAAATTTTTTTATTATTGAAAGTTAGGCATGTTTAGTGTTAATATAGTTAATTATATATTGATGTCTCTGAATATCCGAAGATACTATGCCAACTAGGGATTAAAATCAATTGAGAATTAAGTTTCTTTGAGAAATTTATGAACGCCGACTTTGAACTTTTGAGGATTAAAGTTATCAGGGAAAACCCACGAAGGTAACGAATTTCAGAGATGAGAGACTCTGTTGAAAAAGTCGCGCTGGAAGGCTGCAGTTCTACATCTAATTATTTGAACCGTAAAAGGATGGGCCGCTACCGATTCTCTGGTATGACACGATAGGTTTGCAGACTTGGGTAAAATCGATTTGATCTCTTCAGAAACCCGTTCATCCATGATATATTTGTACAATACAATATATTATATTATATTTGTACAATATATTATAAATTTACCATAAATATTGATATGTTCGTTTATGTGATAGTCATTAAGACAAAAAGTTATTTTAATACAGGTTTTATAATCTTAAAGGTTTTTAAACATACGTTTAATTTACCAAACTATTAAGAATAAACGAAATTAATTATCAATTATTTTAATTAACATTTTTATAACGTACGTAAATAATATTAAAATAAATATAAAATAAACATATTTCTCAGATAGAATCAAACATTTTAAAAATTGAATCATGTACGAAAATTTATTTTATAAAATTTTGGATTCATATTTTGAATCTTGCAGAGAATCTCTATATTAACTTAAGCAATGTTCATCAATTTAAAGAAGTGGGACTTAATGGTAACTCAATTTTATTTAACATGTGCTTGATAACATCAGTCGATCGACAGTAATCAATAAAAGGTATTTTAAACACTACAATCAATTGGCAATTCTAAATGTATAGATTATAGAACAATTTTATTCGTATAAACAAATACTGGTAAATATTCTATAAAATTATGTGTAAAAAAATATAAAAATAATTAAGTATAGTATTAAATTTCAAACAACTTTTCAAATAATAGATTAATTTACATATTAAAACAATCTTTTAAAATGCATTGCCCAAACTACAAAAGATTTGAAATAAATTTTATAAAAATCATGAATAAATATATAAACAAAAAAAAAATCGAGATATCTGATGATTGGCCATAAAGATTAAAATGATTTATATAATTTTGAATTAATTGAATATTCGAATATATAAATGTTTGCGATAAAATAAATAATTTAATAATATTGTTTTAAAAATCCAAGATTTAACAATTTTTGTTTTATTTTTGTGAATAAAAAGTTCTGGTTTTGTATGTAAAAAATTAATTTTGATCTTAAGATTCATCATCTCCTAAATCGATATAGCAGAATAAAATTTATTTTGATAGTTTTTAAATTATTTTGACGAACAAGTTGTTGACTTTTACTAGTTACAATTCGACATACCAAATATGTCTCTAAAATTTTACAAACAAATAATTATACTATAATATTATCATTATTGTTGGTTCAGAGTGACGTGAATAACATAAATAAATAATAGTTATTTATTTATCTAGAACGAAAAGTGAAACTTTAAAGTAAGAACTAGTTGTTTACGGCCGAGGCGTCTAGATGAGGCCGAAATTACTAGTGAGTACCTTTAAAAACACTTTTCGTTTGAGATAAATACAAAATTTTATTTCATACTGGAAATTTATTAAAATAAAAAGAAA
Organism: Diogma glabrata; assembly: GCA_963693315.1. NCBI lineage: Eukaryota > Metazoa > Arthropoda > Insecta > Diptera > Cylindrotomidae > Diogma > Diogma glabrata. The sequence goes on along the minus strand of OY856187.1, from coordinate 364,122,389 downwards.
TGAGTTTTAAATTTTGCTCAAAAAGTTGAACTTTAACGTCATAGGACTTTAGAAAATTTTATAAAGTCCTAGGACATTAAAGTTCAACTTTTTGTACCATAAATAATCCATCCGAAAAAGGTCGTTTTAGATATCAGTATGAAATAAAAAATATTTTCCACTCGATGATTTTTTGAAAATCAAATCCGTTAAAACAAATTTAAAAAATAGGTGTGGTGTTTGCAATTGTTTTAAAAAAATTATACGTATGAAATATAAAATATTAAAAAAGCACAGAAAAACATCCGACTATGGAAAATTGAAGCATGGGTATGCAAGAGTTTTAATATTTTTAAAAGTGCTGCTATTATTATTTTATGCAAATTGCACTTTGGTCTTTTTCTACGACCAAACTGAAAAACTAAAAATACAAGACAAAAATGGAACTCTATTCTATTTTGCCCAAAATTGTTTGTTTTATAATATATTTTTATTAAAAAAGTTTTCGATAACACGCCATAACTTTTAAGCTACTTGTCAATAGAGTTAATTACTATTACTATATTACACAGCACATTTTATTAAAAATACGAACAAAAATACTGTAACCCTGAACTCATAAGACCAGAGTGAGAGTTCTCTCAAATAGCGAGGTGAAGACAGTATGGGAACTAATATAGGCTTACTCATAGCTTTCATTATTTAATAACAAGGAACTTGTGGTCATAAAGATCATAGCCTAATTGGGGCACTTGAAAAGAGGTGGTGCTGACATTGATATTCTTTGCTGGAGGCAGGACTCAGATGACGCCATGGTGGTAAAAAATTGGTAAATTTATCTAACACGAATACTTATACTAGTGATTGTTAAGTCAGCCTAGGCACCACTAAAGATTTGCCACAGAAAGAAGATTTTATTTCGTCTATCGCGGGGTCTCGTGGTGGATTAAATTGGAAAAGCCAATTAATCTTGGTTACAAATTGAATTTTTCGCAACCTGCATAAATTAGACTTGAAATCGTTTCAAATACTTCAAAGAATGCCTTTTGTTTTATAGATTAAACGATTTTCTACGAATAGTCCAATACAAGTAACACAACAAAGGTGATTTATGAAATGGTCTCTTACACCTATTATTAAACGAAGCAATCGATCATTAATTAGTAATACTAATTAATAAAATAACGATTAAGTCTAATCAAACCGTTCTGTAAAAGGAACGAGAAAAAAAACAATTTACATTTTTATCATGCAAATCAAAGGTTCATTTAACTTTTTAATTTAGTTTTTAATCAATTTGTGTTAACATCGTAGACTATTAATGCTCTACACATTTTAGTTGTCATAGACGATGATAGTGATATTATTTATAATTTAAACTTATTATTTCAACATAAATCAATGTAGAATATATATTAAACATTTTTAATTCAAATAACACAAAACATTTAAAAATGTATCCAGCCAAGATGATACAAATTAAAAAAAATTAAGTGACAAATGATACATTCGATCGATTTATTACTGTGAAATAGTTTAATTCCAAATCGAATCATAATTTTTTTGATATTGCGAAAGTATGATGTTGAACAGGTTCTCTTTGACATATAACCACATTATTGGGTAAAAATCTGATCACTTTTTAACTTGGGCCTGCGTTGTTGATAGTGATGCGGGTATTGAAGCAAAACTAGGTTTCTTACCGAGATCACTAATCAGTTAATTTTTTTTGTTTAGTTTTATTCAACCGAATACATTAAGTTTAATTTTACAGAAGGTTTGAGGTATTGACAGCTAATTAATTTAAACATATTGTTATGAAACGATAAAATTTTTTTTAAACCTTTTGAGAAATAAAATTGTAGTAAAGTTATTTTTAATTAATTAGTTTGAATTTGTTTTAAATATGAAATATTTCAATTTAACCGTCAAAACCGTAACTAAATTAGAAGTTAAACAGTATTAAAGAAAAAAACTTGTGTTGATTTTTTTATTTATTCATTAAAAAAATGTTCCTAATATTACAGCTAAAAAAACCAAAAAAAAATATTAAGTTAAAAAAAAATAAAATATAAATAACTTAAAAAAAAATTTAACACACCTCCTCTCGCCCACACGTTTCCTCTCCTCTCTCCCAGAACTCCTGCTGGCAATGGAAATTGAGTTTATGAGGAAGAGAAAAGTAGCAATTTCATCCTGCCGTTCGAACGAAATTGTAATCGCCAGGATAAAAGTTTTATATATGCCGCTACATCTCACCAAGTGTACAACTGGATGAATTCAAAACAAAATTGGACAACAGACTACCGAAACTAAAGGAACAACGGCAACACGCATACTTTTAACAAAAGTGAAAAGCTCTCTTGGTTGATGTTATCTTCGTTAGGAGAGCACTAGCTAAAAATATGTAAATAGAAGTCATAACGGCACACGAAGTTTAAGCTACGAAGAAAGCATACCAAAAGTCCAAATTAATGACTGCGGAAATTCTAAAATTTACAATAAATTATCTGAAACTCTGGCTTAAAAGCATTCAAATGCAAAGTAATGTCGGAAAGCTAATAGCACAGTAAGTAATTACACTTAAATATATTTACAACACTTTTATGCTACAGAAAAGTACAGAGGACGGTTGACATAAAATATCTACCGATTGTGGTCGAGGTGCATGCTTTTAAGGAGAAACGGAATTAATTGTGCAATAAACTAAAAGAATTGTATTCTATTCTTTAAGAAATTTAGAGAGATAGTGTAGTTAGAGGTCCGGTTGTCACCCAAAACCATTAAACTAATCGGGTGTCTCAAACACCACCCAGATTCTCCCGAAGGGAGATATGTCATGCTAAAACTATCCCTTTTGATATAGGTTAACAATTAAGTGTACATATATTGAAGCTACCAAATAATACAACCCAGATATATACTACCGGTCTTCTAGCCTTCTAACCTACACTCTTTCTAGAATTATTTGAAAGTGCATATTTTAACCTAAGTTTAAAAAATATTAAAAAAAAAACGTGTCTTACATTTCTATTGATTGACTTTACGCCTTAGAACCCCAAAATAAGGAAGAAAACTACCCTCAAAATTTTAAAAATATTTTTTAGTATTCTACGGAAAAAATTGTAACGAACTAGCATTTGTTTGAAAAATTTTTATTTGATACGTATAAATATTGGCTTCAAAATGTAGACGTAGAAGTTCAAGAAAAATTTCAAATTTGAAATTGTCACTGATTGCAAAGGGGTTGGCCAAAAAATCAAAAAAAAATTCTAAATTGTTTTCCGATGGGGTACTTTCAATCCCCGAAGTTTGGAAAAAGATATTTTTTATTTAAATATTGCATTTTAAGGTTTTTTTGTTTATTCCCGTTCATTTGTAATGCTTCATATATACATTTTCAAACTATGGTTTAGTATATTACTATATGTAGACGGGCAGTTAAAGTACAGTTGACACAGATAATATCTTGATCATTTCAAGACAGGACGGGAGGAGGAAGTCTGGCTGAATACATTTGTCTAGAGAAAAGTACCAAAATGGAAGTTGGGCTTGAACCCAAATCCCAAGAAAAAGACTAAGCTAGCCTGGCCAAATAAAACAAATAACTAAACGCAATAAAAAAGAAAGCAAAATCAGATCAAACACAAAAGATCATAATGAGCTCCAAAAAAAAATCCAAGAAAAAACATGAGGGGAATACAAGAAAACCATTGGAATAGGGAGCAGCCAAATAATCGCGCTAATTTTTAACAAAAACAAAATCGGAAGCCAAAAAAAACAATTTAACTACAACTTATAATAAACAAAGGTTCGATTGTTTCTTCGGCGAAGTTGATGGATGGCCGGAACACAGAGGTGGTCTAGCTATGGCTCACAAAGCCAAAAGCCAGCATTTCCTACACACCGTTTCCTGGAAATCCAAAGACACCACCGGAACATCCTGTATTGAGAATGAGAGGTTGGTATAGGTGTAGAGAGAACGTCAATTACAGTGGCCTAGCTGACAGATGATTCTTTATCCTTATATCGTCCAATGGTCTTCGCTCTGCGTGCACTCCAATAGGTTTTGGTCCAACGAATAGACTTAGCGAAGACCATGGCAGTTAGATTGCTTGAGCGTAATGTTTGGTGGTTGTGACCTAATTATAAGAACCAGGAAACGTGGTGAAATACCAATAGAGGGATGACCTATGCAGCAAACCATAGGGGGTTAACAAGATCCAGGCCATATCATCTCGCCACTCTCGCCCATTTCACAACGGTCAAGAATTCCCATCCAACTAAGGTACGCGGGATCGTAAACCCCGTTAGGAATACGTCTGAAGAACCTTTCCTCCCTTTGCGGTTCAAAAAAGCCACCGGAGTAGCACCTTTAAAATTATGTTGTCATCAAAAAAAGGGAATACATGCAATTATTACCATGTGTTTTGAGTTTATGATTAGAGCTATGACTGGTCTCTTTGTTCAGCATAATATTTTTAAAATTTTAAACATTTTCTTAAGACTGGGATTTAAAATAATTTACTAATTTCTAAAAATATTTACACAGTTTTTTGGAACACCAATATGGAAGCACCAAAGATTTACACTAGGTGTTTGGTCCACTAACGTTAGAAATGGAGATTCTTCTAAAGGTCTCCATTGTACTCTCATGTAAAATCTGTGCTGACTGCAGCTTACAGATGGGTTTAAGCCAGGCAATCTCACCGGACACCTTAAAATCCTTAATAAATTACAAGCTGAACTGCATGGTTACCATGTATCAAAATGTATACCAAAAACAATAGACCTAGACAGACACTTTAAAGTGTTTTGGAAACTGCCAAGAATACCAACAGGAAGCAATCGGGGGACGCCATGCCTTCAGATTTTTATATTCCAGCTAGCAAAGGTCATGTGGATACGAGAATGAAAGTCCTTCATTCAAGCACAAATTAACCAATTTGCACGCAGACAGACCAAGAAAAATTGAACAGAAGCGACTCTGACGACCGAGGTAGTGAAGAAGCCAAAGCCGTCACATCTACACCAATACTGTACTCTAGTTATATAAACAATACTATCAAATAAATGAATGACTCACTCCATGATTATAGCACATCCAACTCCTTTCCACCTTCTTTAGCCTCAGCCTATCATCCTACTTAATACGGCGGCTTAATATATATTGTTTTCACTGTGTAACACAACTTCATATGGTCACTGCCATAATACGTCTTCATCTGATACATGGAAGGTTCTGGAAAAAATGTGGGAACAGGTGCAGGAGGGTCTAGCCTTTAATTCAAAACTAGCATGGGAATGCTACCAAAATTTACAAAAATTTTCCTGCAATAAAACAAAAACTTTCCTCCCATATAGGCACCTCCAGCTACTCAGATATACAGGAAAATGCTATTGCAGATGCTTTAGCAAAGGTGCCAATACAAAGTTTATTGAACAAAAACCGTGCTTCAGAATGACCAAGAGTTTGCTCAAAAGCATCATCCAACATAGACACAGGAACAAAATGTTAAATTATGGAGAGGCTGAGAAGAATTAATACGCTCCAAGAACTTTCTAGGTAACTTCCCTGTTTTACCATTAAAACGATCGACTTAAACAGAGAGTCTCTAATGATTTCAACGTCGTGTTTTATTGTCCTTATACCACCACCTTAACAAAATAGGCCTTGATGTCTCCGATAGGTGAAGATTCTGCTACTCAGACGCACCAACAATGAAACACGTCATCTGCAACTGTCCTGAACTTTCTTGGCATAGATAAGAACAACTTGGTCGTGAAAGAGTTACACATTCACTACTACTAGACCGAACTCCAATTGAGATAATTAATTTCATTAAAAGCCTCAACTTGAATTACAGAATAAGACTAGTAACGGAATCGACGACAATTGACTAGTAAAACAACAAGGGTAAGCACAATCTTCATGTCGCATAGCTACTTGAACCGATAGTCTCAAAGCCCTCTTTTAAAAAAAAAATTGTTGTCGATTAGTCTGAATCATAATTCGGTTTCAGAAAAAAATATTTACAATTGTTCTGATGTACGCCTATGCAATATCGCACGTGAAGCAATATAAAGTGTTATATGAGGAGGAAGCAACTAGATCATAATTCGGTTTCAGGAAAAAATATTTACAACTGTTGTGATGTACGCCTATGCGATATCGCACGTGAAGCAATATAAAGGGTTAAATGACGAGGAGGCAACTATAAAGTATAGTTAGTGCCCTACTAAAAAAATGATATCACAATAATGAGCTATTCCCGCTTAGGCTTAACTGAGGCATCGTTCAAACTTCTAAGGGGAAGCTATTTTCAATTTATTTCAAAAGAGTTTCGATAGAAGATCCACAGAGAATCCTCTCTCCACCACTGGAGTGACAGTTTCTAAAATACTTCTATACTTAATATAAAAAGCTTTACCAAAACTTATCTAACTAACTCTCGATAAAACTTCCGTAAACAGATATAAGAGTTAAAACTGTCGTTAGGATTGAAGTAGTTTCGGTTGCAACTGTTTTAAGTTCTTATAGAAGTATAGTTGTCATAATCTAACAATAGCTTTAATATCAAAATTTTAGAAGAGTAACCGAGACTGTTTAGCGAAAATTAGATATATTGAGCTGATGGAAACTATTGCTTCTTTTATTACAACTATAGAATTTTATTTGCGACAGCTATTTTGTTTGTATCAGAAAAGTATTGTGTAAACAGAGGTTTTTGTTTTTTGCACAGTAAAAATTTGCAAATATTTTGCACAATAAAAATATTGTAAATATTTAGAGTCTGAAACTAGTCGAAACAATCAAGACAACTAGAAGAAAAAGCATTGAGTGGAATGCAGAAGATTGAAAAATGATTTTGTTAAGTTTTATAAATAATGATATACTTTCTTTACATTTCTGAGACACAAACTCGTCAGAAAAAACTGATAGAGAATGGAGCAAATGGATACTGTGATACTAAATATATTGAAAATCATTTATTGGTTGTGTTAAGTAAAGGAGGAATAATAATTTGCATTTTACGACAGACTAATCATTACAATTGAATTTATAATGATCCATTGTCTTAGTACGCATATTGATGTGACACCTATTGTAATTCCTATAACACAACAATTTTTATTATAAAAAACATATTGTTAAAATAAAGCTGTTAGTACGCTAAAATTCCATAAATTTGAAATTCAAAAACGACAACCCCTTAATGTTGCTATTTCTAAAACTTTTGAATCAATAAAGCAAATAAGAAAACGATTTGTGAATATTCTTTTATCTGATGTTTATAAAAAAAGATGCAAAATATTTTTAAAACGTTTATCTCAGATTATGCGTTTATCTTTGAAAAACTTTTTTAGTTATATCCCATAAAAAGGTATTGTACACGCCTCTGGCTTGGCAGTGGACTGTATGATTTGTTTTTTGTTGGAAGATGAAGAGCCAAAGGATGTGACATGGATCAGCTCACACAGCGGTTGAAATTGTTGACATTAATTAGATAAATTTGTTAATGCCTTACAAGGCTATTGATGATGACGATATGTATGTGTAAAGTATAATTGCTGATATAAGTGTCATAAATTTGTTAATGCCTTACAAGGCCATTGATGAATAGAATATGATTGTCAATATAACTGATATAGATTTGTTAGTTCCTTACAAAATTCTTGATGATGAAGATATAATATATAAATCCTGTTATATGGTGATACACATTTGGTAATGCCTTACAAGGCTACGGATGATGACGATATAAACTGGTACATATGATTGTTGATGTAAGTAATATAAATTTGTAAATGCCTTACAAGGCCATTGATGAATAGAATATGATTGTCAATATAACTGATGTATATTTGTTATTGCCTTACAAAATTCTTGATGATGACGATATGAAATATAAATACTGTTATATGATGATATGCATTTGGCAACGCCTTACAAGGCTACGGATGATGACGATATAATATATACAAATCCAAATTTTGATATATGGTAATATAAATCTGTTGCCATATGAAACTCTTGATGAAGGCTACTGATGATGGCGGTATAAAATTTGTGGCGGTAATTGATGCCACAAATCTGTGAATGCCTTACAAGGCGAATGATGACCAAAGTGTGATCGCTGAAATAAATGATAAGTCTGTTAATGCGATATCAAACTCGATGACGGTGATGACGATATAAATGGATAAATACAAAAGTTGTTCTATGATGAAAATTTGTTAATGCCATACATGACTATTGGTAATTGATAATATAGTTGTTATAAATCTATAAATGCCTGACAAGGCGATTAATGAACAAAATATGACTGCTAATTGTCCATTAAAATATAATTCACTTCGCAGTTATCCAGGAATAAAAATATAATAATGCCTCACACGGCTATTTGATAATTGATAATATTGTTGCTATAAATCTATGAATGCCTGACAAGGCGATTAATGAACAAAATATGACTGCTGATTGTCCATTAAAATATAATTCACTTCGCAATTATCCAGGAATATAAATATAATAATGCCTCACACGGCTATTTGATCAGACACGCCCTGATGCCATAACTAGAAAAATGGCGGAATTCTACTAAATCCAAAAACTCAACACATTTTCTTTATTTTTATTTCACTTTAATGAACAAAAGTTTAACACAAACTTGATACACGATTAATCTATTAAATTTTAATGCCCGAACAAATGATTTATATAAAACTGCAACGAGCTTAAAGGCAAAAATTACTCTAAAAAGTCGAGTTTAAATTACAAAATATATTTTAAGATGATGTTAATAATACAAAAATTATATCAAAAAGAAGAGCGATATATTAAAAACATGAAGACTTATATATCTAAAACTTAACAATCCGACAACCCAACAAAAAATATGTTCCACAATTTTATTATAAATTTTAGCAATATAGCACAAATTCTACTGATTGTAGCCAAAAATTGCTGTTTTCTTTAACAACGGGACATCATATTAATTGTCAAGCTGACGTCTTAAAATGTAAACAACTTATAATATTTGGCAATTATTCATTTAAATAATATTTTTTTTATATATTTCTAGAATTATAAATGGCATCTTAAGATACTTCATCTCTCAAAAGGACATAATAGAAATAATTTTCTGATTGTAGAAGTTAAGTTAATCCTAACACCAGGTATTTGAACATTATATCTGTGCTAACTTTTATTTATTTCTTTTTAGAAACATTGAGATGATTAAAGTAATTCATCTTACAATGAAAGAAGTTCAGCAATATCTACTGATTGAAATTTAAAATTGGTTTATGTTTATGTTGATGTAATACAACATATAAACAACATCAAAAAAGTTAAGTTAATTTGAATACTAGTCATGTGAATATTACATTTTCTGATAATTTTTATTTATTTCCTTTTAGAATTTTGACGAGGTGTCAACATATACTCCCGCCGTTAAAGTCTTACTTTAACAGTATGTTTCTTCAGGAGGTTATCAAAATCACGATTTAAATTAATAATTTTAAAAATCAAAATTATAAAATTTAGCTGGTTTTGATTAATTTAATTTGACTAATTACTGGTTATACATTTCCAGTAAATCTATTGTGTAGTTCATTCTACGTGACTCTTATAAATAAAATATGAACGAAAAACATTTGTTTACTTTATATTTTTAATGACTGTGATGAGGACTATTAATAAGTCACAAGAAAAGATCTATTTCATCATAGTAAGTATTAGTAGATAAGTATTCCGTTCGTGTGGTTAATCAAACAATTTTTGATAATTGAACGGTTTAATTGATTGAACTTGACGGTTTGTGTGGACTAATCGATAGCTTGCTAAACCTTGGACATGTATTCAGGAGTGTATGATCAATACCTTTTGATACATGACTCATTTTAGATACGAACATGCTAAAATATCCCAGATAAAGATGAAGACTATTCTGGATATTGAAACGACCAAAGTCGACCAAGTCTTACGATGATGATGATATGGAACATAATTTTTTCAACAGGGCTTTATGCCGGTTTTGATCTACACCAAATGCCTAAAAAAATGAATTAATGACGTCAGGTGGTTATCTTGTGACTAAAATGAATTTAAGACGGAAATTGTTGTAAGTGAATGCTTTATTAGACATTACGCGCATTGATGGTAGTGGCAGCTCAATCATGAAGAGCTCATAACAACTGAAGATAATTTGCATACCGACTGAAAATAATACTGCTTAACTATGAGATGTGCGTAGCACCCGAAGATAATACATGCTTAAACATGAGATGTGCATAGCAACCGAAGAAAATATCTGCTTAAACATGAGATGTGCATAGCAACCGAAGAAAATACCTGCTTAAACATGAGATGTGCATAGCAACCGAAGAAAATACATGCTTAAACATGAGATGTGCATAGCAACCGAAGAAAATACCTGCTTAAACATGAGATGTGCATAGCAACCGAAGAAAATACATGCTTAAACCTGAAATGTGCATAGCAACCGAAGAAAATACCTGCTTAAACATGAAAAAATGTAAAGCATTGACTACAACTTAATGTTTCAAAACATTGCCTAGGATGATGGATAAACTGACATAGAAGATTGAAGGTAACTGAGGCAATAGATGATGTTACACTTGTGAAACGACGAAAGTAACAATCGACCGAGGATGTAAGTTCTTGATCGAGTTACAATTTGACTTGCCTTTCGAGTTTTTAATTTCTCGTACCTGGATGGTTAGTGAATTCAAGTTCACAACTCTTTTACATCTTGAAGATACGGACCTTTATGAACTCAGTGAGCTGATGAAAAATCACAAATCCTGTCAAGCTCAAAAACCCATTTCAATTCACTGAAGATTGAAGATTTTTTAAGAACTGGAATTATTTGCTTGACGAGAATTATGATAGTTCAAAAAAAATCGATTTTATTTGTGCAAGAGTGTTATTGACTAATGATTTTATTTGCTTGAAGAGAATTGTGACATTTCGATAAAAGGTCGTTTTTACTTGTTCAAGAATTTTCTTGACGAGTAATTTCATGCGCTCAATGAGAATTTTTGATATTTCGTATAAAGGTCTTTTGCTTGTTCAAGAATTTTATCGACTAATAATTTTATGCGCTCGACGAGGGTTGTGATATTTCGTTTAAAGGTCTTTTTTGCTTGTTCAAGAATTTTAAAGCATACTTAATATGCTTATCACCGAATGATGAATGAACAGCTTGAGATAATATGTAATCTCAATTATTTTATTTCATTATAGAAATAATTTCATAAAAGTATATGAAGACATAATATGATGATTACATTGAATGAACATAATAATAATAAGTTGGCATTTATTTACAAATACCAGTTATTATAGTTTCGAATACATTAGTTTTCGTTGGGAATGGGAAGAACGCTAATGCGATTAACTGCTCTTTTCACTTCTGATTGCGACGTTTTGACAGAAACTACGCGAACCACGCCATCCTTTCCAGGGTGTAGTGCGGTTATTCGACCCAAATTCCACTTCAAGGGCGGTAAATTGTCATCTTGTAGAATGACCAATGATCCTATTTGAAACTTAAATACTCCTTGACGCCATTTCTGTCTTTGCTGAAGTTCAGATAAATATTCACACCGCCATCGTTCCCAAAAATGATGCGAAATTTGTTGAATACGTTGAAAGCGAGATAGTCTATTTGGAACCAAATCAATTAGGGACGGTTCTGGAATCGAAAGTAGTGGAGCTCCGATGAGGAAATGACCTGGAGACAGAGCGTTTAGATCGGAAGGATCACTAGACATTGGAGTCAAAGGCCGTGAATTTAAGCAAGCTTCAATCTGTGAAACTAATGTGAGAAGTTCTTCTATAGTAAATATAGCGTTTCCAACAGCGCGTTTAAAGTGATGCTTGGCACTTTTAATTGCCGCTTCCCAAAGCCCGCCAAAGTGCGGAGACCGAGGAGGTATGGTGTTCCATTCGATATTGTTTGAGCTACAAAACTTGGTAGTAGATTCTATAAAAGATTGTGAGAGAAAGAGTGTTCGTAAATCTTTGAGCTCAGAGCGCGCACCTATAAAATTGGTGGCGTTATCAGAATAAATCCTGCTACTTATGCCACGTCGAGCAACAAAACGACGAAGGCAAGCTAGAAACGATTCCGTAGATACACTCATGACTATTTCTAAGTGTACCGCTTTCGTGGTGAAACAGACAAAAAGACAGATGTAGCATTTGTATTTGACTTTAGACCTGCTCGTTTGTAAATACCAAAATGGTCCGCAGAAGTCAATTCCGACACTCAAGAACGGCCGTACACCTGTTTGAACTCTATCAGCAGGTAAGTTGCCCATGACTTGATTTCGAAGTTGAGGTTTAGCTCGATGGCATCGAACACATTGTTGGACGATTTTCCTGCACAGGTTGCGACCTCCAATAATCCAATATTGAAGTCTAAGGTTGTACAGGAGAGCCTGAGGACCTGCATGAAGGGATTTCAAATGTTGATGCCTTGCGATCAATACGCTGAAAGGGTGATGGCCGGGTAATAAAATTGGATGTTTCTGATTATCTGAAACCGATGCGTGGACCAAACGACCACCGACTCGCAACACGTCCTCATTGTCAATGAAAGCCGCAAGGGCAGACAACGAACTGGTTCGTGACAGACCTTGAGTCGTTTTGAGAGAGTACAGATCTTCTCCAAACTGGCTTTGTTGAACCAATCTAACTAATTGCAGTGTAGCGTTGTGGATTTCACAGGGTTGTAGAAATATGGATGATGCTGATTTTCGATTTTGCTCGTTCCTAGCATTTTTGCCAAATCGAAGGATATAAGCAACAACGCGAACCAGTAATGTGAATGATTGATATCGTAGGAAAATAGATTGGTCGTCCGACTGATTCTGGATTAAGACATGTTTGTGTGGATTACGTACTTCAAGGGTTGTTACTTCATCGGAGAGTGAACTATCAGGACAATCAGGCCAGGTTGAAGATTGACTTCTTAAAAATGCTGGTCCATTCCACCAGAGACTCGCTGTTGTAAATTGCGAAGGCATAAGACCTCGAGATGCTAGATCAACGGGATTTTCTGACGTCTTAACATAATGCCAATCTGTAGGTGATGTGAGTTCCAGGATTTTAATGAGCCGATTTGCAACAAACACTGCATATTTCGAAGGCTCAGAACGGATCCGAAACAACGTTATTTGCGAATCTGTCCATAAATATACTGAACTGAAAGTGACGTCCAGTGCGGATGTTACCTTGGAAACGACTTCTGATAGTAGTACGGCCGCGCACAATTCCAAACGGGGAATCGTTTCTTTTTTCAAAGGAGCGACCCTAGTTTTCGCACACAATAAGTGTATGTGATATTGGTTAGTTGAAGATAATGTTCGGGTATAAAGTACACAGCCATACGCCTTCTCAGACGCATCGCAAAACCCATGAAGTTCGATGTGTTGAGCAGTACAGGATACTATAAGACGCGGAATCATAATTCGACTTAGTGTAGCTAGCTCGTTTTTATACTCATTCCAAAAGGTAACGATGTGAATAGGAAGAGTGTTGTCCCAACCAATGTCGTGCATTGTCCACAGATTTTGCATAACTAATTTGCCAGTCAAGATGATGGGCGCACAAATTCCTAACGGATCGAATATTTGACACAATTCAGATAACAGATTACGTTTGGTGCAAATTGATGACTTTATCGGCGGGTGAAAGTGCATTTCATAATTATCGGACTTCGTATTCCAGATTACTCCTAGTACAATTTTGACTGCTGAATTTTCTTGATCAGGTGATGATAATTGGGGTATGTTGGAAACAAATTTTCGCAGCTCGAAACCTCCTTGACTCAATAACTGAATTAAGTCTGTTTTCAATGTGATGGCACTGTCTATAGACGTTGCACCAGTTAAGAGGTCGTCAACATAAAAGTCGTTGTCAAGGATCTTTGAAGCTATCGGAAACTTCTCTCTTTCATCCATAGCCAATTGATGAAGGGTTCGAATAGCCAAAAACGGAGCACTCGCTGTTCCATATGTCACAGTGCGTAGCTTGAATGTCTGAATAGTTTCTGAAGAATTGTTGCGCCATAGAATCCGCTGAAGATCTTGTTGATTCTCTTGAATCAGAATCTGGCGGTACATTTTGGCAATGTCACCACTAAATGCAACAATATGCTTTCTAAATCGCAGCATTATTGAAAAAAGGTCCTGCTGGATTGTCGGGCCGACCATTAAGCAATCATTTAATGAGATAGACGATGATGTTTTCGCTGATGCATTGAACACCACCCGCAGTTTGGTAGTTTCGCTTTGTTCTTTTACAACACAATGGTGGGGTAAATAATAAGTACGAGTTTCTGTATTGTGATTGACACGTTCCATATGACCCAACGACTGGTACTCGTTCATAAAATCTCTATACTGACTGTATAACTCTGGGTTTCTCTGTAACCGTGTTTCAAGAGCGAAAAATTGGCGCTGAGCTGAGATGTTAGATGACCCTAAAAGACTCAAGTTAGGTTTGGTTGGTAATGTCACCACGTAACGCCCATCGTTCAGTCTTTGAACATTTTGTTTGAAATGTTCTTCGCACAATGATTCTTCTTGAGACCATATTGGTTTGGAAGAGGTTGTTTCGATTTCCCAAAACCGTTTGATCTGTTTTTCAAGAGATTCGATGCTACATAACGCCCTATGCGGTTGACAGTCAATAAGTTGTGGTGACGCGAGTTTTGTTTTACCACTCACGATATAACCTAGCTCTGAATCATAGAAGGGAGGTAAGTCACGATGGAGCTTAATAAAGGACCCTTTAAACAACTGGTGGTAGATTTCGGCGCCTAATAAGATGTCAACTCGATTGGGTAAATTGAATGACGGATCGGCTAACTTTATCTGAGATGGTATTGATAGATCAGGAATTTCAATTCGAGCACAAGGTATATTGTTGGTAATTGTGGGCAGAATGTAAAACTTGAGTGTAACCTTAAAATCCGATACACACGATGCGATAGTAATGTGGGTTTTGTGTTTAATGAGAGTCTTTGCTCCAGCAATACCAGTAATGGATTTGAACGTTGGATATTTACGAGCTTGTAGTAAGTGGCATGCATTTGCGGTGATAAAATTCATAGTGGAACCACTGTCTAGTAATGCTCTGCACAGAATTTTTATGC
The DNA here is from genome assembly GCA_963693315.1 of Diogma glabrata. Classification (NCBI taxonomy): domain Eukaryota; kingdom Metazoa; phylum Arthropoda; class Insecta; order Diptera; family Cylindrotomidae; genus Diogma; species Diogma glabrata. The sequence continues at coordinate 364,107,219 of OY856187.1, read as the reverse complement.
CGTCATGAACTAATGCATGAACCATGGCTGTACCTAGCAATACGATGTCTTCACTATGTCGTGTGAATTTTGTTGGTTGAAGAGATGATGATGTACAAGTATTCTCTACGTTTACTTCATTTGATGACGTTGTGGAGTCACGAAGTGATTGCTCAAAACAATGGTTCGAAGCTCCTGACTGACTTGTAGGTTGAGATACGAATTCAGGGCGTTCGAAGTGCAGCAGGGTGTGATGCTTTAAAGCACATTTGTTGCAAGGAGGATGACGGCACTCACTAATGGCGTGTCGGTCTAGTAGACAGTTTCCGCAAAGGCGACGATCTTTGACAAAGTGATACCTTGCTCTTGGATTGAACCTATCACTTAAAAATGTTGGGCAATGAGGCAGAGTGTGGGATCCTGAACAACATGCACATTCACTATTGGATGATCCAGATGGTGTACTGACTGCGTTTAAAGAAATTTGTCGAGCTGCTTTATGAGGACGAGACTGAGTTAGATTAGAGTTAGAGGTCAATGCTTCAAGCACTCTAATGCGCCCACGTAGTATTTCTATGAATTCGGTGAACGTCAAAATGGAATTTGGTTTTGTCTTCTTGATCACATGAATTCTGGAAGACTGATCTAATCGCTGGACTAAGTGGTGCACCAGAAATAAGTCCCATTCATGAACGGGAACGCTTAAAGACTTTAAAGCATTATAATGCTTGGAAGTTTTATCAATGAATAGTTGCAGAGCTTTGCATGAATGTTCTTGAGGATTACGTACCTCATATAATTCGCGGGTATGATGTCTCTGGATTGATGTTTCGTTATCATATTTTTCACACAGTAGCTTCCATGCAGTTTCATAGTTTGATGTTGTTACTGGTATACTAGATATTAGAGAATAAGCCGACCCAGAACGAATACTAGAGATCAAATATAGAAATTTTACTGTGTTATCCAACGTTTTGTTATGAATTAGATCGATAAAGATATCCCTAAACGACAACCAATCCGACTCCAACCCATTAAATACTGGTAATGTTAATTCTGGAAGACGTAGACTCGCAGAGACGGTCGTGCTTGAGTTCAAGTCATGCTGAGAGGTATTGTGAAACGACGTGGACAACGAAACTTCTTCTGATTTTTTGATATCGTGCAACTTGTCGCGCAATGTAACTTCTAGGTTGCTGTAATCATCTTCAAAATTTGAACGGTCCAGAGCCGCAGTGTCATCTAGACATTCTAATTTATTTTGTACTGCGTCATACTTGTCATAGACCCGTTGGAGGCGACGAAGTAAGGACTCTACCCCACCAATTGATATGGCTGCTGACAGTTTTGACTTGAATGCTGTCAACTGACCTTTAAAAGCGGCACGTTGCTTTTTGAGAAGCTCAATGTTTGCCGTGTCCGCCATAATTATCGCAAACTATGAGAAATGAGATAACGCACTTATTGAATTTAAATGAATCAAGTCCAAAGCTTAGCAAGCCACTATCCTTCGTCAGAATACCAACCCCAAATGAGACCTGAGACGACAGATACGATTTTCTGTACAAAAAGACAATCCAAATTGAAACAGAATTAGAGACAATGACATAACATGACGACGGATCTTATTGTCTTAGCAAAAAGGACAATTTAGATTAAAATTGAATTATAGAAAATGACATAATATTTTGATGACGACAGATATTATTTCTTAACAAAAATGACAATTCAACTTGACCAGACTTTCAAATTGATTAAACAAATGTTTTTAGTTGATATTTAAATTGTATAATAACTATAAAAATATATTTACTTAAATTTAATACTTAAAGAATACCTGACAGAATCTTGATTATTAGCGCCCTCTAGATCCGGCTCGAAGGACCAAAATGTACACGCCTCTGGCTTGGCAGTGGACTGTATGATTTGTTTTTTGTTGGAAGATGAAGAGCCAAAGGATGTGACATGGATCAGCTCACACAGCGGTTGAAATTGTTGACATTAATTAGATAAATTTGTTAATGCCTTACAAGGCTATTGATGATGACGATATGTATGTGTAAAGTATAATTGCTGATATAAGTGTCATAAATTTGTTAATGCCTTACAAGGCCATTGATGAATAGAATATGATTGTCAATATAAATGATATAGATTTGTTAGTTCCTTACAAAATTCTTGATGATGAAGATATAATATATAAATCCTGTTATATGGTGATACACATTTGGTAATGCCTTACAAGGCTACGGATGATGACGATATAAACTGGTACATATGATTGTTGATGTAAGTAATATAAATTTGTAAATGCCTTACAAGGCCATTGATGAATAGAATATGATTGTCAATATAACTGATGTATATTTGTTATTGCCTTACAAAATTCTTGATGATGACGATATGAAATATAAATACTGTTATATGATGATATGCATTTGGCAACGCCTTACAAGGCTACGGATGATGACGATATAATATATACAAATCCAAATTTTGATATATGGTAATATAAATCTGTTGCCATATGAAACTCTTGATGAAGGCTACTGATGATGGCGGTATAAAATTTGTGGCGGTAATTGATGCCACAAATCTGTGAATGCCTTACAAGGCGAATGATGACCAAAGTGTGATTGCTGAAATAAATGATAAGTCTGTTAATGCGATATCAAACTCGATGACGGTGATGACGATATAAATGGATAAATACAAAAGTTGTTCTATGATGAAAATTTGTTAATGCCATACATGACTATTGGTAATTGATAATATAGTTGTTATAAATCTATAAATGCCTGACAAGGCGATTAATGAACAAAATATGACTGCTAATTGTCCATTAAAATATAATTCACTTCGCAGTTATCCAGGAATAAAAATATAATAATGCCTCACACGGCTATTTGATAATTGATAATATTGTTGCTATAAATCTATGAATGCCTGACAAGGCGATTAATGAACAAAATATGACTGCTGATTGTCCATTAAAATATAATTCACTTCGCAATTATCCAGGAATATAAATATAATAATGCCTCACACGGCTATTTGATCAGACACGCCCTGATGCCATAACTAGAAAAATGGCGGAATTCTACTAAATCCAAAAACTCAACACATTTTCTTTATTTTTATTTCACTTTAATGAACAAAAGTTTAACACAAACTTGATACACGATTAATCTATTAAATTTTAATGCCCGAACAAATGATTTATATAAAACTGCAACGAGCTTAAAGGCAAAAATTACTCTAAAAAGTCGAGTTTAAATTACAAAATATATTTTAAGATGATGTTAATAATACAAAAATTATATCAAAAAGAAGAGCGATATATTAAAAACATGAAGACTTATATATCTAAAACTTAACAATCCGACAACCCAACAAAAAATATGTTCCACAATTTTATTATAAATTTTAGCAATATAGCACAAATTCTACTGATTGTAGCCAAAAATTGCTGTTTTCTTTAACAACGGGACATCATATTAATTGTCAAGCTGACGTCTTAAAATGTAAACAACTTATAATATTTGGCAATTATTCATTTAAATAATATTTTTTTTATATATTTCTAGAATTATAAATGGCATCTTAAGATACTTCATCTCTCAAAAGGACATAATAGAAATAATTTTCTGATTGTAGAAGTTAAGTTAATCCTAACACCAGGTATTTGAACATTATATCTGTGCTAACTTTTATTTATTTCTTTTTAGAAACATTGAGATGATTAAAGTAATTCATCTTACAATGAAAGAAGTTCAGCAATATCTACTGATTGAAATTTAAAATTGGTTTATGTTTATGTTGATGTAATACAACATATAAACAACATCAAAAAAGTTAAGTTAATTTGAATACTAGTCATGTGAATATTACATTTTCTGATAATTTTTATTTATTTCCTTTTAGAATTTTGACGAGGTGTCAACAGGTATTTATATAAAAAGTAAGCCCCTGAATTATACTATATTTTCAACATCTAAATTAAAAAACTAAGTGTTATGGAAGTCTTATAAAAGCCATGGTTATTGTAACTAATATCTTACATAGGATAACGTGCAGGACAAACAATCGAGGACCCGAGTTCGAACCTTGGTGTGACCGTAAGGAAAAACTTTAATTAAAACACCAATATATATAATAACATATAAATACCATATAATGGCATTAAAAAAAGTGTAAAAGTATTTTGTCAAATTTTTCAATAGCTTCGATAAAACTTCTAAAGTTTACTTAAAACGCTCTATTAGAAGCACTGTGCTGAAATTATAACATGAACTTCTATTCAGTTTGCATAACCTCTGACCATAAGACCGAAGTTATTGCTGGGGTTTCTACAAGTCATAGCTTCGTTAACGACGGAGAAAGTTTTCCAAATGGTTTTTATCGAAATCATTTAGAAGCTTTAAAGAAATTATAACGGTGGGGAAACTAGTTTCTGTAAAACTGTTAAACGTTTTAAAAGAAGTTAGAGTGTGTGAAACATTTAATTAAAATTGTGGATAATTTCGAAATTATAATAAAAAGTTCATTGAACTAGCAAAACCAAGTTTGTAAGGCACTGTTAATTAATTAATTTAACAAACAGTTGCATTGGCTTTTACTGTTTTTTTCAGGGCGATTGGGAACAAACGGTAGAGCTATGAATGGATTAATTAACACATAATTTTGAAGTTCTCTTTCGGTGAAATGTATGAACTCATAACAAAAAATTCAAAATTCTTTCTTATATTTTTTTCTGATATAAATAAAAAACAACAACTACTTAATGTTTATCCAATCGTTAGGAGTCAATTTCGAATTAAATTTGTTGTATTTTGTATATGCAAAACAAACGATTTATCGTTTTCGTTAAGTTAAACAAATTAATGATACAAATAAATTTTACTCCTTTTTTTTCTCTCAATTTTGAAAAACAAAAAACCGACAAAAATACCTAAACTAAATTTTTTTCTCGAAAGCCTAAGAAATTTCAAGGTAAAACTTCAAAATTAAAATGGTGATGACAGAAAGATTTAAAATATATTAATCAGATTCTGATTAGCAATATTGCATGAGATCATCTTATGTAAGATTTCACAGATAACTTTTTAATGGTCGAAAAAAAATAAATTTTTTGTTTTAAATTATTTGCAAAATTAATATCCAAATTTTGTTTTGAAAATTATAAACAAATAAACTTGCTAAATAAGAATAATTAACGTAAAGATTTTAATCGCTTTGTATATTGAGTGTAGAGATGATTATTTAGGATTATGTCAAAACAGTGATTAACTGGAATAAGTTATGTGTTGTTTTAATTTTTTTTTCTTGTGTCAGGTTTGACAGGGTATGACATATGGGTGCCCTTCGACCATGTCATATTTATGCATGTATGTAGTTCTTTTAAAAGTGGCTGTTTGCCGGTTACAAAAAGTATTTCCATATCTACCTAAGTGGACTTACCAACCCGCTTCTGACCTGCTTTTCTGTTTTTAAGGCCTTTACCCTGACAGATCCTTACGTGGGTGTTGCACCTTACGGTTAGGTGGTAAAATTTGATCTAAACGTATTCTTCTCATTTTTTGGTCTTTTTACAAGGTGTTGGACGATGGCATTTCGATAGCCTTCGTCTCACTACAGATTGTTTTTGCAGTCACCACTTTGCCAATTTCAGTTTATAGAGGTATGTTTCCACGATGACTGCCTACACCCTACATTTCCCCCTACACTCACCAGTTTTATTTTTTGTTGTTTTTAGGTAGATTTTATATAAAAATCTACCTATTGCAATAGGCTTCATCTCGGAATTTCGGAAAAATGTTTATGGCAAACGACTATATATGATAAGCGGAGACGAAAAAACAAAAAAAAAATTTATATATATATATATATATATATATATATATATATATATATATATATATATATATATATATATATATATATATATATATATATAAACATATATATATATTATATATATATATATATATATATATATATATATATATATATATATATATATATATATATATATATATATATATATATATATATATATATATATATATATATATATATATATATATATATATATATATATATAAATTTTTTTTTTGTTTTTTCGTCTCCGCTTATCATATATAGTCGTTTGGCATAAACATTTTTCCGAAATTCCGAGATATATATATATATATATATGTATGTGTAAACGATATGAGATATAACGAAAATGACCGGCACTCTCACGGTCGCATTTGTTGAGGTAGATCAAAAATATTTTCTGTACTTGTGTGTTCTAATAATATCTTGGACAAGCTTGTGAATCAGCAAAATCCGAAACGTGGTTAAAAAACTAGAAGCTTTTTTCTGAAAAAAATTGATTTTTTAAAACCGTCATAACGGCCGTTTGGATACTAATATTTCAAAAAAATTAACAAATTTACTTTGGAATCTTTTTTATCAATTTGTTTTAAAAATAGACCTCTGCAGTTAGAGGTTCCTGAGTGAGCGGCTCCAACAAAAAAAGTTGGCAAAAAAAATTTTTTTTTTGAAACAACCGGCTCTCTCACGGTCGCATTTGTAAAGCCAGATCAAAAAATCTTTTCTAAAAATGTGCGTTTTGTTAATATCTTGAACAAGTTCGTAAGTCAGCCCAATTCAACACATGGTTAAGAAACTAGAGGCTTTATACTAGAAAAAAACTCTGTTTTTTAGATCCATTATAACGGCCGTTTGGATTCTAATATTTTTAAAAACTTCATAAATTTAAAATCTTTGAAACCTATTTAATCAGTTTTTAAAAAAAAAAAAAGAACTCTGCAGATGGAGGTTTCTGAGTGAGCGGCTCCAACAAAAAAGCTTGTAAAACACAAAATGCGTTTGAATCAACCGGCGCTCTCACGGTTGCGTTTGTGGAGCCAGATCAAAAAACTTTTCTTAAAAATGTGTGTTTTATTAATATCTTGGACAAGTTCGTAAATCAGAAAAATCTGACACACGGTTAAGGAACTAGAGGCTTTATAGTAGAAAAAAAGTGGTTTTTGTAATCCGTTACAACGGCCGTTTGGATACTAATATTTTTAAAATCTTTATAAATTTACATTTTGTGGAAACATTTTAATCCGTTTCTTAGAAATATATACCTCTGCAGTTAGAGGTTTTTGACTTGTTTGCTTCAAAAAAAAAGTTTGCAACAATCCCCAACTACAATTTCCAAAAACCTTATAACAGTCAATCTCAACCTTATAACAGTCAAAAAAATAAAAGATTTGAATAGAAGAAATTAATTTTTTTTCTTAGAAATAAACTATTTTGATATTTTGCAGTAATTGCACGACATATGGTATAGAGTAGGTTAGTGTCATAAATTGTCACACACATGTTCTGTGGTAGATTTGATATTTGTTTGTTGCAAAATGGGATAGAAATAATTTTGCTTATAGGTAGCTAGTTTTCTTTTTAAAATTTGCTCGATATCTGTTTGAAATTAGTTTGTTTTGTTTAAACTAATCTGATACACCAGATTCTACTGGCACACAAAACTGTCTGATCTCGAAATCTACCTATTTCTAGCGGATATACGTGCCGCTTGGACTTTTTTTGTTTTAGTTTTTCATTCTTCCATATGATTTTCTTGAGTTAATATAACTGTAACATGGTAAGGCAAACTACTATTGATGGGTAATAGGTACTTGTGCTATATTTAAGATGTGGCACTGATACTCCGATTCTAGGCACGAAACGCAAGACACCACTACCCCACCCCATCATTTGGCATTATTTGCTACACCCTTGGATCGTTTATTTGCACGAACGATTACGTGAACACGATATTTAAAGACACATGTGAGATACGTAGGTCATGCAAGAGGACATAAAACGGGATTCAACTGGTGTGGTGAGACAAACGTTACTAATATAAAGGTATCAATAAACTTGATGTTTCATGCTAAATTGAGGTTTCATGACCAATCATTTACAAGAAAACTCAATTTCAGAAATGTGTTAATTTCTCCTATGCTGAACAAGATCGATAGTAAGATTGAAATTACCAATCAGTTTAACGTGGCTTTACGTTAGACAGCATAAAAGCTTTCTAGGTGATTAGATAAGCTCCTCTTAAATGACATAGCACTCCATTTAAGGACGAATAAATAATTCATAAATCAAGAGCAGATGACCTCTGTTGGAACAGCCTTTTGATTAGAAAGGCTAAAAATTAGAGAATTCCATTTCATATTACAACTTCCAGAAGTCTGATGCATTCTTTTACCTAAGATCTTTAGCATGAAGCACAAATGAAAATTGATTTAGTGTTAACAAACGGGTTTAATGGCAATTGGGTTTTACTCGCATTGAATTCAACACTATTACAACGACTTCAACCCATTAGTCGAGATCAAGCAAGGCCGAAATCCGGTGATAAAATTTCATGAAATGCATGAAGTGTGGAACCATCAGCCAAATTATGAATTGGATGAAGAGTATAATTCAACAGATCACTAAGTTAATATAAGAAAAAAGATAGGTGACAAAGTTGAACCTTTAGAAACTCCAGCGTTAGTTATGAAAGCCCCATCAACATTGATCTGAAAGTTTTTAATGGGTAAAAAATTATAAATCCAAGAAATAAGTTCTTCTTGTACATCATTTTAAACACCTCAACTTAGATTATAGGGTTTATCATTCTATACTTTGCCAAACGCTTTAGAAATATCATATGCCAATCCAAGTGATATATTCCAGATATGTTTAACATATCCGACACACATATATGTGTAATGTACATGGTGGTATGCACATTTCATGTACTTTTTTTTTCTAATTTTTAGTTTGTTTTGCTAGTTACAAACGTCTTACATATTTGTTTTAATTTAATTGAAATCATGCAAACATGTATACAAAATGTGCATAGATTTTTTGGACATATATACAAAAATATTTGATGCATGACTTTTATGACTTGGAATAGGATTTTCAATACGTCATGAATCTTATACTAATATACTAATATACTAATATTTTTGGTAACATCATTACGACGAATGAAGATAGCGGTCGTACTTTTTAGTTGTAAATTGAAAATATATGTGTGTGATAGCATTTGTAAATGATGCGTCCATTTTTTTGCAAGTTTTTTAATGACACGATTTAAATGAAAAAAAAAATTATCAAAGAATTTAAATATTTCACTTACATAAAAAAATAACATTACTATTCCAAAATTTAGTTAATACTATAAAAAATAATTATAAATATCAGCAATATGAAACAAGACAAGAAATGTAATAATTTTTTTATATCACTAAAATTAATTATTTAAAGTGCTCGTTTGTTTTTTGTGTTTGATTTCATTACCGTCACAAAACATAATTTTTTCGCTCCTTTTTTATTTTATTCATTTATTTATTATTATTATTAAATAAATTTCATTTCGCTTCGAATTTTATTATTTGTAACACATTCGTCTGAACTGTGTGTGCATATATCTGCTAAGCCGTTTGACGACATGTGCACGTAATGATGCATATCATGTGGATGAATGTGTTATGCATAATTGGGTGCACGTGGATTTTTATCATGTACAATTAATGCAAACTTCATGCATTTTTGTTTCAAAATTATTTTATGGATAAGTAAGTAATTGTTCCATAGTTTGTGCTTGCCGGAAATCGTATTACTATTGATAATGTTTGAAGATTTTAAGTAAGTTATAATGTTATAGTTAACATATTTTTCAAAAACTTTGGCAACAACCGACAAGAGGAATATTGGTCTATAATTAGTTGGGTCTCCTTTTGCCCTTGCATAGATATGGGATGCATTTCCATATATCTGTCAATATATACGAATACCATCTTATACACGATAAGTAAACGATTTTTGAATTAAGTTCTCTAGAATGAGTTTTCAATATAATTGAAAGGATGTTACCTGGATCAGAAGATTTGTTAGTGTTGAATTTTAAAAGTAGCTTTCGTATGATGTTTTTGCGTAAAAACAATAGGCATCATTTACAATTGGACCTGTGGACTTTGTTTAGGCTGAAAATGAAGTGGAACTAAAGTAAAATTTGTAAGATTTTATCGAGAAGCAAAGTAATTCGTAAGGTTTTTTTTCAGTAAGTAAACGTTAAGATTATTGGACGGGGTTAAGAGAAATAGATTCAACCAATGTGCAACCAGCATTGTATAAATTGGTGTAGGGTCTTAATTGGTTATATATAATAAATTGAAGTTCAGCCTTAATGCAGAAAACCAACATCAGCCAAAGTTTATTTGCTGTTTTTAATAAGAACGATTTTTCTATTTTGTATAAAGGTGTCAAACTAGAATTGTATGAGCGAATTTAACATTTGTTCATTCAAACGGAAAACAAAACTAATGTCAGGTAGGATTTAAAGGTGGCTTCTCTGCAGAAATTGTTCTTTTTCTGCTTTTGATCATAATGGTACACACAATCCGTAATGATCTAAACACCGAAGGACTAGCCAGTGGCTAGTATTCACTCATAACTGATGATGATGGTAGTTTTTGAAATAAAGACAAAAATTGCATTTCTGCTACTAGATACTGAAAATAGCGTAAACCGTACCAAGCACAAAAATTAAACAACAGTTCAGTTAACAAAACAAAATCGTTTTGCTGGTATATGAAGTTAAATACCGAAACTGATTAATCCTACTCATTATTGTTAAACCATCTGATGTCTGATACTAGTAAAATATAAGTCATCAACATTTTTCTTAAACAATTGTATGTCTATAATCTATATAGATCTTTAGGTTACACTTATTTAACAAGTAAAACTCTAAAATTTTCCAGCCGTTTATTGCACGATATACCAATTTAATTTTCTCATGCGAATATTGCGTAAGAACCGTTAATACGTAGTTTCTTAAGATGTTACGTTCTATATTTGTTTTTAAGACAAATTCTTTTCTACATTAAGATAATGTTAATTTTTTTTGTTACTCAATGTTCCATAAAGCCTATGTTTATTGCACTCGTATAAATGTTTGTCACAACAATTAAATTCAATTCGAAAAAAAAATAAAACATTTGCGTTTTTGAACACATTTGCATTGTTTATGTTTATTGTTAATGTTCCACGTGACAAATTAAAAGTCAACGCATTTTAAATTGATATGAAAAGAAAATTTTTAATTCCGAAGTTTTCGTTTGAAAAACTTCTGCAAATCGTTAATATTGTCAAGATGAATTTAGTTAAATTTTATATCGTGAGTTTTGTTTAGAAACATTTCAATTGATTATGTGATTAGATTAAATTGATTGCATTGATTTGGATTTCGAAACAATAATTGTATTTTAACCGTTAATTTAATTCGTGTATTTTAATCATGTAGAAAGCTATGGGTTGGCAAGCTGTGTTGTTTGTTGGAAAGTGTTCTGCCAGTATGCCCAATATTTAATGTACAACATATTTGCATATTCGGATTTTATTTACACTTTTAATTTTCTTTAATTGTGTTTTTGTTTTGTATTTTAGTATTTTCAAATTAAAACAAGTGTAAGTTGTGCTTAAATAGCTTTTATAGACACGAAATGAAAACCAAGTTGGTCAAATATGTACATGCATTTCTTTTTAAAAAAATGTTTAACATGATATTTAAATAACTTACGAAAATACCATGCTTTGGTCAGAACTAAACTTTATGGGCATTATAGGGTTATTAATTTATTCTATTAATTGTTAAATGCAACAAAATTGAATTTTTTTTCGGTTATTTAAATAAAACAAATATTTATAACAAAATAAACTCAACTTTATGGAAAGAGACAACAGAAATACAAAAGATCAAAAGATTACTCGCTGACAAAGATCGGTTTGTGTATTTTAATTTTGCTTTTTGTATTGTTTTTGTCATAGATACAAAAAAATCATGTTACAACATGTCGACCGATTTAATTGTGCGAAATGTTAAAACCACACACGATCAGAATTTTTTGGTATTTTTCCGTTTTTTTTTAAAGCATGTTGTTGTTTTTCTTTTTATTAATTAATGATATGTTTGCATTTTTGTATTTCTCTTTTATACGAAAACTAAAAAAAACTAATTATAAATTATTTTATTTATTTATTTATTTGATTTTTTTCAATCATTCTGATATGATCAATTAATTAAAATAAATTTATTTGATTAATATTTTGTTTCTTTTATTATGAGGTTTTTAAATTTTTCAGAATATCGAAACAAAAATGTTATAATTTATTAATAAAAATAAAATAGTTGTCATCTCGGGTTAGTTAAAATTTTTTAAAAGAAATACAAACATTTTGTTTATTCAAATATTTTAGATTTGGTAATATTTTTGGTGGAATTGTTCAAGTTTTATGTGTAAAAAACACAGCAGGGTTACTACTATTATGGTAAGAAATAATATAATAAAAATTAACAAAGAATAAAAATTGTAATATAATCAATTGGAGCTTCCGAGTTGGAAACTCAATAGGTTATCAAAAACCACAAATAAATTATTGAAAAAAATTATTATTTATTAAATTTAATAATTTAATTATGTTTTTGTTTTTTTTTTATTTGACACAACACGAAACTGAGCTACGTGTTGATTTGTTATTTACTTTAGTTTTGGGTTGGTGAGACTTTTAATGTGGTTTCTTGCTTGTGTGAGATGCATTCATTATCTTATTAAAACAAACAAATTTTTGGTTTAAAATTAGAGACAATAATAAGAATAATTTATTGTTCGAAATTGTCTGTCAAAAAATTGAACAAATTGGACAGCAAGCTGTGAGCCAAATGATGAGATTGACATAGTTAGATTTATAAATATTTAGCCACTGAAGAAAATATACAAACGTAAAGTTTTGAGAAGTATAATTAAGCGTATTTTTGATTTTGAAATAATATAATTTAATATAAATGTTGCAATGTTGTTACTAATAAAATTCAAAATTTGCTGAAGTTCAAAATTATTGAAGACAGTGTGAGCAAGCTAAACAAGCTTTGGAATAGTAAAAAACAATTTACTGAAAACCTTGTCATGCGAGTGCTTTAACATCTTTGTACGGCCTGAAACCCTTTTGTGAACTAAGGGAAAAAGCCATGCGGGAATTGTAACGATATGGTCCAAGGTATAACACCGTGGGCTTTAGGCAGTCCAAGGACTAGACTGGATTGTGCAATCAAAAGAGAGGGTTAATGTGATCGAAGCTGAATAGGAACAACCAGAGCATACTGACAAGGCTTCTTACAGGACTCAGTTAAGAAAACACTGTTTGTTGGAAGAAAAGACCCCATTTCAACTTCTCAAAGATTGTGGAACCTTGATAAGAAAGTTTCATCTGGGGTTTCATCGATAAACCTCATTTTGGCACACATTACCTACATAAACTTAAGCCTCTCCACATTCTAAAGTTCTGAATGAAGGCTGAATTTGAGGAAATGTTCTAACTTGGTATTCACCAGGGAGTTAAACGGCGGCTACAGTAGATCATTTTGGTGGCAGCACCAGAGATGGAAACCAAAGATTTTTTCAGTTGGTTCGGTTTTGGTGTAATAACAAATTTTTATTATGGTGTTTGGTTTGGTTTCGGTTTCTTGATATTTCAAAACTTGGTTTTGGTTTGGTTTAAGTTTAAAGATTGAATAACTTTTGGGTTTTGGTTGGGGTTTGGTTCGATTTTAGTTCAGATTCAGAATCTAGATTTACATTTTTATTCTTAATTGATCTCGATATTCAAATGAAAAGAGTTTTATTCTACCAATAAGTCGCATTAAAGAGACCGTGGTGGGCATACATATCTTATAACACGTAGCTAATAGATTTTAATTCTATTCCGACCATCGATAAACCTCGATCCTAAAGACTCACTTGGTGTAGTTTCAAAATGCATTAGTTTTAAAAACAAATGAGAAGATTTTTTCAATTTTAATGTAGGTAATAGAAGAAATTTTTTACTATAAAACCGAACCGTGAACCAAACTGAAAAACATTGGTTTATGGTTCGGTTTAACTATTATTTAAAAAACTGGTTTGGTTTTGGTTTGGTTCAATCAAATCATTTTGAAAATGGTTTGGTTTGTTTTGGTTTTGCCTCGGCAAAATTCCGTTAGCTCAGTGGTTTTGGTTTGGTTCAAACGAACCAGTTTCCATCCCTGGGCAGCACAACATATAACCTTTCATTCGATCCAGGTATAGACATTCCTCCCCAAATGCTCACAATTTATCCCCAAATGCACTTATCAACAAAAACCCACTTAAATACCCAAAACTCATCGTAGCCATTTGAAAACCTGTTCACCTTGAAATGCCAATAATACTATGAATTATACTCCCTGCATATTAGCTGAAATTTTACGGATAGAGAAAACATGAAAAAACAGTCATTCAGATGCTAGAAAAAAAAATGTTTGCAAAGTACTCAAGCGCATAGATATTATTTATCACAAGGAACAGACGGATAGAAATAAATTCATTTTTATGGAGAGTTTTAAAACTAAGCTGATGGGATTACTCTTTCACTTCTTTATGTTCAACAGATAGGCACAGTTAGAATCTCTAATACCAACTTAAAGAATGGCAATCCAGGGTGCTGTAACTAGATATTAAAGCGTAGTATCAAAGTATTATCCAGTCGTAATTGTAATGAATAGACAATAGGACTCGGCAGAATGGTATTTTTATGCTGTTTTAGTGAAAAAATATGATAACGGTGAATGCTAAAACCTTCCTTAAATATAAAGAGATGCCGCTGAGACTCTGTCGATTGGCGAAAACTTAGGGAGACATTGTTATTATTTGACAGTCTAATATAACCGGTTAAGAAGGAACTACAAAAAAAGGGTCACAAAAAAGGGAAAACAGACAGCTTCAGGAAAATTGAAACAAAAGTAGGTAACAACGATCCATGGGGTTTTATAAACAAATGTCAGCCAGGAAAGCTTGTTCAACGTACCGTACGTAACGAATGTTACCGTTTCTTTGAACGTAAAAAACATGCACTCAAATTGAAAAAATTCAAATTACCACCTTAGTTTCTTGAGTTTAATTACTTACAAAATATCGAACATCAAACAAAGTTTTCACAGACACTAAAATAGACGAGACTGTGATAAGCATGATATGTGACAAGACTCCTATAGTTCTGAGGAAATCGAAGAAAAAGTTGTACTCTTCACTTTCTGCCTCAGATCTGATGAATTTCCAAAAGAGCGTAAAATTAGTCGAGTTCTTATAATTACAAAAGCCGCTGATAATGGAATTTCAGATCAAAAATTATACCAATTAATTATGCCCCTCCCCGTACTGGGAATATTTTTTGAAACAGTTATATAATATCAAACTACAAAAATACATCGATTTAAATGGTGGGTTCCGCAAGGGTCTATTCTCGGTTCAACTTTCTGTAATATGGTCTTTGACACTAACACAATGAACGGTGTTCTGGAAGTGTCATACGCTGATGATAAAGTAGTTATAATAAGTGGAAACTCAAGAAAATAGTTACAAGAACAAGGTCAACGAGCACTAAACCATATGACTTCATGGTGCAGCTGAAGGGCAAGTACGATCATGCTAGACCACCTACCATTAAAGTTAACAGAGTATCAATTAAAATATAGTAAGCACGAGTTAGTACTTTGGTGTCTACTTCGTCAAAAGGCTATGGTTGTCAATTCATATTAAAAATCATTTTTCCACAACTGCACCTATTACATGAACGATAGGGTCTTGGCAGACACACGCTTCAACTTACATATAGATTTGAAGTTGAATCGATGATAAAGTACTGCTCGGCTGGTTTGTACGGGCGGACGAATGTTTAGCATGTTCAACAGATATTGGATGCTCAAAGGAATAACGTGCACCACATGATTCGATGCTATTGAGTATAGAATTATATCTCTATTTTTGACTCAGGTATTTTCGCGTTTAATCCCTGTGAACCTTCTTCTTAAGGGAAAGATCAACATCTACAACTAAATTCTCAACACAACTGATGCAAGTGAAACAAAATAATAAAACAAGGACTGTGTAAAGAGACGCTCAGTAACTGGATAGAACGCTGCGATGTCTCAGATAAGAGAAGGCATACGAATTATTATTTAATTAGCAACCTTTTTTACAGCGAAACTCAAAGATGGTTCTAACGGATTCTTTGGTTCAGTTTATTACTGAACACAGCAAATTTATAAAGCACTTAAAACGCGTTGGAGTAACAAATAATGGAAAATGTATTACATGTGATGTAGATAAAACGTGCGTTGTGCATTGTGCATTGCACGCTCTTCTGAACAGATCTGACAATGAAAATGAAAATCAACGAAACGAATGAACAACCTTACAGAGGATACACTTAGTATTCATCTGTCAAATACATTAAATATTGACATATTTAAAATTGATGGTATTGAGCAATTGAAAGAAAGAAACCAGGTCTAACCCTTCAGGTTAGACAAAAAAGCTCAGAAAATACTTTTACAACAAGCATGTACACCATTAACACCTATTCGAGGCTGGGGAAGGAAGCTTGCAACTCTAGATCTTTGACTGAGAAAATTTAATATTTTTTTTTAAAACAAAGCAATATTTTACACACATGGGAACTTCTGTAAAAATATTAGCTACGAACAAATAAATAGCAAATAGATCATATATAGATCGTGTGTAGTAAAAACTTGTCTGGTGCGGAATTAACCCTAAAGTTTTTAGTGTTCCAGAGCTATGAAGCCTAACATCACCTTACAATTTCTTATGATTTATCACAGTACCTGATTAACTCATTAAGGTAAAAAAATTTCAATCGTTGCAACTTCTTCAACGTAGTCAAATTTTCTATCATGGTGATATTAGTACCAATGAGTAATGACTTCTACCATAAAATCTGTTGCCGCCTTGACAGGGCAGTAAACTGTTCGTGTTTGAATTTGAAAAATAGTGAAAGAAGAATAATTCAAAATAGTGTAACGCCGGACTATTTTGAATTATACTATAAAATAAAAATATTCAAATAAATCCGATAATAATTTGATACTTTTTTTCAATTCCGGCCTTTGAATTAAAACAAACATAAAACATTTATGTGTGCTACAAGTCAGTCAATAATATTTTAACATTTTCTCAACTAATTGTTTTGATGTGTCACAATTAGTGATCAATCAATTGAAACATTTCAATGAAATATTTCATTTGAAATGTTTCATTTCTGAAATATTTCAACAATAGTATATTAAGAAACTAGTTTCACAATCGACGATTTTATCGCACGCAATCTGTTTAGAAAACAATCCGCGCAGCGGGGAGTTTTCTAAAGGATAAGTGCGATAAAACGTCTTATGAAACGAGTTTTTTATACTATTTTTTCTATTTTGCATTTTTTGTCTTGAAATTTAAAAAATGTGTATTTTATTAAAAAATAGTCAATTTGAAATTTTGTTATTATTACTAATTATTTTAATTAATTAAAATATTTAACACTAATTCAGATATTCTTATTAATTTTATTTACATAATTATTCGTTGTAATGTTCACTGACGTTTGTATGACCAACGTGACCAACCTTGAAAGACAAAACTTTGCGTATCGTAATGAAGGCCGTTTCGATATGCATTTAGGTATCGAAATGACTTTATTTTAGACGCAAAATAGAAAAAATATATTTCATGCTTGAAATATTTCAAAAAAGTAGGTTCCCAGTTTCATTTATTTTTCTCTATAATTATTAAAAGAAAACAAATTTTAGTGATATTTTATATTTCAAAATTGAATTATATATCTGTGATTATAGACTGTTTTAATTATATTAAATACATTTCAATAAAAAGAACCATTTGAATTGATGCATCGAAGATAAAACTTGTTTAAATCACTTGCATCTACACTGCCTCGGACAAGTTGTGTTTTATTTTACTTATTTCAAGTTTGTGGCGTTTCAAAACCAAAAACACCCATACAAAACTTTTTTGAAAACTATTTTGGTTGCATGAAATATTGCACAAATATAAATTTCATGAAATTTATAATCACTAGTCACAATGTCAATTAATAATAAATGTTTTTTTGTCTGCATAAATGATGAAAATTTTTGATTACAAAGCTTAGTTGTAATACAGTTGTTCAAATATATGTAGTTGTAGAGAAGTTGTTTGGTGAGATGATATATACAAATGGTTGGCTGGCAATTTATTAAGAGATGTGGGGCAGTTTTTAATATCTGTACGATGAGAGGGATATTAAAAAAGAACCAAGAGATGGAGAATCTGACTATATATGTATACTCGTTCAAATGTTTAATCGAGGTTGTTATTTTTTAAAATTAAAGTTTTTTTGATTTTGTGATTGATTCAACTGAATATGAAACATATAAAATTCAAAATAAAATATAATTAAATATTTCTAAATAATAATTGTGATACCAACTTGATATAGTTGAAATAAACCCAATTCAAAATGTGGTCACCATTTTTGTTAGTTTTGTTTTTAAATTTATTTCCATGTGTTATTATAATAACAGCGGGTCGTGATTTTCATTCCATTTAGGTGTTATAAAGTAAGCAAATTCAAATTATATAAAAAAAGCATATCGACGTTTAGCTAAAGAATTACATCTTCATAAAAATACAAATGATCTGCATGCATCAACTTAATTTCAAGATGTGAGTGCAGTTTATGAGCTGTCATTTGAAAAACGTAAAGTTTATGATCGATGTGGGAAGGATTGTTTGAAAAAAATAAGGAACGATGGATAATTCTGACCCATTTTCTTGTTTCTTTGGTGATTTGGGTTTTCAATTTGAAATAAACAAAAACAGCATTATACCGAGAGAAAGCTAAAAATATTATGGATTTATTTGTTTCTCTGAAAGAATCATACAGTGGAATATTAATCGAAATATTAGAAGATGTTCATTATCGCAAGTTAATCTTCATATATGTAAGCTTCAATTTTTTTTGCTAATTTATTTTAATTTGTTAGTTAAATTTTGTTTAAATTGCCTTTGTGAGATAGATTTTTAGTTGATACTTTTTGTTGTGAAGTAAGAAATTTCCCAAGTGAGGTTTCCCGTTTGTTTTTAGGTAGATTTCATATAAAAATCTACCTATTGCAATGGGCTTCATCTCGGAATTTCGGAAAAATTTTTGTGCCAAACGACTATATATGATAAGCGGAGACAAAAAAACAAAAAAAAAAAAAATTTATATATATATATATATATATATATGTATATAAACGATATGAGATATAACGAAAACGACCGGCACTCTCACGGTCGCATTTGTTGAGCTAGATCAAAAAAATTTTCTGTACTTGTGTGTTTTAATAATATCTTGGACAAGTTCGTGAATCAGCAAAATCCAACACGTGGTTAAGAAACTAGAGGCTTTTTTCTGAAAAAAATTGATTTTTTAAAACCGTTATAACGGCCGTTTAGATACTAATATTTCAAAAAATTTAACAAATTTAGAATCTTTTGAATCTTTTTTATCAATTTGTTTTAAAAATAGACCTCTGCAGTTAGTGGTTCCTGAGTGAGCGGCTCCAACAAAAAAGTTTGCAAAAAAAATTTTTTTTTTAAAACAACCGGCACTCTCACGGTCGCATTTATAAGGCCAGATCAGAAAACCTTTTCTAAAAATGTGCGTTTTATTAATATTGTAACGATCGCAATAATCGCGAAACAATAATAAAACCAAATTCATCTTCGTTTTCAATTCAATAAAAATGCATTTCATTAGTTTCCGTTCATTTTTACATTAATAATAATTTTAAAATTTTCTAAAACTTAACTGCTAGTTAAATTTTGAATATACTATAAAAAGCAAACGAACGTACTAAATTTTTGTTTCCAATGCTGATGAACAGACGTCGTTGTTAATCATTTGCTAGTTGGACAAGTTCGTAAATCAGCCCAATCCAACACATGGTTAAGAAACTAGAAGCTTTATACTAGAAAAAAACTCTGTTTTTTAGATCCGTTATAACGGCCGTTTGGATTCTAATATTTTTAAAAACTTCATAAATTTAGAGTTTTTGAAACCTTTTTAATCAGTTTCTTTCAAAAAAAAAACCTCTGCAGTTGGAGGTTTCTGAGTGAGTGGCTCCAACAAAAAAGCTTGTAAAACACGAAATGCGTTTGAATCAACCGGCGCTCTCACGGTTGCATTTGTGGAGCCAGATCAAAAAACCTTTCTTAAAAATGTGTGTTTTATTAATATCTTGGACAAGTTCGTAAATCAGAAAAATCTGACCCATGGTTAAGGAACTATACTAGAAAAAAAAGTAATTTTTTTAATCCGTTACAACGGCCGTTTGGATACTAATATTTTTAAAATCTTTATAAATTTAGAATCTGTAGAAACATTTTAATCTGTTTCTTATAAATATAAACCTCTGCAGTTAGAGGTTTTTGACTTGTTGGCTTCAACAAAAAAGTTTGCAACAATCCATTACTACAATTTCCAAAAACCTTATAACAGTCAATGTCAACCTTATAACAGTCAAAAAAATAATAAATATAAATAATTTGAATAGAAGAAATTAATTTTTTTTTCTTAGAAATAAACTATTTTGATATTTTGCAGTAATTGCACGACATATGATATAGAGTAGGTTTGTGTCATAAATTGTCACACACATGCTCTGTGGTAGATTTGATATTTGTTTGTTGCAAAATTGGATAGATATAATTTTGCTTGTAGGTAGCTAATTATCTTTTTAAAATTTGTTCGATATCTGTTTGAAATTAGTTTGTTTTGTTTAAACTAATCTGATACATCAGATTCTACTGGCACACAAAACTGTCTGATCTCGAAATCTACCTATTTCTAGCGGATATACGTGCCGCTTGGACTTTTTGTTTTTAAGTCGGAAATCGCTAACAATAGTGTGCGCCTGCTATACTGGTTGAATGTTATTCAAAATATATACAAAATTATGTGACATTGACGATAGAAGATTAGTTAAAATCTACAAAATGTTTTCCACATGCAAACACGTTTGAACAAGGAAGCCGAAATTTGTAACTGAATTAATATAGTATCAAACTAAGCCCAAAAATGGTGGGATACACATCTTACTGACAATGCTTATACTCTTTGCTGGTCTGCTACTGCGATTAAACTATGGCTTATTGCAACCTAATCTCTACTGATCTGGTAGAGCCCAGACAAATTTTCGAATGTGCAAATCAAAAATCGTGTTTGAAGACAATCGTTCATTTCCAGAGACATTGTCTTCTGATAGCACTTCAGCTCACGCGATGCGGGTAAACAGATGAGTTTAAAATTAGTTTTAAGATTAGTGAAAGACAAACGTTCGCCGGCTTATTATGTTTAAATCGTAGATTATCCATCCGTCGCTAGAGTAGTTATCACAAAATCTACGAGTTGAAATTATATATTATAGTAGATCACCGCCTTTATATTTTATTTTTCGTCGCTAGATATGACCTGTGTGTTGAGAATAGTTTTGCACGGCAGCTTCCCTTATCAGCATGTGGCTCTTAGTTTCGGGGTTTCGGTTATAACTCTTGTCAACATTACTTTTCTTCCAGTTACCTGTTAAAGCGTGTGTAGTCAACGGAAGCATTTTGTCATCTGTTTTATAAAAACCGAATGTTTTTCTGCATACACTTCTTAGTGTTTCTTCTACGTTTGTTGTTTTACACATTCACATTCACTAAGCAATTCGTTTATGTATACCATACTTTTATCGAAAAAAAAGAGCAACATTTGTTCATTTGTTGAACTGGAGTACCACATTAAATATCGGTATTACCTATACTCCGCCATACTGTGTTATTTACCAAAACCAATATACAATTGTTATGAAAGTTTTACGAAATCCGTTACACGCGGAGCGCGAGTCTTATGGAATCCCAATGTTTTTTAAAATTAAGCTCCATCACCCCAAAAACGCTTTTGAACTATGACCGTCAATGCATTTGTGCCATGTTTAGTGCTCTCTCCACCAGAAAAATCTATTATTAGTCCGTTATATATACATAGCTGCCACAAATTTTGAAATGAACATGCAATGTTCTCGGAATGTTCTCGATGTTGATATTTGTCTATTGTTTCACTCGTTGTTCTTAAGAACTTTATTCCCTTTATTCCCTGCCCTTGTTATTTAGCAAATTCTTTAGAAGAGCTAGTATAATTTTGGCAATCCAAGAAAAATTAAATTCGAAAAAATATGGCAACTTTCCTCCTCCTAAAGAAAAAATTCAAAATCTCACTTCGGAAATTGTCTCGCTTGTTTTCGAGGTCGCTTATTTTAAGAAACCAAGATCTAAGAGCAACTGAGAGTGACTTAAAAAATTGATATTACGCATTGGAAATCGTCTGAATCTGGGTTTTCTGGGGTCGCTGATCAGTGCGATCAGGAATCCGAGGTCCAATTAAAAAAAATTCAAATACCTATTGCAATATGCGATATAATTCTTATACAAATGTCACTTTTTCCGTTATTGATAGCTGATTGATTTGTAAGCTGAAGAATTTAATTTTCAAGTATGGAATTCTTCCGTGGAAAAATCTAAATTTATGTTTTGAAAATTCCTCTTCCTCTATAGTCGTAACTTAGTTCTTACTTATGAAAGTGGTGCTATAAACAAACGTGATACCACTATTTATACTTTCTCAAAGTATTACTTTTTCATCGATTTTGTGGTTTACATGTATCTTGACCTTTAATCCTTTGTTTAAAAAGGACAACATGGCATGCACTGCATAGTAAATAACGTTGTTTAGATTTCGAAGTATTTTTATGGTTTGATTATTATTACTAAAGGAAGAATACGAAGTAACAGACATAAATATTAATGTTTTTTGTCATTGTGTTGTTGAAAAGTTTTTTTTTATGAATATTAGTGTCACAAAGATATGTTTTGGGGTGGTAATTTTGTGGATCAGGCAATCAAGCAAACATAGGTTAAAATCTTTATACGTTGAAAGACCGTCGAAAAACTTTTCGGCATAACGTTCGATAATAGCCTATAGAGGTCTCAATTTCTCGGCTGTTGGAAAAAAATTTTCGCCATAACGTTCGACAAATTTAATCAGCACAAAGATTCCCATTTCTGTTGAATAGCGATTCGAAAAAACACCAAATTGGATATTTAACGCTTTCTTCGAAGCTGTTTTCTAAAACAAATACGATCATATTTAGAAATACAAAACAGAAATGTTATTTATTAAAAATCAAAAGTATCGAAGTTTGTATTTTATTTGTTTGCTTATAAAAATTGTTGCCAGTTAAAATCTTCATACACAAAACTTAATAAAATGTCACGAAAATTTAACTAATTTTAAAAATAAATTCATTTTTCAGACTTAATTTGAACAATTAATTAGTTATATAATGGATATTAAAACACATGTTTTGTATAATACACTACTGATCTGAAAACAATTTAATCTCTTTGATAAAACTTTTGGCATTGTTTTACTGACGAGAATTTTCTATGTTTGTTTCATTTTTATGAACATTGGTCACTTTTCCCCCATCTGTTCAGAATTTTCATCATATGATCGAATATACAGTTCCAGTTATATAAAAAATTTTTTTCCAAAAAACTATTTTTATTCAAATCACAAAAATTAAATACAAAAATCAGTCTACAATTTTACAATAGTTTGACAAAGATTATAGAGTACGAATTGAAATATGAGAATACGTTGCTTTTATGGAGTTGTTTTTTATAGTTTTGAATTTTTAGAGCAAGAATACCTATAGATATTTTGGTGATTTTGAAAGTAGATACAGAAAAGTTTAAATCAAGAATATGTAAATGCAAAAAACATATTATTTCTGCTCATGCATTGACTGGTCCAGACACAACGTCAGCATTTTTTAATCGCGGAAAGAAAATGTTATTTTGATATTTGGAATAGTCAGAGGAAACTGTTGGATAGGAATATTAGGATATTCAGATAACGACAGAACCGCAACATTTACTCCAACTGATTTGGGTTGGAAGTTAATCAGTGACATAAAACATCCGATACGACGGACACCACCGCCCGCACAAAAAAGTATTTTGGATGCAATAATATGTGGATGTCAAGCTGGATGTCAGCAGCTTGTGCTTGGAAGCTTAAATATTTTGTTATACTAAACTGAAGTTTAATTCCCTCAAGTCACAGGTGAACCATCACAGCTTAATAATTGTATGTTCAATGTCAATAACTTATTCCCTGGCCGTTTTCAATAGATATCAAAGTATTCAATTTTTTGCATTAACCTCGTCCACGTTCCATGATCGTTAAACGTTTCTAAAAATTTAGCTGGTTTTTAAATATCTTATGTATACTAAAACAAGTTATACTATTATTTAATGTGACCTATTCCCATTCAACATTTTTCTAAGATAGTGTAAAAGTTCGCTAAAATTTATGAAAGCAATTAAGTTATCTATCATCTTTCGTTTTGTATAAATATTGACTAATTAAAATTTAAATTATTTAGTTTGACGACTCAGAATTTAAAAAAAAAATCACAACAATTTCCGACCAGTCGCAAATTTTTTGTCGAAAAAAAACATAACGAAAAATAAGATTAGGCTACCACTGTTACCAATAAATTATATAAAATATCTCATCCAATACATTTTTATAACTTAAAAAAATTTTTTGTTATAAATTCATTTAAACTTATTCGATTTGGTATGCACTAATGAGCGGTAAATTCAAACGAAATCCATACAACTTTAAACGATTTTTTATATTTTTGTCTTTTTAAAGAAGAGAGCAAATTAATTTGAAAATAAATGAATCCAGAAACAAAAAATCAAAGAGTAAAATAAAAGATAGAACCATTATCTGTAAACACCATCCACAAATCCACACAGTTAAATTGTAATCATTCTTGAATCACAGATTACTAAATTTATACGAATAACTGCTAATGATAATAAAAATTTCAAAGATTTGATTGTGAATTTGATATGACATAGTATCAGATCAGTACGAGTACCTTTACGGTTCGTAAAATTTAAGAGATATTCCATGTTTCGTGGATAAGCAGCACTAAAATAAAATTATTGTAATCAGATTCGAAATGTTTAATTTATTACTGTAAAAGTACAAAATATTTTTTTATTTTATTTTAAGTTAAAATTTTATATTTTTATATAATAATATTTTTTTTTAAGTTTTATAGCTAATTTATTATCCAACTATATGGTTTCATTTCGTATATTATTACAGTGATAATGCAATTAAAGGAAGATTTATTCCAAATTGGCAACATGGGATTATTCCTAATTAACAGATTTTAAAAAATGATACGTAATTTGTTTAAAGGATAACTGCTGGAATTTTAACACATACCTAAGAATATTCAAGTTATTGAGTCAATACAGTAATTTCATTAATTTAAATTAAAAATAATTCCTTAAATTTTGAAGCTACGAATTGGAAATTGTAATGATTAATCTGTTAACTGTTATATGATTTCAAGAGTTTGGTGACTTTAAATCTGTTGAAAAATTTTGAATATGCGATAGTTATTTATGTACCAAGTGTGTTAAGTTATAAATTTCAGCCTGCGTGAGAACTTGTTGGGGCTGAAATTAACTTTAAACCAAAAGGGTGTTAATTAACAAAATAGAACATGGAAAGTAACAATAAGATGTTGTAAAGTAATAAAGAGAGGGTGTCAAGTAATAGAGGCCTTAAAGTAAACCGGCTGAAAAAGGTATGTTTCAAAGTGCCCGTTTGTTTTTTTCTGTTTGCTTTCATTAACTGTATAAAAAGTTTCTTTCGCACATCATTTTAGATGAAAGTAAGATAAAATTTATCAATTTAATATTAATAAAGTCGGTTTTTGTTCCAACGATGCCATGTTTTGTTCCAGCGAGCTTCAACTATGTGTGTACGAGAAATAATTTCCATCCAGTTCAGTACAAATGTTTAATCAGATATGCAAATGTTTAATCAGATATCTCGTTTACGGTTTAAACGAAATGAACTAAGCAAAGACAAAAAACAAAGACTCTGTGGATCCCAAAGGCTGAAGAAACCTATATCATCACACATACACACAACAATACTTGTACAATACAATCTTTACTTGTACGAGAAAATTTCTAAATGAGGACTGAATCCACGTTGAGATACGCACTAATTCATTCTCATCTGTTATATTTAATCGTAATATGGAAGGTCACTGATTCTACCAAGTTTAAAATAGTACAAATAGTTCAAAACAAAGCCCTAAAATCTTTACATTCCCTTCCGCTCTTATATCCTATGAAATTTTTATATTCGGAAAACGTGCTTCTGTATCAAAACTAATTGATTTTCATGGTTTAATTAGAGTTAATCATTTATTTAATTATTTATTTAATTATTTAATTATTTCAATTTACATACTAGCAAACGGAAATATTTCCAATTACATGCTAGTTATAAAAGTAATACAAATTAAAGACAATATTTAAAAAATTATATAAGAAATTACAATAAAAAGTTTAAATTTAAAAGTAATACAAATTAAAGACAATATTTAAAAATAATATAAAAAATTACAATAAAAAGTTTTGATTTAGTTAATGAAAAGATAATTTTAATGTAATAAAAGAAGAATATTTAATACAAGATAAAATAAATAATATTAGAATTTAAAATATATAAGAAAATAATGTTAATTTAATTTAATTTAACAATATGTAAAAGGCTTCTTTTAAACTGGACTAATCATGATTTTACTACTAACTTTGACATTGGTAATTGCACAACGTGTCAAGCTAATGCATTCAAACTACCTAGCTTTGGACGGATATCTTCGAAAAAGCGTATTTTATAAAGGTTTATCTTTATATAATGCCCTACCCAATAGGATCAAATTTCTGCCCATCTCTAAATTTAAAACTGAACTTAATAAAAAGTTATATGTGAATTTTATCCGTGAGTTTGATGAAATGCACTAAACTCTTGATTAAATTTCGTTCACATATGTTGGTAACAATTGTTCATATATTGGCCTCTGCTGTATACATTTGCTCATAATCCAAAGTAACTTACAGAATGCAATATAATTATCATCGTCCTACCTACTTTAAATTAACATATCACCACTGAGCCACTTAATAACTTAATTAATACTCTATAAAATTATAAAATCTTAGCTTAAGCTCTTAGGTATGAATTTAATATAACAAACCATATATAAGTTTTTAAATAAAATAATTTATTAACATTACATAATTAATTAGTAACATAACAACAACATAACATTCTATAACATACTAGTTTAATATAATATCCTAATTAGTTACTTAATTTTTTAGTAAATATAAATGAGATCTATATACAATAATCCTCTTTTATTTCATATATTTTAGAAGCCAGTTTTTTGGAAATAAATTAAAAAAAAATAACTACAATTATTATATTTAAAGACTGAGGCAGAAAAAACGTTAACATTGAAAAACTAACATAACTTTTACACTCTTTATTTTTATCAATATATTTGAATGCAATATTTTTATCAATATATGTAATCTTTGCAATATTTTTTTCATTGTGTCATTCAATTTTTGTTTTTGTGAAATTGAAATTATAATGGTGAAAACATTGGAAGTGCGTAAATTTATTCTTAAAAAATTTAATGAAAATCCTCTGTGGTCATGCGTTCGAAAATCAAAAGAAACTAAAGTGACCAGACACACAGCAGCAAAGTCATCGAGAACTTCTTGGAAGAGCTCACATTAAGTCGAAAGCCTGGAAGTGGCGGAACAGAAGGATTTCACTCGCCAAAAAAGGTGCGGAAAGCTGTGTCTGAAATGGAGAAGCATCCAAACATCTCAAATCGGAAATTAGCTCAAAAAGTGGCTTTGCCAGAAAAGTTAGTACGCAGAATTAAAGTCAAGATCTGCTCCAAAGCGTACAAAATGCAAAAAATTCCAGACAGAAATGCAAAGAATAACACAATGGCAAAAAACGAGCTAAGCAGTTGAGAGTAGATTTCTTTGAAACCAAAGATTGTTACGAAACGGACGATGAGACATACGTCCTCTGCAATTTTTCCCAATTACCTGGCCAGGAGTTTTATGTTTCTCGTGGACGAAGAAATGTACCCAAAGAATTCCGAACCAAAAAGATGAAGAAGTTCCCCAAAAAACTTCTTGTTTGGCAGGAAATCTGCAGCTGTGGAGAGAGAAGCAAATCTTTTGTGACATCTGAATCTATAAATTCTGAGATTTACATAAAGGAATGTCTCCAAAATAGATTGTTGCCTTTTCTGAGACAACACAATGTATCTACTTCCTTTTGGACGGATTTAGCGTCGTGTCACTATAGCAAGCAGACCATGAAGTGGTATGAAGACAACAACATCGTTTTAGTGCCAAAAGAGGCAAAGAATAGCTATAAGAATAGCTTTGGTCAAAAGAAACTTGAAACTAACAAACAAGAAAGCAAAAAAATTGCATATTTCAGGAAAATGTGGATCGCGGCGACCAAAAAAGTCTCGAATACCACCATAAAATCCATGATGTCGAAAAAAGAAATATCATTGCAAACTGGGTGGAAAAAGATGTGAATAAAAAGACGATAAGTTGTATTGATCACGTTGGTTCATGCATAAGAAATTTGTTTAGATAAATAAATTTTCACGGCAAAAATAGCTTCATAACACGTTTTACGACATCTCCTCGGTATGGTATATATCATGCGCATAATATGTATTATCCAAAGTTTTGTGTACGGGAATTTTGTAACATGAACAATTCATAAACATTTCATGCATTTTTTTCAAATGGTTTTCTGGGTCTGTTCCTATTTACCCAGACATTTATTTTTACAAACCTCTCCATTTAGCGTTAATGATTTTTTTAAATAACGTTTTGCAGAAAAAAAACATTTAACCTGACATGACCCAAGTTTACAACACAGACGTTCCTGTAGAAAACTTATTGGAAAACAATTCCGTTTCACTATTTTCAAAAGTAACAACTGGTGTAAAAAAACGAAACGTAATCTATAACAAGTTCAAACTTTCCAGCGGGAAATATTACTTGGAAGTACAAATGTAAAGGTGATATTGCTCATGGTATAATTACCGGTAAAGTTGATAATATTACGTAATATTACTTTAGCTTGGTAAAATTAGTAAAATTTCTGTAAAATTTGAACATTGCTCTGAACTATGTTGATTGGTGATTGCAAAGAAACGGAAATCTAGTTAGGAATGGAGACATATTCACCTTTGATAGTCCTTTCAAAATGGTCGTCCCTACGACGTTGCTTATTGTATCTTGAGTAATGAAATTTCGAATTGGAGCTTGCTTTAGTAAAAAAATTTATTTATACAAATTAAAATGTTTTTTACTTTTTGGACGTAATTATGACGGTAATAAATCATATTTATCCACGACTACTAAAGAATATATGCTTTCCATGCGTTTGTCTTTCATTGTAATTGTATTCATTCCACAACTAGTGAATTTGATTAAAATTCTCTAACAGTTCTGTAGTTTATTAAATATTCCCCTAACAAATTAAACAACAAACTTGTTTTGTTTTTCGCTATCTTTGATGAATTTATTTCAATATGGCGATACAAATTTTTGCAGGACAACTGGAAATTAAACGAAATATTTTACAGTCGTGGTTAAAATAGCATCTTGTATTCGCTTAGGATGATGGCAATTTTTCATTCGGGCGATTCCCTCCACTCGCTACGCTCGTTTCGGGAAGCTTCATTCTCGTGAAGAATTGCCTTCATTCTAAGCTCATACAAGAATCTACTATTATAAATGTTGGATGTATTATAAATTTCATTATTATAAATAATTTCTACGTTTGCCGAAAAAACAGTGTATTTAATTCGGAGCTAAAGTGACTTTTTTTGTATCGTCTTTAATTGTCGGCTATAGCCTCAACACAAAAAGTAGCACTTTAGCTCCTAATTAAATAATGTACTAATTTTTAAAAGTCCGTTTATTAACTTTAAAATAAATCAGAAAAAAAATGTCTATCTTCTTTACTAGAACCAAAGTTATGAATCATTGAAAATAAGTCTTCAAGCCAAAATCACGGAATTCTCGAAATTATGGTTCGCTCTATTTAAACGCACCCATTTTTGCTATGAAATTGAATATCGCTTGGTCTACGTCTAGATTTCTTAGATATGCAGTGTTGTGTCTCAATTTGGTTTTTTCTTATCGCGTACTCAAGCGCCAAATTAAACAGTACGGGCGCAAGTGCATCACCTTGTCGAACACCTGATGTTATATCAAAAGAGTCAGAAGCTGACCCTCCGATTACTATTCTACAGTTTGATCCCGATGTTGTGAATTTACGCAGAGAAACAAGTTTTGCTGGGATACCAAGGCATATGAGTGTGGACCAAAGGTTGTCGCGGATGATGCTATCATATGCTTGCTTGAAATCAACGTAGAGCCGGTGAATGATGATGTGGTACTCCCAACATTTTTCCAGAATCATCCTTAAGGTAAAACATTGATCTGTGGTTGAGCGATTGGGACGAAAACCACACTGATAGGCAAACGGGATGAGTCGATCAGGTGCGACATTAGCTAGTATTTTATTTGGAGTGTTCAACAGTGCGATGCCACGATAATTCGTACACTTTAGACGGTCACCTTTCTTATGTAGCGGAACAATGAGAGCTGTTTTCCATTCAGCAGGAAGTTCTTCTTGGTCCCAGATTGAAAAAATCAAATCGTATATACGTGAGGCCAGAGCTGCTCCTCCATTTTAAATAGTTCTGCAGGGATTTCATCGATACTTGGTGATTTACCATTTTTTAGTTTTTTGATGGCAGCTTCCACTTCTTCTATTGTTGGGAAAGGGATGAAAATCTTCTTACTTGACGGAGCAATTGCTTTAATAGGATGAACTTCATTCGTCCTATTTAGTAGGTCTTGAAAGTGGGATCGCCATACTGCCAGCACATCACGTTCATTTGTTGTAAGCTCGTTGTTTCCATTTTTGATGGCTGTGGATCTTGGGTGGAAATTTTTTGTCAGACTCCGCGCATTGACAAAGCATTCTTTTGAATTTCCATTAGCTGCATGTTGGTTGATGTTTCCGACACAGCTCTTCAGGTTTTTGCGTTTCTTTTTCCGTAGGAGTTTTGCTGAAGCTTTTCTGGCGCATAGATAATCAGTTTGAGAGCTTCGGGTGTTCCCTGTTAGCCATTTTTCCACAGTTCTCGTTTGTACTCAACGTTTTCCCCGCACTCGTCATCAAACCATTCATTACGTGATTTCGGTGGTCGTTTTCCGTGCTTCAACATTCCAGCGCACGGTCGTTTTTGCTTGCCTATTAAGTGTAGATGATAATTTGCCCTTGTACTTAAAGATGACAAGCATATAATCGGGGTCCATATCAGCACCTCTATATGATCGAACGTCAGTTACACTTGTAGAGTGTCTCTTAGAAATCATGACCATGATCATGATCAAATTGATTTTCAGTTCTTCCATCGTTTGATTTCCACGTTGCGTTGTGGATTCTTTTATTAGAAAATAAAGTGCTAGAAATTACTAAATCATACATCATAGCCAGTTCAGCTGCGTGAAAGCCGTTATTGTTACTGGTATGATGCAAACTGTTAGGACCGATATGTGTTATAAGTTCTGCACTTCTACCAATTTGAGCATTGAGCTTGGTATTGAGCTTGGTATCCCAATTGAAGTCACATACCACGATTTTTAGCCGCTTGATCCAAGACAAACGCCCGCTCCAAGCCGCCCATAACATGGAAAACAGACGCTTGAGTTGCATTGGTTTTATGGTGCCAATGACTCGCCATGGTACAGAATCATTGAGTATAAGCAGTATTTACTCTGCCGCTCTAATCTATACCAACCTAATTCTGTTAGCCTTACCCAAGTAGCACGGCGTGGACGTAGAATTTCGGATTTTCACTAACCGGGTCATATACCTCAGTTTCATAAAGATCCCATACGTTTGTATGGGATCCAAAACAATGTAAGAAAACATATTTCGGGCATTGAAGATTTTTAAATCTGCAGGTTGATTGTAGTTCTTTTACCTGTGTATCTGATATATGTGATAAGTCATAAAAAAATAATTTTTTGTTGAATTTTTAGAAATTGATTATTATATCTAAATTGATAAAGCTTATACAATCAAATATTTACACTTGTCGTAAAAAAGATATGGTAGCGGGTAGCGAAAATCCGAAATTCTACGTCCAGGCCGTGCTACCTGGGTAACGCTAACAGAATTAGGTTGGTGTAGTTGAGAGGGGCAGAGTAAATACTGCTTATACTCAATGATTCTGCACCATGGCGAGTCATTGGCGCCATAAAACCAATGCAACTCAAGCGTCTGTTCTCCATGTTAGGGGCGGCTTGGAGCGGGCGTCTGTCTTGGATCAAGCGGCTCGCTATATAAATGTGTAGAAAGCGTCTGTTCTCCATGTTAGGGGCGGCTTGCAGCGGGCGTCTGTCTTGGATCAAGCGGCTCGCTATATAAACGTGTAAAAAGGTTGTTTCTGGTGACCTTAAGATGCAGAACGAACCCATTCACGAAAATTTGGGTTGGGCGAAGGGCTAACACCCCATTTCCGTAAAAAAATTATTGTCATGAATTCTGTACACAGGCCTCGGAATATCTCGGAATCATTATTGGAACGACCTCGGAAACTGTACCCGGACTACGATTTAAAAATGGGAACCTGGAACGTGCTAAGCCTCAGAAGACCAGGAGATCTCCTAAAACTCACACAACAAGTCGAGAGCTACACACTAGATATAGTGGCATTACAAGAGCTAAGATGGCCAGGTAGTGGAATCCATGAAACAGCGAAAGGATACACTCTTTATTATTGCGGTCATCAAAACGGAGGAGAATTTGGAGTTGGCTTTCTTATACACCGTCGCGTGAATCAGCATGTTATCGACTTCTGCCCAATTAATATGCGGCTATGCACACTGAGAATCCGCACGCAAAAATTCAATGTAACGATTGTCAATGTTCATGCACCTACTGAAGATAAAGCAGATGATATTAAAGACCTGTTCTTCCTAGAACTCGAAGAAGTCATCAATAAAATCCCGCGGCACGATATAAAAATCGTGGTAGGTGACTTTAATGCTCAAATCGGTAGGATTGCAGAACTTAAAACACATATCGGCCCTAACAGCTTGCATCATACCAGCAACAATAACGGTTTTCGCGCAGCCGAGCTGGCTATGATGTATGATCTAGTAATTTCCAGCACTTTTTTCCCTCACAAGAGAATCCACAAGGCAACGTGGAAATCAAATGACGGAAGAACGGAAAATCAAATCGATCACGTCATGATTTCTAAGAGACACTCCACAAGTGTAACTGACGTTCGATCATACAGAGGTGTTGATATGGACACTGATCATATGCTTGTCATCTTTAAGTACAAGTGCAAATTATCATCTACATTTAATAGACAAGCAAAAAAGACCGTGCGCTGGAACGTCGATGCATTTAAACATCCGGAAACGCTGAACAGATATCAGGAAATTGTAACGCAAAGCATAGAAGAGCATGACATCTCTTCTGAGATGCCATTTAACATACAAGAAAAATGGCAAACGCTTCAATCAACCATTATAGCCGCAGCACAAACTACAATCGGAAAGCGGCCACCGAAATCACACAACGAATGGTTCGACGACGAGTGCCGCCAATCCGTTGAACATAAACAAAAACTGCGAGAAAAATGGTTAACAAGGAACACCCGAAGCTCCTAAGCTGATTATCTATGCGCCAGGAAAGTCTCAGCAAAACTTCTACGTAAAAAGAAACGCGAACACATGAAGAGCTGCATTGAAGACATCAACCGACATGCGGCCAGCGGAAATTCAAAAGAGTGCTTTGCCAATGCACGGAATCTGACAAAAGATTTCCACCTAAGATCTACAGCCATCAAAAATGAAAATAATGAACTTACAACAAGTGAACGTGATGTGCTGGCAGTGTGGCGATCCCACTTTCAAGACCTATTGAATAGGACGAATGAAGTTCACCCTATTCGAGCAATTGCTCCATCAACTGAGGAGATTTTTGTCCCTTACCCAGCAATAGAGGAAGTGGAAGCTGCAATTAAAACACTGAAAAATGGCAAATCACCAGGTTTCGATGGAATTCCCGCAGAACTTTTGAAAAATGGAGGAGCAGCTCTGGTCTCACGTATATACGATCTGATTCTTGCAATCTGGGACCAAGAAGAACAACCTGCTGGATGGAAAACAGCTCTCATTGTTCCGCTACATAAAAAAGGTGACCGTCTAAAGTGTGAAAATTATCGTGGCATCGCACTGTTGAACACTGCATATAAAATACTAGCTAATGTCGTACTTGCTCGACTCATCCCGTTCGCCGAATCTATCATCGGTGACTATCAGTGTGGTTTTCGTCCCAACCGCTCAACCACAGATCAATGTTTTACATTAAGGATGATTCTGGAAAAATGTTGGGAAAACAACATCAGCATTCACCAGCTCTACGTTGATTTCAGGCAAGCATATGATAGTATCATCCGCGACAACCTCTGGTCCGCACTCATATGCCTTGGTATCCCAGAGAAACTTGTTTCTCTGTGCAAACTCACAACATCGGGATCAAATTGTAGAATAGTAATCGAAGGGTCAGTTTCTGATCCTTTCGATATAACATCAGGTGTTCGACAAGGTGATGCACTCGCGCCTGTACTGTTTAATTTGGCGCTAGAGTACGCGATAAGAAAAAGCCGAATTGAGACGCAAAACTGCATTTATAATAAATCTAGTCAAGTTCTTGGCTACGCAGATGATATTGTGCTTCTCGGACGTAGAACGAGCGATATTAAAGATAGTCTCTCTCAGCTTGAAAGAAATGCTAAACGACTTGGATTATGCATCAACATCGGCAAGACTAAAGTGCTAACAACATCTAAGAACATACCTCCCGGAAATCTGGATACTGGCGACTACGAAGTGGAACGCGTGGAAAACTTCAAATACCTCGGGTCTGTAATAACATCGTCAAATGACATGCAGGCAGATATCAAAGCCCGTGTCTCTGCCGCATACAGAGTTTTCTACGCATACTCAAAACTTCTGCGATCAAAACATCTTTTGCGGTCGTTTAAACTCACACTTTACAAAACATTAATTCGACCTGTGCTTACATTTGGAAGTGAAAGCTGGACACTGACTTCCTCCGATTGTAGAATTTTATCAACTTTCGAGAGGAAGGTCATACGAACAATTCATGGTCCATGTAAAGTTGCTGAAAATCAGTATAGAATCCGAATGAATCACGAAATCAGACAGCTTCTTGGAGGCTGCGATGTAATCGGATTCATTAAATCTAACCGGATCAGATGGTTTGGTCATGTAGAAAGGGCTCCATTAGAAAGAATGATAAAAAAAGCGTCCCAACAACAACCAGCTGGTGTTCGTCGAAGAGGAAGACCTAGACAACGCTGGCGTGATGACATCATCCAAGACCTTCGTGATATAGGATGTCGAAACTGGGGTCAACTGGTCATGGAACGAGATGATTGGAAGCTTATTGCACAGACGGCAAAATCCCTTCATGGGATGTAAACGCCAGAGAGAGAGAGAGAGTAAAAAAGATATTTGATTATCATATTTATCACTACAAAGAAACAAGGGTGGGCGCAATTAAACATAAATTCACGTCATATATTTAACTGATCGTTTTGGCGCTTCTGATTCATGAAACATATGGATTCAAAAATGTTTGAAATCGGTACGGTCGATTTCATCGACGGCTGGCAAACGGACATTTTTTTGCTTGTTTTGAATAGGTATTGTTCTGAAATGCAAAAAAACTTAGTAAAACATTTGGTTTAATATTGCCAGAAACAAATCGGTTTATTGTCTTTCAGTTTTATTTAAAATGCGGCACAAATGAAACTGTAATGAGCAACATATAAAAGAGGATAAAAATCAATGGTTGTTCAGTAGAATTTCCATAACTTGGATCATAACTTGCCAACGCTTTTAGCTTTTATTGATTAAACTCGTTTATCGAAAAGTCATCCATGTCGTTACATAAGTATATATATATATATATATATATATATATATATATATATATATATATATATATATATATATATATATATATATATATATATATATATATATATATATATATATATATATATATATATATATATATATATATATATATATATATATATATATATATATATATATATATATAGACCATACTGTTTGGAAGGCTCTAAAAACAAATGCAACAAAAAACATATTACTAGAAGAGGGAATAGATTACCAGAAAGATCCAGAATCATTGAAAACGCTACAAAAAAAAAGTTTGAAATTAACAAAAGTAAACAAACGTGTTCGATTCAACACAAAAACTGATCGCATTTTTTTCCGTCCAATTTTGTAGGTTCGTTTCTTGTTTAAATCTTTTGTTATAGTTTCTAGAAAATAAATTCCTTTGATAATTTCCTTGTGCTGGTAACTGGCAGTTGGGATTGATAAAATTATTTCATTTAATCGTATCTCTATCTATTAGATATTTTTAAGCTGCTCTTATTATGCGGAAGAAGTTTTAATTGAATTCAATCAGAAAAGAGTCCAAAAAAACGTATATGTTTTGGTTCTAGTAACACAAATAACGATTATTTAACGTAGCAAATATGACTTAAATTTCAACACCTGCCAACTAATAGGAATCAGGTTCACAAAGAGTAGCATTAATACTTACAATTACTAACTACAGTAACATTTAAGACACAATTTTGAAGATCAAAATATTTGTTTGTTAAGTCGATTGTCAATTATTACTTAAAAATTCTAATTTGTTCATTCAAAAAGGATTAACTTGATATTTTTCTGAAATCGTTCATTTATAGAAGTTGATTTTATTTCATATTTTTAAATTCTGGTTCAGATACTAAACCAATGATGTAATGCATACAATAATCATAAAAATCATATCAACAAACATCTAATTTTAATACGAATTCGTATACAAACTATTTATACAAGCTAAAGTATCTTTCAAATTAATTTAATTTTACCATAAAATAACGAAATTCTAAAATATCAATATCAATACGGAACGATTTGACTAAAATCAATACAAATGTCTAATCAATTTTGTATAAGTCACACATTCTTCGACCTACACAAAAAGTTTAAGTTGTTAAATTTAAATAATCTCATCATAATCCTATTTTGTTTTTCTAAAAACCATTTAGCTCTGAAAGATCATCTTAAATCACTGAAAACCAAAGTGAAATTAATTCAACTTGTGAGCTTTGAGTGTTTTTTTTCTCTAATTTGCTTACAATATATGTTTACATAAATTATTTTTGCATCTTTTTGTGTTTTAATGAATGCAAATGGTTGTTTAATCTTTATTGTTCTCTAATTGAGTTGTTACTATTTTATTTATATATTTTATTTAAATAATAACTTTACAAAGTTCCGATTATACTGTAAATTCATGAAAATGATCTCATTTGATGCTCCAATCTATTTTAAAGTGATTTGAACTTTTATTTTAGTCTTATGCAATATTTGTGAGTGAAAAATAGATCAG
Source organism: Diogma glabrata (assembly GCA_963693315.1). Taxonomy (NCBI): domain Eukaryota; kingdom Metazoa; phylum Arthropoda; class Insecta; order Diptera; family Cylindrotomidae; genus Diogma; species Diogma glabrata. Next base: position 364,069,686 of record OY856187.1, on the reverse strand, counting down.
TACATTTAAAGCTTGAAGATCGTCCATTAAAATTTTACTAATCAATCCTTAAGCAATTAAATCTGCTGTACTATTATTTTTAGTAATTTGCATTTTAGTGTAATATCATTATTCTTTGGTGAATACTATTTGCTAATGCCTGAAAACAAACAAAATAAATAAAAATAAATAAAACAAATGAAATAAATAAAATAAATAAAATAAATAAAATAAATAAAATAAATAAAATAAATAAAATAAATAAAATAAATGAAATAAATAAAATAAATAAAATAAATAAAATAAATAAAATAAATAAAATAAATAAAATAAATAAAATAAATAAAATAAATAAAATAAATAAAATAAATAAAATAAATAAAATAAATAAAATAAATAAAATAAATAAAATAAATAAAATAAATAAAATAAATAAAATAAATAAAATAAATAAAATAAATAAAATAAATAAAATAAATAAAATAAATAAAATAAATAAAATAAATAAAATAAATAAAATAAATAAAATAAATAAAATAAATAAAATAAATAAAATAAATAAAATAAATAAAATAAATAAAATAAATAAAATAAATAAAATAAATAAAATAAATAAAATAAATAAAATAAATAAAATAAATAAAATAAATAAAATAAATAAAATAAATAAAATAAATAAAATAAATAAAATAAATAAAATAAATAAAATAAATAAAATAAATAAAATAAATAAAATAAATAAAATAAATAAAATAAATAAAATAAATAAAATAAATAAAATAAATAAAATAAATAAAATAAATAAAATAAATAAAATAAATAAAATAAATAAAATAAATAAAATAAATAAAATAAATAAAATAAATAAAATAAATAAAATAAATAAAATAAATAAAATAAATAATATTGTGCTCAAATCAGCTTTTAAATCTAAAAGCAATGGTTTCAACTTTTTACACATTAATCCTGGTAGCATAGTTTCTAACTTTGATGAGTTCAAGAAAACTATGAATGAAGTACCACTACATTTAATTGCCATCTCTGAAACCTGGCTTAAAGAAAAACATCGTGATCATTCTGTGGCATTACCTGGGTATACTTTAGTCCGTAAAGACCGTGTTGCCCGTCGTGCTGGTGGTGTGGCTCTTTCCAAAAAAAACAATATAAAATTTAAAATTATTAAGAAGAACTCCGTACAATCGGATTTTGATATGATCTTTGTTGAGAACTGGTGAAACTAAAGAAAAGTTGGTAGCTGGCGTTATTTATATTCCACCTAGCATTAAATTTATGAATAAAATTAGGAGCTTCCTGAATGAAATTTGTAACAAGTATAATAACATATTAATTCTTGGTGATTTTAATATGAATTTTTTATCCAACAATCGCAATGTTCGTATATTTCTTGATTGATTTAATTCAATGGGTATGAACCCTGCATCTTTTGAACCAACGAACTTTGTGGATAACAGTTCTACATGCATTGACCTGTTATTACTTAAAAATAGTTCTAAATTAGGTTTCTTTACTCAGTTATCATTTATATACATCTCATGACATGATATTTGGCTCCTACAGCTTTGAACTTGCAGGTAGGAAGGTGGATGGTGACTATATATTTCGACGCAACCTTTATAACATCGACCAAAATGCACTTACTCTTAACTGGAAAGAAATATTTTTCATTTCAGATATAAATGATAAGCTCTCGTATCTTAACAATCTCGTTTTAAAATTGTTGAACCAATTTGCTCCAGTTAAAAAAATTAAATTAAGAAAGGCTGACGACAATTTGTGGATCAACGCTGACATTTTAAGGCTAATGAAAGTGCGGGACTATTTTCATACTTGCTGGAAGTCCAATAGAACCTCTGTTAGCTGGAAATGCTTTTCTGAGGCTAGAAACAAAGTCACTCAGCTAATTAGAAAAGCCAAGTTTATACATTTTAAAACGATTTTCAATGTTGATTTACCTCCGAAAGTTCTTTGGGATAATTTAAAAAAGCATGGTTTAGCAAACATGTTCCTCAGAAAGTATAAACATTCAAGCATCTGACTTCAGTAATTTCCTTTCATCTAACAGTAGGTCTCCTTCACAACCTGTTGACACCTCTACCATCGATTCTTCTCCTAATTCATTCTATTTTGCCAATGTTTCAGTGTTTGAAGTCTCTCAGATGATAAAAGAGATTAGATCCCATTCTGTAGGTGTTGATGATATTCCTATACGTTTTTTACATATGTTGTTACCTGTTATCTCTACTTTTGTCACACACATTGTTAACGAAGCATTAACAAAATCTATTTTTCCTAATACATGGAAGAACGCTTACGTCATTCCAGTACCTAAAAAGACTAATGCTGAACTGGTCCATGGTTACCGACCGATCAGTATTTTACCGTGTCTATCAAAAGTTCTGGAAAGGGTGATGAAAAAACAAATACTTGAACACTTAAATAAGTTTAATTTGATACATAAATGTCAGTCTGGCTTTCGGGAAAGTCACAGCACTACTTCAGCATTAATTAAGATCATCGATGACTTAAGCACCGCTATTGCCCAAGGTCAAGTTTTAATATTAGTCCTGCTTGACTTTTTTAAGGCTTTTGACTCGGTGGATCATACATGTCTTCTGCATAAACTTCACATGCAATATAATTTCTCAAGAAGTGCTGTGGTATTTCTCCAATCATATCTAAGTCAAAGGTATCAGACTGTTCGTATTGCTGATGTATTTTCCCAACCATTCTTAATAACGTCTGGTGTACCCCAAGGCTCAATTCTTGGACCAATATTGTTTATGATGTTAATAAACGACATCCATAAATCACTGGAAAATACAGCGTTTCATCTTTTTGCTGATGATGTGCAGTTTTATGAATCAGATACATTTTCTAACATTGATGATGATGTGCAGTTTTATGAATCAGATACATTTTCTAACATTCATTTATGTATAGACAAACTAAATAAAATTCTTAAATTAATGGAAATATGGGCTAGTAATAATAAATTAACAATAAACCCGGCCAAGTCTCATGCAATGGTTATTTCGGGTAGCAAAATTCAAGTTTCTAATTTAAATTCGTGTCTGCTGCTCTTTGGTCAGTCTATTCCTATGACAAATAAAGTTAGAAATCTTGGTCTGTGGATTAATAACTCCTTAAATTGGGATGATCACGTTACTAATATCTGTCGTAAGATCTATATGACTCTCAGCCAGCTATGGACATCTGCTAGCTTTACACCTAGGAACGCAAAGTTGAAATTAGTCCAATCATTAATTGTTCCTCACTTAATTTATTGTGCGCCTATATTTGCAGGGTGTTCTAAATCTAATTGGAATAAGCTTAACGTTGCTTTCAACTCATGTGCGCGTTATATCTATAACAAAAAACGTGGTGAGTCCATTTCATCTTTTTCAAAACTAATTTTGAGCTGCAGTCTTTTCAATTACTTGAATTATATGTCTGTTATGTATTTGTTTAAGATAATTCACTTAAGAAAGCCCGAATATTTGTACGAGAAACTCAATTTTTCCAGATCTGTTAGAACTATGAATTTAAATTTGCCTCCCAACTGCAATTCTAAATCTAGACAGTCGTCTTTCTTTGTTAATGCTGTAAAAACGTGGAACTCATTAAGCCAGGAGATTAAAGACACAACATCAGTTGGTATCTTTCAAAAGCTGTCATTTGAATTTTTCTCGTCCAAATCCTAACTTTTGTGTGTACTATGGCAAATATACAAGTTCTGTAATATGTTATAACTTTAATTATTTAAGATTAATATGTTACAAATTAATTTGTGTATTTTTTTTCTTTGTAATATTAGTGTATTTTTTTTTCATTGTTTTTGGTCATAAATTTCGTTCCTATTAATATTATTTAATCGGTTTTTTTGGGTAAATTTCCATAATTATAAGAGGAATAATCATTAACTAATTGTTTTTTTTTATATAGTATCATTCGATAAGTATGTGGTAGCATTTGATATGTTTTCATTAAATTATTAAATATGAACGACCATTTTTAATTGTATAAACTCAAGTATCTATAGTATACAAGAGAAAATATTCTTGTTAATGCAAGAATATTGTAAAAAGGTTTTGCCTTAATTGTATATGTGTTGAATAAATTGAATAAATAAATAAATAAATAAAATAAATATATATAAACAAAATGAACAATGAACAATAAAAAATAAATAAAATAAATAAAATAAATAAAATAAATAAAATAAATAAAATAAATAAAATAAATAAAATAAATAAAATAAATTAAATAAATTAAATAAATAAAATAAATAAAATAAATAAAACAAATAAAATAAATAAAATAAATAAAATAAATAAAATAAATAAAATAAATAAAATAAATAAAATAAATAAAATAAATAAAATAAATAAAATAAATAAAATAATTAAAATAAATAAAATAAATAAAATAAATAAAATAAATAAAATAAATAAAATAAATAAAATAAATAAAATAAATAAAATAAATAAAATAAATAAAATAAATAAAATAAATAAAATAAATAAAATAAATAAAATAAATAAAATAAATAAAATAAATAAAATAAATAAAATAAATAAAATAAATAAAATAAATAAAATAAATAAAATAAATAAAATAAATAAAATAAATAAAATAAATAAAATAAATAAAATAAATAAAATAAATAAAATAAATAAAATAAATAAAATAAATAAAATAAATAAAATAAATAAAATAAATAAAATAAATAAAATAAATAAAATAAATAAAATAAATAAAATAAATAAAATAAATAAAATAAATAAAATAAATAAAATAAATAAAATAAATAAAATAAATAAAATAAATAAAATAAATAAAATAAATAAAATAAATAAAATAAATAAAATAAATATAATAAATAAAATAAATAAAATAAATAAAATAAATAAAATAAATAAAATAAATAAAATAAATAAAATAAATTAAATAAATAAAATAAAGAAAACAAAGAAAACAAAGAAAATAAAGAAAATTATAAAAATAAATAAAATAAATCAAATAAATAAAATAAATTAAATCAAAAATAAAATAAATAACATAATTAAAATAAATAAAATAAATAAGGTAGGTAGCTAGGTGAGCTAGGTAGCTAGTAGGTTGTGACCGCTTCCATGGTTGGCCAGTCCTACAAAATATTTTTCAGGGTTCCCACTACAGGCAACTGATAATAGCAACATAAGTTATTCATTTCAACGACTGAATTGGCAGAATTGGCATAACAGTTTTTTATTATTTTAATTTATCTTATTATAATTTGCATGTCACAACAAAGTAATAAACACACAGTTTTGAAACCGTTCTGCAAATTATAAAAAATCGTTATCGAAAACGAAAATAATTAAAAAACAGATTTTTTTTATTGTACGAATATCTTAAAAACTTATTTTGTTTGATCGTTTTGAATTTATTTTAGAGTTATTTGGTTACTTGAATCACTAACAAATGCAACTAATTAAAGGAATCCAAAGATGTAAATTATAATGTCGATTAAAATAAATTTTTAAGTTTTAAGAAAATGCTTATAACAAAGTATATAATTCACTTAAATAAGATTTTCTGATAATGATTTGTTAAAAAAAAAATTAAAATGAGATTTATGAAGTAAAATAAATTTAATTTCGTTGTAATATTGTATAATTTTTTTTAAATTTTTATTTTTGATGATCAAATCAGTGAGAAAGGTATCGTTTTTTTAAGCAAAAACGTAGAATATTTTTAAAATTTTAATTAAAAAATGGAAATCATTAAAGAAAATGTTTGTCGTCTAGTACGAGAAAAAACAGTAGCTCAATTATTAACTAAGTTACAAGTTGAGGTTATAGATTATTCCGATCGAACTCTATAAATTCAATTTATATTCCTTTTCTATCCAAAGTTTTGATTCTCTATTTTGTATTTGCTGTTCAAAATGCAATGGTCTCTTATCTAAGCCACTATATTTTTAATACAAATATTTTGTTTTAAATGACTTCCGTGAAATATATGTTCGTTTTAGTTTTCGTTATCAATACTAAACAATTTATGTTTCATTGCACGCAAATAACACATAAAACAATTTTAAATTGTTTTTCAAACTGGAAAATAAATTTACTTTTCACAATTTTATTCAAAGTTTGCTAAAATTCTAATCAACATGTATTCATTACGATGATCACTTTAACGTGCTAACAGTTTAAAGCTGGTGCGTTTTTGCAGAAACACGTAACAGTTGAGCAATAATGCTGAGGTTAAAGTTTAGCTCAAAACTTTAAGTTTAAAAAATCAATTAAACTTGATCGAATATGAAGTCATTTTTCATGAGATTAAAAGTTTTTTATTATTAATAATAATTAATATATTTTTCCTAAATATTATTTCTATGAATTTTTGCGATAACGACTATAAATTTTTTTTATCTATTTTTTATTATTTTGCTTTTAACAAGAACCTACATTTTGTAAACATAAAATAACACAAGTAAATATTATTGTTAACAAAAACATAACTAAGAAATTATTTAGTTTTTTTTTAAGTTATATTTATTTATTTATTTTTTATCCTGAGCGTAGGAAATGTGATTTTATTTTTTTGTATATATTAGTTTTCTGCTTAAAAAGAACATCTTAACGTAAGATCTGTTTTTATTTTTAACTGTAAAAATAAAGTATTATAATAATATAATTTAGTAAAATTTTCTACATGTGATGAAGAAAACGTGTCTATTTAAAATCGTTAAAAAAGAAAATCATCTTAGCACAGAAGATGTGAATTATTAGAAAATGCATTCGTTTATGGTTGAAATAGAAACAAAAATTATATATCATGTTTAAATTGCTCATAATTTGGAATGATATTTTTTTTCAAATGTTCAACATATCATTTGATTTAATGATATTGCACATTATTATGTTAGTTAAGTTGTTAATAAAGACTTTTATATGACAGTTTTATGATTTCAAATATGAAATCTAGCTTCGATAATGCACATTTTATGTAAAACTGGGAACTATGTTGGTTTTATTTATTAATTGGAACAAAATCAATTTTTCGCGTTCGTTGCCCGAAGAATACTCAAATTACAATATAAGTTTAAGAACGGAACAAAATATAAGAAAACAAATTCAAAGCAAAAATCTTCACTACGAATCCTATCAAAAATTTACAGGTATTACATTTAGACTTAAATTTAATAAGTAAGTGGTGGTGATATGTTGTACTGTGATCAAAATGATCTATTGTATTCCAACTATCTACTACCTGGTGAGTTCCCAATTAGAGCACCTTCTCCAATTTAATCTTCTTTAGAAACTTCAGGATATGCAGATTGTGCCCGTCAAAATAATGCTTCATAGATCATAGGTAAAGATTGCAATCCCGTGGTGTTTTATGAATTCCGGGACTATGGGATTCATAAGTATTAAATCTCGGGATTTAAAATTTGTATTGAAAACCATAAATAATTAAAAAAAACACAATTTTCAAATAAAAAACACATTATTCATTTTTAGTATCGAAAAGAATAAACATATAAAACATTAACTTAATAATTCAATTTGTTAAAAAAATAAAAAATTAAGAACCAAAATAATATTACATAAAGAAAAATCAGTACCATACACTTTCGAATGATTTAAGAAATAGATTTAGAAAACATAATTCGTCAAACTGATTTATCGTCAAACCTGTTTGTTAATTTGGATATAAAATTTCCGAAAGTTGAAAAATCCTGTTCCGATTCCACACTTCTTGGTGGAATGGTCAATAAATTATTATACATTCACGGCAAATGTGGTCCTCTATGATGGCTCTACCTACTTATTTTTATTTCTCTACCAAGTTGCAGTTCATCTTTCAAATTGCTTTTCTCTACTAAATCAACTGAAACCTTATCCTCAGCTACATTTTCATTGTAATCTGTGCTCAATGATGTTGCAGTGTGAGTAGTTGGATAGCCTGTTTCACATCCCACATCTGCTGCTGCTGATGTAACGTTAAATAATCTTCAATAAACAAAAAAAAAAGATCTGCACATATTATAATTCCTACTACACAACACATTTTATTAAAAAAAAAAATCAAAACTTTTATGGAGCTTCGACTTGGAACAGTTAATATGTTCGATGTATCATCAACAAAAGTAGAGCTTCCATTCTGCAAATACTTTAACACTTAAAATGTTTCGGTTTTCCTTGCCTTTATGCTAGTTATTGAGACATTCGTCAACTCGCGAACTAGTGTGTTGCTTTGTTTTTTCCAGCTCAGTACAACCTGAGGAGCTTTAAGTGCATTACCCAATATTTCATGATAGAGTGCAACAGGATTGAAGGTGTAAGCGTTGACTGAACAGAGTTTAGCCGCTATCACCCCTAAGATATAAACCTTAACAAGTATTTTCTTATTGCTATTGCCAGTGGTATATGATTTCATTGCATATGACCAATAATAAAAAAAATACAAATCCACAAAACAGCAAAGCAGGATTCCGTGTTTACATTGATTAATCTTTGCAAATATGACAATCCCGTAATTCCGGGATTTTCTTTCATTAATCCCGGGATTACGGGACCATAAAAATGGGTTGGGATCAAGGGATCCCGTGATTCGGGATCCCGGGATTGCAATCCCTAAATGGCATAGATCTATGGCATAGATGATACCTTCTTATGGAGATTAAAGTTCCACAATTTTTGAGAAGATGGGTTGGTGTTTCTTCCTCCAAAATAAACAATCTACATTTATTTTAAGTTGTTTCTATTCAGCATAAAGCACATTACTGTTCTCTTTTTATTATGACATTGATCCAAGCGTTGGAATATTCTGTCATAATTTCTTCCTTCATCCTTTCGTGGAGTGGTTTCGACCCAACCAAAGATGTTATTGCACCCTTCCTGATTGATTTGTTATTCAACACCTACCTTCATTACCTAACTGTTATTCATTACCAGTAAACTGTTACATTGTTACTATTGTAACTTTTTTAACTTCCTTACACAGTCTCCAACTATTTTGATTGTGTATGATCTTGGCGTCTTAACGACTTAACGACTGTCTGGGTGTTCGACATGGTAGCAATTCTCTTATTCTTATAATATTCAAACTAAAATCTGCGGCTCTTTCGATTGTACATATTTTAGCCTTAAAGACGCTGGAGTAAGTGTCCATTGTCTCAAAGTATATTTGTTGTGTGTATATTTTCTATCAAAGTTGCTGCTTAATCATTCCCTCTTTAGGAAACCCAATAAAGCGATTTTATTTGAAAGTTTCTGGCAATGTTTAGACTCGATTATCATACCCATTCCCTACTCTCCATACAAATTATCAGTATGCTTTCTCTGGCAATACTATTAACCAGAATGTGGAATGAAACCAGCCGTATCTAGCAGTATCGCAATTGACGCGGTAGGACATGCTCTCATTGCCTCCGCTATGCAGATACAAGCGAGTCTCTCCCTTTTTCTAACTACGTCTTCAAAGAGTTGAGTTGAGCTCTTCAGTACCATGCGACTGCTCCGTAAGTCTCATTATAATATTATAAATTAATCAGGATAGCTGGGGTGCAACCCTATATATTACCCGCAAGGGTTTTGCATATTATCATAGCTCAAATGGCTTTGCTCTTCAGATTTCAATTCAAATGCAGAATCAATTACAGAAGGCCTCATGATGATGGGTTTATGTTGAGCATTCTTTTCATGGCGAACGGAACCAACGTAGTTTTACTCAAATTAAGTTTTACTCCCGCTGATGTGCACCATGTGTCTACCAGATTAAGTACCCTCCGTAAAATATCAAAAAATGACTCCTAGAACTTACCTATGGCGATCTTGCCTGTGACGATGTCATCCTCAAAGACTAGACATTTGATGCCCTGGTCACTTAAGATGGCCAGAATTTCATCCACCACTAGACATCATATAAGGAGTGATAAGACCTCACTTTGTGAACAACCTTTGTGGTGGAATTAGTTTCTGATACTCTAGTTCTCAGCATTTTATATACACAGTCAGTTGTGGTGCTTTCCACGTTTTTCTCACTTCGAGCTTTCTTGTCCTCTAGATGTGCGTTTTTGTTGTCAAATGCTTCTTCAATGTCTAGAAAGGTACAGACACCAACTTTCTTATTGTCCACCACCTGCCCTAGTTCTTTAGTCAACATGAACGGCGTGGTTGCTATTGGCGCGGTTGCAATTGATCTGCCCGTATTGTACGCGTGTTGACTATCTTGTAAAGGTGATCTTACTAAAGTGAATGCTAGGTCGTATATGGGTGTCAAAACCGTTTTCCGTCGTTTTAACAAAAAAGATGTTAAACTGATGTGTCTATGAGAATTTGCCTAAGCAACATTTTCTTTTTCTTGTCATGGAAAGAATATCACTTTTGCCGTTCCTTATAGTTCTGCAACATACCAAAGTGCTAAACTGCTTCTAAATATTCCAAGGAGGTGTGGTAACATCTACTTAAGGCCCCTCTGCCAGAGAGCGGGGACTATGCCGACCCCCTTGTTGATTTGGTTAGCTTGAAGGTGTCTAAAACCCACTTAATGAGGTCCGTAAAAAAGTATGGTAGTCAACCTGTATTTATTTAGGTTTGGTTTTTGTTTTTTATTACTAGCGTAGCGTCTAATGCGCATACGCAAATTTTTATTGATAAGTGTTTTTCCATAAGAAAAACAGCTCACTGCCACACGTCTTCATAATCGTTCCATTCGGCCATCTGAGTGAAGATTTAATCTCAGCATCGTCTTTCGCCAGAGTTTTATGTAGCTTTACAGCTATTGGGATTGCAGAGATATTATCACAAAAGGTTATGAAGCTACTTCTAAATACATATTATAGGTGGTTCAAAACCTAGTGTAGTGTTTCAGTTTCCGGATTGTTTTCCTCCGTTGATACATCTGTTCTTAATCGAGACAATTCCTTACTGCAAAAAATGTGTTTATCTACTCTTTTACCATAGTAATTGGGGACTTAGCCTCGTTCGCATTGTAGATTGCCAGGTTTACCTCCGCTACAACCTTTTCCATAGCAAAGTGTTTAACTGTCCCTCTAACTATTAGTAGCTTTAAAATTCTTTAAGGCTAAAACTCTTTAAGGCTGAAGTTCCAGATTTTGGCCACTTCTGGGCTACTTCAAGTTATTGGTCCAGCAGTTTTTGTATCTCCGTGGGTGGTATTTGCATTAGGGTTTCTCAAACGGGATCCCGGGATCCCGGGGGTAAAATTTCATCCCGTTTTCCCGGGATTTCATCTCGGGAGCCCGGGTATCCCGCTAATTTTTATTAACATTTTTTTTTACTTTTTTCACAGGTACTAAAAATTTTCTCACTCAAAAATCGAGTAGTTTTTAAATCTTTTCCCTCTGTAGTAATTAATTTCGTTCAAAATTAGGAAAATGTTTTTTTGACACATATGGTGTCATGGTTTTTTTTGACACAACACAACAAATTAAAACCAATTAAACTTAAAATAGGTAGATTTTTCTGAGAAATCTACCTAAAACTTGCGCTTTATTTCTCTTAATTTATGCTTAATGGTTCTCTTATGAAGGCGAATAATGAGGAACGAGACATGTTTACAATGTGATTTGCAATGTCGTCTGGATTTATTTTATTGTTAGCACGAGTAACTGAGTTTGAGCCATCCAGCTTCCGAAGAAGAAAGCAAGCTGCCCTACTAGAATGGGAAAAATCAATGTTTTCAACAGCGTTAATCCACTTTTGTTTCCTCACGGTGTCCAGTGAGTATATTAAGTCTTCAACCACGTCTACCTCACCACTACTAAGGTGCTTCTCAAATAATAAATATATCGCTCTCTCTACTCCAACCAGGAATGTATTCTTTACAGGAAGTCTCTTGGGATGCATTTCACTGCAGTTGAAATGATGGCTCCTACGAGCCTATCGTAATTTTTAGGAATGGGTTGGATCCAGTGAATGACTGCTTTCAACTCCGACTCATATTTAGCCCAGTCAGTTCTGTTAAAATTGTATCTAGGTTGAGGAGTTTAGTAGAGTCGTAGAGTTTACGTGTGGGATTTGGATACATACCTCAAAAATTATTGGACGATATTGAGAGCGTGGCAAACCTTGTAAGACAGCCCTTGATATTGGAATAGGGTTACGTTGTTCATTTTTTGTGGAAAAACAGAGGTCGGGATTGTAATAACCTGGCCATCTAGCAGATCTAATTAGGTTTTCATGTCTTTCGTATCATATACCAGGAACATGTTATCGATTGGTCCAGTCAGTTAGTTGTATGCCATTGGGATTGTTATTTGAGTAGGACCACTAATTGTGATGGCTATTAAAGTCACCAACCTATATTGCTGGGTGGTGAAATAATGGTGGAGTATCAACTGGCCACGCTGTATTCATGGGCTTGCTTACGTTAACAATCTTGGTGATCGATATATCAACAACAATAAGATGTATATCGTTGTCCGTCTGGTGTAAGTAAATGGGTGTAGTTCATGCTTTCCGACTTAATTTACGTGCCAGATCCATATGTTTGATGGTAAATAGCACTAATTAGTTTATAACCAACAATTTTTCCTCTAGAGGTAAGTTGCGCTTCATCTGTTGCTTGCGTTTCCTGCCAGAATTACAACGTTGATATCGAAATAATAACTTTAATACTCTTTCTAAGTGTTCAGTTTTTGACTTGCAAATGCTTTCAATGTTCAATTGCAAATTACGAACTGAGGGTCCAATATTTTTTGTCTTATGGTGCTGAGAAGTACCGATGTTAGTGTGATTTTGGTTTGTTTGTATCCCAGAACATGTATCATATGACGTTAAAAACATCACAAAAGAATTGGTAATTTTTGAAGCAACTAATCAGAGTACAAATAATTTAGATTACTTATACAATGCACTAATGACTATCACACCGACATCAATTGAATCGGAAAGAGCTTTTTCTGTGGCAGGACGTTTCGTCACGAAAATTGGGACAAAATTGAGTGATGGCGCCTAGTTTTTTGAAAATACAACACAACCACCCACAACCTAGTTTTTTGAAAAATTATTTAAAAATTAGTATTATAAATTTATTTTTGTTTTGCTTTTATGAATACTGTTTTATTTAATTTTTAAAATTTTTCTAATTAAAAATAATGGATATTTAAGAATCAATACCGCTTTTTTTGTGCTGTTTTAATTTTACACATTTTTCTACCACCCAATTAGAAAGTTTTAGCTTTTTAGTGTTTCCCGGGATTTCCCGGGATCCCGAGAATTTAACATTTTTTGTCCCGGCTTCCCGGGATTTGAATTTCTACGGGAAATGAGAAACCGTAATATGCATCCCATCTCCTGCGAAGTTGGCTGACACTACCACTATCTCCCGGGGAACGCTTTCGAGCACATAACCACTGGGTCTCTGGTGATTAAATCTGAAAAACACAGATATTTAATGCTTTTTCTAATCATAATGCACACCTTCGGCGAGTTTTCATGAGCATCTCTATACATAATCTTAGCTTCGCTGTTTTTAAGGCCCTTCCTCATGTTTTTGTAAAGCCAGGGGTCTTGTATTAGCGTGAGCTCTAGATTTTTCTTGGTAAATGTCCCAGCCACCACAGCTGACGCTGCTATGACGTAGTGAGCATTCACTTAGGTTATCCGCATGTTACCTGATGCTCCCATTTATGAATTGTTGGCAAGGGTATCTGTGTCCCATTATCTAATAATGCGAAGTTGTATGTTTTTAGCATCACCAGCGATTTTTGGTTTTTACGGCCTGCACTTTTTGGGTGGAAGACGGTAACCTTGTGAGGAGTCGGGATACCATCTCCCAATCTCACAACAATCGTATGTACACCTACTTCTACTTTTATTAATATGTTATGAGCCAATAAATTGTATGCTACTCGTCGTCGTAGTCTATCACAACTGGTTTGTATGCCACCATGCCCGAATTTATGAACCAAGCCCAAGCCAAGTTTCCACTATTATCAACCATTCTGCACTCAATATGGTCTGGTATAGTCCTCTGCCAGAATTGCCATCTTGCATGTTTTTATCACCAACGTAGCAGTTTTAGGGTTGGGGCAACCTCCTACCGCTCCAAAAGCTTCTTTCTTGATTCCGGAGACAACCCTTACCAACAACTCCTCATTTAAATAGTTTGTGGGCCTCCTAGCTGTCCCCAAGATGGCAATGGTGGGCTTCTCTGAGATAATTAGCTGTTCATTGGCATAGTGTTAACAACCGGAGCCATGTTGCTCCCTGCCACGACAGTGCTCCTTGTGTTGTTTAATCTGGGACCTGGCACGGGTTGCATGACACCATTGCATACCCAGAAATGTTTAAAGGAATAAATTGCAGGACAATCATTTAAAAGCTGATAGAGAGTATGGATTTTGAAAAAAATTCCAATAACCAATTTCATTGGATAAGAGCTACCTAAAAACATTTCCAATGGAAACATGAACAACAATCTACCGAATTGATATAACAAGCAACAGAATCAAGCTAAATTATAATTGGAATGATTCTAAAATTTCAACTAAAAATGGTTTAACATGTGTTGCTGTTGATTGGATGGTTTTATCATACATTGATTTTTTTTTTTCAGTTCTATGTGATGCAAATACATTTTATTGGCAATCTTCTTTGTTGTTGTTGTGGTGTTTTGCTTTAGTAAAAAACAGAAGACTGTTTGATATTGCTACAGGTTAAACGCTCCCATTTTACAGGTGAACTTGTTCTAGAATTGTTAATTGGGATCATGACTATAGTAATATCTTCCTTTTTAAGAGACTTAAACCACGACTTCACTGAAAAAAAAATAAGGTAGTGACAAACCTCAACTCGAAATTAACAGTTTATTACTCAAACAAAGAAAGAATGCTTGCAAATAATTCTTCGGTGACATTTTCCTGTTAACAGAATGAGATTTATTTTAAATAAAAGTATTACATATATAATCAAACTGCAATAGTTCTATTTTCTATTTTCACGAAAACTATTTTCATGAAAAAAAATTGCTTTGGCCTAATTTTACATTTCAAAATAGAAGTATTTGAAATTAATTGAACTATATTTAATTTTCACATAAACATTATGTGAGGGCTGCCTTCTCTACACCGTTCTGTACCTCTACAACAGTTGAATCAACTTCGGCATTCGTTTCGTCATAAAAACCTAGAAATAGAATAAGTTTTTTCAGTTTAGTTAGAACATATGCTTTGATGGTGGCAAGCAATTGCTTACTGAAACAAATGAGCCATCATATATGTAACTCTGAAGACAGTGCATTACATCAAGGAATATGTCAGTAACTGAAGATTATCTACAAACTAGTGTCTGCAGTAGAATAAACTAACTTGTAAATTCATTCATTCATTTTATTTATATTTCTCATAAAATAAAAGCCTTAGCTCTCAGTGAGCTTTCGTGATTGTTTTGCATTTCTCATCTTTCTCGAATAAGAAATAAAATTAAACATATCTAAACATTACATTGGCGACGAGGATAAAAAGTTGTAAAAATTGAAAAGAAAGAAACAAACGAAAAGAATAAAAGAAAATTAAAATTTTTAAAATATGGAATAGTTTGCATGGTCCTTCGAGCCGGATTATTGATTTTGGAAACAAATGAAAACTTGGAAAATAGTTTTTCACAGCTTCAATATCGTTTAATATTAAGCCACTGCACAAATATTCAATAACATAAAGCATAAATTACATATTATATAAATTATCTCAAATATAAGTTAACAAATAAATAGATTTTATTGAACAATATTAAACTAATAAAGTGCGGATGAGTGTATGACATATTGAAATAGCTAAAGAACTTTTTGTATTAAATCGTGATTTATTACTTTGTACTTTTACTAGAAACTTTTGTTTTAATATCTAGTTAGTTGAAGTTTTTTTATTCTAATCTCTAATCCAAATGATAAAGGAAGTATTTTTATTTATTTAAAACAACTAATTATTTTAAAATGTTTTGTTTTATACTCGTTTCTGCTTGGCACAAGTTAACGTACTAAAATTTATATTTCTGATATTATTTTTTCGCTGATATCACGATTTTTGTTGTAAATTATATATTTTGTAATATTGGACTATATTCAATAAAAAATCAAATTAATAAGAGTTAATGATTTCATTCCGATATAAGCAATTTGATTGATTTTCATCAATTTGTTTTTGTTACAGCTGCATTGATTGACTGAATTCGTTCCAATCTTCCTCCCTTTCTGCGTTTCATTTGCAATGCAATTTAAAAAATATTTTCTCAGCTAAGACCTTTTACACAGAGTCAGAGTTAAACTCAAGACTGAAATGTATTCACAAACTGCATTAGCATTATCTAATATTAATAGGCTAGGTCTGTAATCCAAGAAGGACACCCTGTCTTACTTTTCTAAGTATCTAAAATATTATATGATATATAATACCACACTTTCATGTTCACTACGATCACAACATTCCAATTTAATTATTATTTTAAGTACAAATTATTTGAAATTTATAAAAATGGTAAATAAAACATCAGGCGGTCGCACTTTCCAAACAAACAAGCAAGTAATTTAACATTATTACATTAATGTTTCGTTATTTTCTTAAATTTGAAAACAATTATAATTATCATATATTTCTTTCGTTTAATCGATCCATTTAATAAACAAGAAAATAAAAACATGCAAAAATTTAATTAAAAATTATTATTTATTAATTTTGTTGTGATATGATTTTATATTCATATGCATAATAAAATTAATAGTGTTCGCTAATTTTTATAATTTTTTTTAATACTTCCAATTTGTTTTCTTAATGCGAAAATTAAAAAATATTTATTTATTCTCAACTGGATTTTGTGTTTAGCGTTTGTGATATTTGTTTATGGTGATCAAATAACAGACAAATGAATGTTTAGTATTTTAAAGGAAGGTAAAAGTTGTGTTTAAATCGAGAATCTAAACGGTCACCCACTCGTTGAAAATTTGATGACTAAGATCACTAAGATCTAAGAAATGCAAAGTGACTACTTTGTCCGTGCATCGTAGAAATGGAATGATTTGGACGAATCCCAAGTGGCTTTGTAATTCCAATTACACAACACTTTTTATAAAAAAATTTCCGGAAATATAATGACTTTTTTCACATGCTCGCTCATAAAATATGCGCTTTATTGCTGTGGTAAATAGTGTAACAGGACTATGTTTGTTCCAATCTTCATCTAAGAAATATATTTCGTTTTTAATTAAACTCAAACAGTTTAAAAATATAACCATTTCTTTATAAGATATAAGTTAGGAGAGTTTGGGCCGGTATTCTTTGTTTTTAAATTAAATCTAAACAGGTGTAAGCAACAACAAACAACATCTCGTAATCGTATACATATACATAACTCACTAACCACACAGATGGGCAATTACACTCATATAATTCATATATTGTCAAAAATAATTTCTATTATGGAAAATAATTTTTTTATTAAAGGGATCGTGGCACGCGAATAAAATTTACACAATGAACCTATTTTTGTTTAACTTAACTATTGTATTGTTGATTGAGAGGGGAAGACACTTTTATCGGAAGTGAAATAATAAAACATTTAGAGTACACTACCCAATGCGATTGTAATTAAGTACATATGTTGAATATTATTTTGTAATTGTAAAACATGTGGTCAAGGCCAAGGGTCGGTAGGTCAAGCATTCGAATATTTTAAAAATTATTTAATTTAATTATTGTTTAGAATCTTTGCTTGTAACCAATTATTGACCTATTTATTAGAAACTTGTTTTTTAATAGTAAGTTGTGGGCATTAACGCTTGTTTTTTGTTTGATTAAATATGTTGTGCAATAGGAATTTTAATATGTGTCACAACAACCCATAGACACCTATGCACGGTGCATGCCACCTCCAGCACGATGCATGCTATGGTCCCACTTTTCAGTTTATATGTCAATCGCCAAGATTTGCGACTATACTCATTTTTCTGGGTTTAAAAAGGTTAGATTATCCAAAAAAATTTTTAAATATTACAAATTTTACATACAAAACGAAAATATGCTGCCATACCTAGAAAACAATTAGAA
Source organism: Diogma glabrata (assembly GCA_963693315.1). Taxonomy (NCBI): domain Eukaryota; kingdom Metazoa; phylum Arthropoda; class Insecta; order Diptera; family Cylindrotomidae; genus Diogma; species Diogma glabrata. The sequence goes on along the minus strand of OY856187.1, from coordinate 364,051,631 downwards.
CAGGAATTATTCTATCCCCACACTTGTGACCATGTAATAGCTTATCATCAAATTTCCAGTAAATTGTGAATATCATTATATCCAATGCAAATATTTTTTTCAACTGTAATAGTACATGACTTACAATCATCTCAAACAATCATATTGGCAATTTGACTTTCAATTCTGTACACGCATTAGATACATAAACTCTAGGTAAATTATTATTAAGATCAATTATTTTTATTATTTCATGACCGTTTCACTTCTTGTATTATTTATTATCTATGCACGCACTGAAATTTCAAAATTAAATTTTGATTATATTGTAAGAAAAAAAAATAGTTAATAAACCAAAAAAGTGGCGAAACTAATTTCGAATTCATTCAACGGAAATGTCTTTTCAATGATACAGCAAAAATTTTCTTATATCTAAAAAATCAATCTTTAATTTTTTTTTTTCAAATTAATTTAATCTGATTCATCACTATTATCTTCTCACTTTCATGCTCAATCAATAAACCACTTTCAATAATCTCTTTTTTGATCTGTATCAATCGTTGGATATTCTAAATTTAAGGAAGCCGCACTTTTCCGTTAATAAATTGGAAACAGGAGGGAGGATGTTCTAAATTTAACAAATAAAACGGATTAAGCATCAAACTTGTTAATACAATCGTTTGAAATTTATTTAAGAAATTGCAAGTTCATTATGTAGTCAATGATTTAAAATTATGATCAGGAGTAGATTTTTCACTCCCTCTCCATTAAACGGATAAACAAACAATAAAAATTAAAAATTTCATTGAATAAAATTGAAATCATTGTTATGGTGAATAGAATAAATGCTCAATGAAGGGAGTGATAATTGCGTAACAGATTGTTGATATTGTATTGAATAGTTAAGTTAAATGAGGGTGAATCAAAGATTATCTCTTAGTTTAGGGTCGATTATATTCATCCAATTGTAGTGTCATAAAGTATTTTGGTTTAGTTTCCGGGAAAAAAGGATCAATAAACTATTAGTTTATTTTAAATATTTGTGTCAATTTTGTTTGTGTTTGATTATCTATAATCTCTTCAATACCTAAAGTAGATTAAATTAATCAAGATTAAATCGATTACAGATACTAGAAGTTTTTAAGCTTAACTGTTAATAGCGGTGTTTGCTAGAGATTAAAACATGCATAATAAGATATTATTATTATATTAAATTTATATTATACTTTTTAAATTCAATACTCATGCACAACATCTTATCTCTAGATTGAAAACGGAGTAATCCACTGAAAGATAGGCGAACTGTGAAATAATTCCTACATTATGTCAGAGATGACCATATCACTGAAAACGTCGACGTGTTTACCAATAAAACAGATCGAAAAAGACGGCACAACAAAGCTGTTGAAGACACAAAAAAGAATTACGCCATAAATTAGGTTCTAAATAGAAAGGTTACTAACAGCAGATCGACTCTAGCACAATTAAATAATAAGCGTCATGATTCCTTCAACCCTACATGGATTGTTGTATTGTTCTTAGTTTTAATGGAAATTCATTGACCATTCAACACCTTTTAATCTAACTCAGGAATTTTTATTCACATTGTAGCTTTTCACTACGTTATAGAGTGATAAGAAAGTTGGCATATTAAAGTCCTTTCAACTACAAAAGACATAAACACTGATAACATTTTTTAAAATGAGCTTAAAATATTATAGACCACCTTTAAAATAAGAGGACCAGACATCCCACTTGTGTCGAAATATTTTCCGATATTTTAAGAAAGTTCCGACTGTAAAAAAAAGGCACGACAAGCTGAGAAATGATAGAGAACGGGAAAGAATTTACGCTCTTAACAAAAATTATAATTCAAATGAAGAACAAATGTGAAACGGTAAGAAATATTTAACCATTTTGAAACAAATCATGTTCCATACAATAATGCACTGAACATTGTGCATAATACATGCTGTCTCTATCAGGTACTAATGCTACAGCTGGACACGTACGGTATGTAAAGAGTGAACATAAGAAAAATCACAATTAGGTGTTGAATTTAAAATTTAACAAATTGTTGTAAAAACTTTTACGACCTTTTCAACAACCACAACAATATTTACTCTAAACAATTTACTCAAATGAGAAATATGCTAAACAATAATACAAATATGTAATACTTACTAATGGAATTCATGATCTACACGATCGATGCTGAATCCTATCATAGTTTATCGAGACCATATCGCATCGAAAAATCAAATCATCGATCGTATTATCGAACCGAAAATCAGTAGACCAAAAGTTCATACACAGAAAAAATGCATTTCGCATTTTCATCTAATTCAAATTATATAAGTTGAAAATGTACGATTTATATAATGTTTTGTACATTTTCACTAAAATATTTTAACGTTTCAAATATTTAGTTTCGTTAGAATTTATAATCAAAATCAGATGACATATCATCTTATTTTTGGCCAATTAGTTATAAAAATATCTATTTTAATAATTACAGTTTAAAATCATTCAATGATTCAACACGTACGTATACACAAGTTATATATTGCAAATATATGTGTGATCACATTTGTAAATGATGCGTCCATTTTTTTCAATATTATGAAAAAAAATAAATATATGTAAACCGGCAAAAAAGCACGTTAAAAAAATATAATAATTTTGTTTAAATTATTAAAATTAATTCAATGTACCCGTTTGTTTTTTGTCTTTGTTTTCATTACCTTCCCTAATAAATGTCATTCGCACATAAACTTAAATGCAAATAAATTAAAATTCATCAATTTAATTTTACGAAAGTGTTACATTAGAAAATTTAAAAGTCATTTTAGTTATTTTAGAAAATGTAAAAATACTTTTTTATTTTTACAATAGAATAAAACTTTTGATTATTACTATTATCATTAAATAAATTGTGTTTCGTTTTTTATTATTCGTAAGAGACCGAAAGAAAAGATAATATGTCGGTTATGTTACAGCCTTAGTTTTACTAAAATTTTACCGTATCATTTATTACGTGTTTTGTCTAATATGTTTTAATAAAACATAACGCAAAAAAAATTTGCAAAATCAATCAAAAAAATTTAATGAACTGTTAAATCACTTACTCTATCACTTTCTTTATATGATATCAATTAATAAATCAATTGATTTATCTAAAAACTTGCAAATTTTGTATTCTGTGCATCACCGAATTTCATATTTTTCATTTCATAAATTGAAAAATCATTTGATAGAACTGAAAATTCATTTAATTCATAAATCGAAAAATCGTTTGATCGAAACTCATAAAATAGAATTAAAAATCATATTATCGAAAAATCATAACATTGAAAATTTTCGATATGTGTAATAAAAAAAATCATTGCATCGAAAAATCATTTAGTTGAAAAATAGGGTAAACCCTACTCAGTGCTAGGAATATTGTAAATTTAAATGTCATATAGTCGCAGTATATATTAATTATTATATTGATTTATATTAGCTGCGTTTTTAGGTAGATTTTATTTAAAAATTTACCTATTGCAACGTTGCGGCAAAAAATCTTTTGGACAAGTTCGCGAACTAACCATATCCGGGTACAGGTCAAGTGGCTAGAGTCAAAAAAGTCGAATAATCTAGGTCGTTATAACCTCCGTTTGAATCATAATATTTTAATAAAATTTATTAATATCGAATATTTGAACATATTTTCCAAATGACTACCTTGGCGTTCCAGGCTCCTGAAAAATCAGCTGTTTTAAAAATTTAATAAATGTTATTGTCCTTGATCTTGCGGAAAATGGCCAATCTCACATTTAAAAACATTTGCACACGTAGAAATCTTTTCAAAATTTAAAAAACAAGTAGTTCAAGTCTAGAGGTTGAGACACCGGGGCTGTTAAAACGGAAAAAAACGCCAACGGCCATGCTTTCCTCATTTTTGAGTTTATGTTGTTTAAACTTATACTAGCTTTTAGACAAACTTTTCAACTATTACCCCAGCAATTTTCTTTCTAACCTAAGAAGTCTCAATGGAATTAACGTTATACTAATCTAATGCATGGTACTTTTACCATACATTTACAACAACAAATCATAAAAATATCCCATAGAAAAATTAAATAAACTTTCTTTTGTTTCTTTTTTTGAGTTTTTATTTCTATTCGCAAAAATTTAAAAAAAATTAAAACAAAGCTGTCATTATATTTTTAAATTAAGGAATATTTTCCTCGGAAATTTGTAATATTTGGAAGTGGGTTAGTTGAAATAAATATATGCATTTTGATTACACATTTACAAAAGTTTTCCTAAATTGATAGATATTTGTATTATTTGAGGTGTAAAAGTTGTTTGATAATTTTTGATTATAAATTATGTGTGGTGGTATTGTAGGTGTGACGTTGTGAGAACATTTATTTGCTCTTTGGTGGATTTAATACGTTATTAAAATAAGTTTTAATCAAATCAAAATTGTTCCGAAATCGCATTGCTAAAGTAGTTTCCGTTAATGTATTTAGTTTGGTTTGATAAATTTTTTGGATTATTCTGTTTCTACTTAAATTTTTTATTTAAACTAATCTGACACATCCAATTCTATTTGTACACAAAAGCTGTCTGGTCCCGAAATCTACCTATTTCTAGCGGATATACGTGCCGCTTGGAATTTTTTCATTCGGGTCAGGGTCAAGGATAAATTAACTCTAATTTGAACATGTAAAAATAACAACAACAAAACCCATATATTTATCTGGGTCTAGATCAATGATCTGAAATATTTTAGTTACATGAAATTGCAAGAGATGGCGAAAACGAAGGTTTTGATTTTATAAGGTTGGTATCGTCATTTTAAAACTTATAAATGTCAAAGGAAATTTATTCAAAATAAAAAAACAGGCAAGATATTTTATTAAAATTTGTTTAAAATCAATCTTAATTTGATAATTGTTTACAATATGATTTCAAAAAAATATGTTTAAAATTAATTTTAAAGCAATACACACAAACCGCCGATATAAAATCCATATTTTTTAAAGATTACATGTTTACATTTTTTTATTAAATATTAATTATTAATTATTTAAAGCACAAGACTAAAATATAATTCTTCATAAACTTTACTGATCTGACATTTATCAAAATGCTGCTTTGACATTTTATTTTCGCAATTCTGAAACTCGGAGTTGCCAACAATTTAAAATATAATATTTTTTTCTTTGCGTGACCCACATCGTTTTTTTCAAACCTTGATCTCGACCCAAATGAAAAAAACGCAGCTATTATATTTCTATACATTTATCCGGATTTTTTATTACAAAATTTTCGATTGCTAAAGAACTGGCATATCAAAATTAAAATTCTCAAAGTTTCCAAAAACCATATTTTAATTTTAATATGCTATTGCCTCGGGATTGGAAAATTTAGAAAGAAAAAAATCAAGATGAATTTACAGATATGCAATGTAAATCTTTATAATAATTAACATATTCGGCGGATATCTGACATTTTAGTTACAATATTTCTAGTACTATGAATGATTTTTCGATGTAATAAAATATTCATTATATCGAATATTTTCGATGTTATGATATTTCGATCATATGATTTTTTATTCGATTTTACGAATTTCGATTATTTGATTTTTCGGTAAATCGAAAACGATTTTAGTGTAACGATCTTTCGATGCAAAAAGTTTTCAACAGTGTGTACTTTCGGTGTTTTGATTTTCGACGTTATGGTTCTTTAATTTTTCGATAGCATGCTTTTATATTTTTCGATTTATTGATATTTTTCTATACAGGGTGATCCATTTAACTTGGCACAACCCAATATCTTCCAAACAACGCAATTTTGAAAATTTGGAATTTTTTTTTTTGGATAGGCTTCATAATGTTATTATTTATTTTTTATTAAGATGAAGATTCCAGATCTTTTAATGGACCACCACTTTTTCTTAAATTGAGACCTATTTTTGTGCCAAGTTAAATGTATAACAAATGGTCAATGGTATGATTTTTCAATGATATGGCTCAATTATATCGATTTCATACTAAGATTATAAGTGTAATAGTAAAGGTGAAATAAAAAATAACTGTGTTTTATAAAAATTTTTAAAGTATTTAGTTTGAAAACAGGGTGGTTCGAAAGTTTTCTGGGAATTCAAACTTATGGATTTGTTTTTAAATGAAGTAAAGCACGTTTAGTGTTAATTATAAAAAATTAACATCTCTGATTCAAACTAACATTTCAATTACCTGAGGAATTTATGAACGAATGAAAAGGAAAAGGGTGAATTTGAAATCATATTATAAGGGAAAGGCTCACCCGATATCAACGGTTTTATGATACAGATATTTAGAAGGTTATTATATAACCATTATATTATATTATATTATATAACCGTTTTATAATAGGCTAAATAGAAAAGTTTTCTGCTGTTTTATGGAATAATAGGAGCAGTTGGAATGGAAAATATCAACATATCTCAAAAATTATTGAAAAAAGCGTTTACCTATGAAGGATATATATGAAAAGTTTTCTGCAATCATAGATAAAACGGACAGGTAGATAATATTGCTTTTTATAGAACAGATGAAATGTAGAAGTTTTAGAGACGTTTGCTGAGTGAATCCCCGTTACGCATTTTTCCTGACAACGCGTTGATATTTTGTGTTAGTTTTGTGATATATTTCTTAGCAGAAATAAAATAATCGTACTTTTTCTATGAGTTTTTTGTTTAAAATAAAGCCTTCAGCCAAAAACTTTATAAAATAGTCTTAACCCAGACCGAAGTCTTGGTATCTTCAAGCATTGAGATTTCAACCCATTCATATTCTTACTTTTTTTTAAAGGCACTTACAAGTCACTATTGATTTTAAGATTCCATGTTGACAGCAAGATTTTGTTTAAGGAAAGCCAGGAAGTAATCAATTGAAGTCAGAAGAAATACGAAATTTCATTGCTTTTGAAAATAAAATAAAAAACATTCTTTATAAATCCTTACAAAATCTTTGATTCTTCTCTAACAAATACCTAACATTAAAAAATTTATGAAAATCGTTATACAATATTACAAATACTTCGATGCAATATCATGTGATTTACTGATTTACATTAAAACATTTTCTTACATTATTTCGTTCCTGATTTTATATATTTTTTTTTATTCTTAATCGTGAGGTGAAAAGAAAAACAAAACAACAATAAAGTAACAGAAGAAAATTTTGTTTTTGTTATAACTTAAATAAATTGAATTGAAATGTTTGATGGATATTTTTTTTAAATTTAAATTTAAATTCAAAATACGAAAAAAAAAATAATATAAGTAATCTAATTACAGATAATTAAATTACATTTACAAAACAAAATGAATAAAATAAATAAAAATAATTGTTACGTCAAAAGTGTTTGTTGCATTGGTTGGTTACGAAAATAATTGAAATTAAGTAGAAAATTCATGAATAAAATTTACAAGATTTACTTCAAACGTTTGTTTGACTTCTACAGTTAATTTATTTCAATTTTAATTTTGACAAGTTATTAGCTTGACATTTTTGGCACGAAAGAGACAAGTGTCTGACACAGCTTTAAATCATACGAAAATTATTATTTTAATTATAGTTCTAGACACTTACATTGTTTTAGAAAATGACACACACTATTAAAAATACAAGACACAGTGGATTTAATCAAACGAGAACTTCTCATGTACCTTCGGTAGTGTATTAAAGCAAACGAGCCTAGATCTACTAAATCCACCGCTGTATAAACAATCAACAAATGGCTCCCAAGCTACATTCATAACCGTCAAAAGATTATAAATACAACAACATCAAATCAAAATACAGGCAGTTGAAGCCAGATTTTTCACAAGGAAGGGTCTTCAGAATCTAAATGTTCAGAATACCACAACCATATGGAGTGTTAAAAATAGGCTAATATATGTTGAAGATATTATATCCAACTATCAACTTTATCAAGTACATCTACGCACAGCCCTTGACATTTTTGGATTAGGCAGGATTAGTTGTATAGACTCGGTAAGTTTTAATAAGTTAGTAGAAAAGCACCGCAGGAAAAAATTTTCAATAACATACCTGTTAAGTGATATTAAAAGTATCTATCGTTTTTGTCACTAGATGGTGTTGTTGGTCATATATCTGACACTACTACTTCGCTCGTGTGCAACAAACATGCGTTTGGAATGTGTTATTTTATTTCACATTTTTTGTAAAATCAGTTTTATAATCTGTCAGTTTGTTCAAAAATGAGCGAAATTTATGAGAAATACACGATATGGGATGCTTTTTTTACTATTTTGGTTTATGGTGAAAATGCTATGTGAACGAAGTAAGTGATTGGTTAGTTCGAAATTTGAATAAGCTCTGCAAATTTTGATGTTAAAAGTGCACCTTACTCTCTGACCGGTCAGTTACTGCAAAACCGATAAAATTTTGCAACCGCCGACCTAAATCTGCAAGTTGTCAGGATATAGAGAAAGCATTAAACAATCATTCATATGACAGTAACTTCTAAAAAGATGAGATTTTTGGTTGATTCACACTGGACATAAAATGTGCGATTTTCTAGAAATGATTTTATGATTTTAAGAATAAAATTTAAGAATTTATAGGTAAAAAGTTTATGTAGGAGTACATCGTATTATAATAAGTCGATGGCCTTCTCAATATCAAAAATGAAAGTGCCTGTAGATTTATTCATATATGACATTGAAGAAAGAAGTTTGCCTATTGTTGGATAAGATGTTGTTAGATGCAGCGTGAGCTAGTAATCTTGTAAGGAAATGTAGCCCAAGAATATTTTCGAGGATTGGAAAGGAGGTTTGTAGTGCGGTAGCTAGATCGAATGTTGACCAATTTTCATGATGGTTGTATTTGTAAAATGTGAAAGCCACAACGACAAAGATAAATAGAAAATCTTTTTTTTTAAATAAAGATGTTCTGTGAAAACGATTTTTAATTTAGTAATGTTTGATCTCCCAAAAAAATTTGCATCAAGAAGTAAGAACAAGGAACGAAAGACAACATATTTAAGTTAAGTTTTTTTTATAATATTTCATCTTTTTCTTTTAATACATCTTAGATTTTTCTTACTTGATTGTTATAATGCATTAATTGAGTGTGAGGTTTAAGTGTGAGGTTTTTCCCGGATCAGAGGCCATTTTGGTATTTGGTTTTCCTTTTAGCTTATCTTTAATATCCTGACATATAAACAGAAACCTGTTTATAACACTCGTCCTCAAACGGATGTTTGGTTTTGCAAGAGTTGATGTGGACTTTGTTAGTGCTTGGTAGTTGAACTGTGCTAGTAAGTAGTAAGTTTTGCTATTTTCTTGTCAATGGATTATGGGGTAGAGAGAGATTTAGGCAGAGTTGTGCATTTTCATGTAAAGAATAATTCTTTACATTTTTATATAAAGAATTAGTAAAGAATAGTTTTTTACGTAAAGAATGTAAAGAATGTAAAGAATGATTAACAAATGTAAAGAATTTCACTTTCAAGTGATTTTTACAGCTCCTTTAAGAAGGCAAAACTTGTGCCCAATTCCAACAATGGTAGTACAAATCTTGAATTGAAAAGAATTACGAATTTCGGTCTCATTAAAATATTTTCCCTCTTTAATCATAGAAAAAGCAAGGATTGGAAATCATAAATTATGTATTAAAATTTAAAACTTATTACAATAAAATTAACAATTTAACTACAATAACATTAATTTGTTGAATACGACACATAACAAGCTTGATTTACAATAGCAATTATTTTCAGTATACAAATTATCAAAGACAGGCTTTAACTGTCAATTGATAAAATGAAGAATGTCCGAACCCAAGTTTTCAACCATTCATCTTTAGAATTTAGATTAAAGAAAATGTTTGTGGAGATGTCACACATATATAAGCTATCTTTGTATTCAAAAACAAATGTTATTTGTAAAATTTTAGTTGTACAAACAAATGATTGATTTCACAAACTCGATATTTCTAGTATCGTGAAATTGTTAATTTATATTTTAACAAGTTTGAGTTTGAATTTAAAATTTATTTTTAGTATCGACTCAAACCAAAACTTAGCTCTGTGCAGTTGGCTGGGAACTTTTGACTTTTTATGTTTTGGTTTGAGTCGAGACTAAAAATAAGTTTTAAATTTAATCTCAAACTTGTTAAAATATAAATAAACCATTTCACGATACCAGAAATATTGAATTTGTGAAATCAATCATTTGTTTGTACAACTAAAATTTTACAAATAACATTTGTTTTTGAATACAAAGATAGCTTATATATGTGACATCTCAACAAACATTTTCTTTAATCTAAATTCTAAAGATGAATGGTTGAAAACTTGGGTTCGGACATTCTTCATTTTATCATTTGACAGTTAAAGCCTGTCTTTGATAATTTGTATACTGAAAATAATTTCTATTGTAAATCAAGTTTGTTATATGTGTCGCATTCAACAAATTGATGTTATTGTAGTTAAATTGTTAATTTTATTGTAATAAGTTTTAAATTTAAATACATAATTTATGATTTCCAATCCTTGCTTTTCCTATGATTAAAGCGGGAAAATATTTTATAGAGACCGAAACTCGTAATTCTTTTCAATTCAAAATTTGTATTTCTATTGCTTTAATTGGGCTCAAGCTTTGTCTTAATTCTTAAATCAGCGATAAAAATCAGTATTCAAGTAATAAATATAACTAAAGACTGACTTAAAAACTATGATTATTTAGGAGTTTGAGTTTCATTTTAAATTATATATTAATCTAATGAGAAAATTGGCATATTTTAGTTTTTTTAGCATTCTTTAGATTCTTTACATTCTTTACAATGATTTTTGGACATGTAAAGAAGGAATTCTTTACTTGTAAAGAACTGCGTAAATTACTTTTTGCAAGGAATTTTTTAAAGAATTTTGCACAACACTGGATTTAGGATCCCAGATAAACTTAGTATCGATCAAATTCCGAAAAGACTTCACTTCAATGTTAAAAGGGGTGCTGGGGTTTATGACTGGTGGGGTGGGGTTTATGACTGGTGAATTGGGAAAGTGGTCGTCGAAGGGGTCATTGGTTTGTTCAATGTCTAATATTGCAGTAATTCTCGGATAATATAAGGTCTTAGATAAAGCAGTTTTACCAGGAGTAAAACAAATTGGTTAATCTGTATAATTTTAGAGAAGTTTGTGGTCGGAGTTTAAAAGGTGATGGTTGTGACGCATATATTGTGATGTCTTTATTACACAGCCTCTTAAAAACAAAATATAACTTACAAAATATAAACGAGCAATAACATCCGTTATGAAAATTTCGATTTTTCAATTTTAATCACTTAACTAAAGAAAAAAAATCATAAGCATACCAAGAATAAGAAATAAGATAATATGATCGATACATTTCTTACTGTGTACGAAAAAAAATTGGTTAATAAGAGAGGAACAATGTATGTACAAAAAAATAAAGATCTTAAATCATTTATGTTTTTATTCTCTGATTGTAATTCGATTGGTTAAATAAATGAAATCAATCAATTTTAATCGAATTAAATGTTATTATAAAAATTGAATTAATTAAACGAATCGTGAGTATATTTTTTCATCATTCTTATAAAAATCTTAAATTAATAAATTAAAGAAATTTAAGACAACGCTCAGAAATAATAATAATAAAATAAACCACCGATGGTGGCTGATTTTATGTGATTTTTGTTTTGTTAAATTTTTTAAAATGCTTTTAATTGAGAGAATTTTTTTGTGACCATAACTTCTTGTTTTACTTACTTGATGTACTGATAAAAACAGAAAAGAATTAAAATAACTGGAATGATATATTTGTAATTTATGATTAATATTTTTGTTTTATTAATATAATATGAAAATATGTCGGATAATGTTAACGTTAATTAATGAAACGAACGGAAATAATTAAAAATAACAAATAATAAAAAAACATGTAATCGACGTCAACTTAATTATACCAAGGTGATTGGCACCCGACCATCAGTAAATTGACATTGACAAAATACAATGAATGACTCAGTAGTTTCCAATGTAAGAAAATTTTCTGAACGCCCAAATTTTATAGAAAAGGGGCGTTCGACAAAGTTTAACCTAAACATTTTTATAAAAATAAAATAAGTCTATTTATATAATAATATTAGAAAATTCAATATTACCAATTTAAATTGTATTAAATTAAAAGATTATAAAATTATGATTATTTTTATTTTCTGAAATTAAATTATTTTTTAAATTAAATTTTAGCCGATTTGTGTAGTGCGTTATATTAAAAGAAAAGTTTTAATGATTCATTTTGTAAGATATCAGAATTTTTGTGCAACTTTTAATGACTTTTTATATTACAAGAAAAAGAAATCGGATTTTATTAATTGTAATTATTCCAATGATTTATTATTACAGTAGATATATATTTTTTCCTGATTTATACATAAAATTAGTTCTTGGAAAATGATTTGAAAAGTAGATAAACAGCTAGTAAAGAAATTAAGTTTCATATGTCGATCTAGGAAACCGATTTTTTGAGTGAATTTTTTGTAGCTTCAATGTCAAAACTTGAGCATATGGGTTGATAAAAAATTATTTTATGAATTTATTTTGAATATTTTGGTATGAAATTTAGAAGTGTTTTAGATGTATAAAGTTTGCCTGTTTTGGGTGGTATGTGTAAAGCCGATATATAAAAAATTTAAATTTTACCTGTTAAACAAATCTCCTTCCAAATTATAGAAACTGACCTATATATCATCATAAGATGATAGATAATAAAATGAGTCACGTATTTAGTGCAATTCAAATGCAAATGTTAATCTAAAAGCATTTAAATAATTTTAAAACTAATTTCTATTCTGTTATAATTTCAAACAGTTATCATCTATTTTCTTCAAATCATTTTTAACTTAATTTATAAGTTTTTCATCTTACAGCTTATATGTTCGTTCCTATTAAATTTGTGTTTCATTTGAAAACCAACAAAAAAACGTGGGAATTATTTCTTCAATTTTTCATTTTTTTCTTATTTTAATTTTCATATAAATAAATAATTTTATAATATTGCGAATAAGTACGATTTATTTCCTTTATGTTATTATTACTCACAGTTTTTATTTTGATTATGTAAAGAAACAAAAACAAAATCTAAAGAAAATGTATTTATTTAAGAAAAAGAAAAATTAAATTATAGACCGGGAAATAATAAGTTAATTTGATAATAATCAGTGTTTTGTTTTGTCAGTTAATTTTATTTAATTAGTTGTAATTAAAGTTGACAACAGGTATTATTCGTAAGAGTCATTATAAATTGGATTTTTGATGGTTTAAATTAAATTTGAAAAGACATTTGCATTATATTGAGACGTGAGTATTAAAATGTTTGAACATTTTCAATTAAACATATTTGCTAATATCAGATAAAAAAGTTTGATTTACATTGTTGTTGAAATTGATGTTATCTATTTTAAATCGATTTAGTTTTCCGTGAAAACATAAAATTTTTACAATTAACTGTTGTAATAACACATATACAAATAGCAAGAAAATTTTGCTAATTAATCTTTAACTTCCCTAAAAGTCAGAGTATCAACAGAAAACTAACTTCAAATATAAATGTAATAAATAATTCGATTTCAATTAATAAATTATCCTCTCGAACAACAACATGCATGACGCAAATTCAACAATATAATTTAACGAAAGAAGCTTAATCAAACCAAATCACAAAAAAATGATTTCAACCAAAAATTTTTAACCACCAAATTTGTTTTATCAAATAAGAATAACTTAACAAAAATGTCGATTTAAATTTAATTATCAATTAATTCATTAGTTACATATGAAAAGATCAATGAAATGTTTGTGTGCGGTTTATATACAACAAAAAACTTCAAAATCTTGGAATAAAAAAATCAACTTGATTGATTTTTAAGGTTCTTTAAATTTAATTTCTATTAAATCATCGGCAAATTTAAAAATGTAGGACGGGTTGGTCTACGGTTTTCAATAAAATTACATTTTTGAGAATATTGAATTGTGTTTACTATGTGAGAAACAAACTAAAATATATTGATGTGTTGTATTTGAATTTGAATGTTACAAGACGCGACCAACTAAACGTGACGAGTTTATGACTCATGATTTTTAATTGGTAAAACTAATCGTTGACAATCAAGAGCAGGCGTTCTTGAGTAAAATAATAAGGTTGGCAATCAACATGGTTGGTTTGTAGGAAAAAGGATAACCTATTTACTAATAACAAATAATATTTATGATGCTATAAACCTTATTTTTGATCTAAATTTTTTTACAATTCTGTTTGCCAAATTCATTATTTTATACTATAGCTAAGAAACTCTGTAAATTTCAATTTTTGGCTCTGATACAAATAATAAAGTTTCATGCCTATACTAGAATATGGTGAAAACCAAACTTTCGAGCTGAATTGTTTTATTCTTTTTTGCGTTTTAAATCATTTTATATTACAGCTAAAACACGCTGTAATTTTTCTACTGATTGTGATACAGATTCTTATTGTGATACAGATAAATTTTCTTCTCAAAACCTGCACCGCCTCGACTAATTTTTACCTTCCTGCTTTCGGATTTTATGTATATTATAACTAAGAAATTATGTATGTTTTAATTATTTGTGAAATTTAATATGAAAATGGCATATTACTTCGCAATGAGGCTCGTTTTATAACATTTTCCATAACATCTTTCAAAGTTTGTTGCTGTAGAAACCGAATTTCTGTAACAATATAGGCTTTGAGTTCTAGAATTGTCTCGGGCTTGTTCACATATACTCGCTACTTCAAATAACCCTAAAGAAAAAAGTCGGGTGCTGACAAATCTGACGAACGCGCTGTTCACTTAATTTTCCAATTTCTGGAAAATATTCACCTATCTGAAAATTATTTTTATCTGAAAAAAAAAAAAAATAAAACCAATAAACAAAAAAGTTATTAAATTTTTAAACCCCACTGGTGACTTTTGGCCTGTACTTTAACATATTAATTAATTGGCTCCTTATTTTTGATTTTAAGTTTTTGATGAACGATAGCTAACAGATATTAAAAGTAAATTCTATATTTAATTAAAGAAATGATCAGATATAATCTCATTCGAACACAAAAGAAGAAAAACGTGTTCTAGACCGAGCTGTGAAAACTTGACCATTTTTATTTTCCTGAACCTTGGCATATAAGTAGTATGGACATAATAAAAATTACAACTTACTTTAGAATTTTTTTAAAATGCATAGTTTGAGCATAGAGGGCGCCCCAACAAGCATGAGAAATGAAAATTTTGCCAATCCGAAATAGCTTTGAAATTAAATTGCTCTGGAATGACTATACCGATTTCAACAAACTTTTGGTATTTAGTTAATTTTCAGAAAAATTATTAATTAAAGTTTTCTTTAATTAGTTTTAGAATTAAAATATTAATATACATTTTTAAAGATGGCTAGGGTCATATATTAATTGGGTTTGAGCTTTTGTTTTTATTCTTACTCCAAAACGTCTCAAATTAACAAAGATGCTACTAGACGCTCTTCTTCGTATTCTTCTAATTCTAAAATTATAATTTTTCAGGTTTCAGAACAATTTCTATTGACAAAAAATATAAAACAAACATCAAATTTTAATTTTTACGATTCCGTACTTTGAAAAAGTAAAAACGGTACCCTATTGGTGGGACTTCGGTGTTCGTTCGAATTTCTACATAATCACTTTACTCACACACTAGAAATGCTATCAACTTGAAATTTTCTACAGTTAAGGAGATAATAAAACAAAAGTTTTTTTGTAAGGAATCGAGTTTAGTTTAGAAAAATCGAAAACGATGAAAATATTTAAAAAAAATTTCAATGAACTTTCGACTGCTTAGTTTTTGAGTTATTGACAAAAAATTGACCCCCCCCCCCCATCTCCTAAACTTCGAACATTATAAAAGGAACAAAATTCACGGGTGTAGGAATTTTTTTTGTAATTTACTTCGAACATTACATATTTTTGGTTGTTATAATTTCAAATGTTCATTGGAGTGGGATTGAAGTAGATATTTTGAGAAAAAATTATTTTTGATCATGTCATGTGGGATGTTATATGCAAGGTGATGTTATATGAAGGCCCCCCTTTAAATTCGAACATCACAAAAGAAAAAAAGAAAAAAATTTCACGGGTGTAGGAATTTTGCTGAATCCAAACTAAAATTTATTTTTGGTTGTTATAATTTTAAATGTTCATCGAAGGGGGTTGAGAGTAGAAATTTCGAAAAAAAATTATTTTTTAAATTAATAATAAATAATAATTAAAAAATTATTATTTATTATTAATTTCGAAAAAAATTATTTTTTAATTAATTATTTTAAAATTATTTAATTATTTTTAAAAATTATTTTATTACGTTATATAATTATTATTTATTACTAAATATTTTTATATTTAGTTTTATTGTTTTCTTTAACCAAAATTTGAACATCATCGAATTTAAATTGGTGTTGAAAATAAACATCAATTTAAATTCGATGATGTTCAAATTTTGGTTAAAGAAAACAATAAAACTAAATTACAAATACATGAGGTATGCCAAATTATAAACAATGAAGAAAAAACTTGCAACTTTAAAAGTGACAAAAAAGATTTTTCGAATAACTATTATAATTTAATTCGATTTTCTTAAAATTTTAAAGTAACGTTAATTTTCAAAAAATTCCACTTGACAACCATTTTTTAAGTTAATTTTAACAAAGTTATCTTACTCATAGTTTATATATCAAACTTTGTTTTATATAAATGTCATTTAATTATTTTATTTCAATTTTGATATAACTGTTAATTTTATAATGATCCTGAAGATAGGCCTAGCCTGAAATATATTGATCAATTAAATAACAAGTATTAATATAAATTGAAAACGGGGTTTTAATTGAGGAAATACAAAAAAAAAAATTAATAAATATACTCCCGGCGAAACAAACTTACAATATGAATCATATATATATATATATTACACAAAAAACGAAAAAGCGTAGTCATATCATAGAAAACAAGAGCATACGGTAGGGCAAGAAGAAAAATAAAAAACGAAACATAAACGAAATTTTTTAAATTTCTATTTTCTCTTCTTTAAATTTCAATTTCAGTTTATGCTTTGCTTGCGTAGTGGATAGACGTATTAATTTGGTTTGTGACTTTATTTCAGGCTTAAAAAAATATTTGTTTTAAAATTTAAGTTGTGTTCAATTCATTGTTCACTTTCTTTTTTTCGGAAAACTTAAAATGAAATTCATGCATAGGGAAAGGTTTAAAAAAATTATTTTAAGTTTCCTTTCTTCTGCATCTTAACTTTTATTTTAGTCATAATTTTCTTTGTTTTTAAATATTTTCTATTGATTAGAAATTAAAGAAACAATTCATAAAATTGATTTGTTATTTCATTGCAAAACAAGATAGAGAAATATTTCATAATAGCCGTGTTCGATTTGACTGAAACAACTGAATTATCTGAAAAAAATATATTAAGCATAATAGGTAAAATGCATTTTAGCTAGAACATAAAAAACGTTTCGTTGTCATTGTCGATGAAGTAGGTTGTGAGAAAGGTTCGGGGTTCAACGCGGACCCTATATTTATTACTTCGGTCTGAAAGACCTAAGTATTACATTCATGAGCTGAAAGTGACCCCCACTTTTTTGGCATTTTTCGACGTTTTAGGACCTACTGATTCTAAAAAAGCAAAAAAAAAATGTATGTCTGTCTGTCTGTCGGCCGGCCGGCCGTCACAAACTACGAAATCTAGAAAACTGCAAGACGGATTTCAAAAATTTTTTTTTTTTGAAAATTGGTTTACTCAATGGGAAGAGCCGAAAGGACGATGTGTGCGATAACTGTACCGGAAGTGTTTTAAAAAATCTTCAAGAGTGTCAAAACAAGGAAGTTTGTATATATTTTGCTTATAAAACTTTCATTTTAAGTGATTACGAGTAGGAACATTGAATTTGGAGAAATCTTGAGGGTCGGGATTGGTATGTGAGAACAAAATCTAGATTATTGCATTATAATTTTGTCAAAAAATGTTGTCAAGTGTGTCAAAAGAAAGATTTATATTTATTTTTTTTTACCTAAGTTTTTGGAACAAAATAAAATTAATTAATTATATGATATGAAATTTTATTATTACTAGAGAAAATTATGGCATTATAATTTTGTCAAAAATATGTTGTCAAGTGTGTCAAAAGAAAGATTTTTATTTACTTTTTTACCCAATTGTTTGGAAAAAATTAAAATTAATAATTTGTATGACATGAAATTTTATTATTATTATTGAGAATTATGGCATTATAAGTTTGTCAAAAAAATAATGTCAAGTGTGTCAAAAAATGATTTCATTTATGTTTTCGCCAATTTTTTGGAAAAAAAATGTGGCTATTTTTATGACGTAAATGTAATTAAAATGAAATTGGACATTGAAATTTTTGAATTTGTTATAGTTTTTGAAATATTTTTGGAATTATGAAAAAAGTTTGTATTTTTGATTTTATTATAATTTTTGGAATATTTTTAGAATTTTTGTAAGAATTTTTGGAATGTTTTTGGAATTTTGAAAAATTTTAAATTTTTGATTTTATTATAATTTTTGGAATTTTGAAAAAGTTTCAATTTTTGATTTTGTAATAATTTTTGGAAAATTTTTTAGAATTTTGAAAAAAGTTTGATTTTATTTAATTTTTACAATATTTTTGGAATTTTGAAAGAAATATGAATTTGTGATTTTGTAATATTTTCTCGAATCGCTAAATGGAATGTTTTTGAGTAGTTTGGTGAAATTCAAGTTAGTTTCGTTCAAATTTATATCATTTCTATATTAATAAGAAAATTAATTATATATATGACAGATAGTGCTAAAACTCATATAATATTTGTTTTCTAGCATCATTTTTGCATAGTTTCATTTACAGAAAATGAAATAAGGAAAAACAAAAGCTGCTATTTCAGTATTTTATTATTATTATTATTTCCAACTATTTGTGGTTGATCGTATAAAAATTTATAGCATGTACATTGTACACCTCACGATGGTTTTTTATAGAATTGTAGTTAAGCTGAAGGTGCACACAGAATAGTTTAGAAAAGATTGGATTATGATGGATAGTACTTAGTAGTTGTATCAAAGACGAATGAAAAGAAAAAGATTGTATTGGCGTGTGTGAGGAGTGGCATGGGGGGGGGGGGGGAGGGGGGAGCCCGCAGGATACCCCCTAGTATATAATTGAAACCTGTGTTGGTTGAGTTTCAAGAGAGAACTAACTTTATTAATCATAACATAATCTTTATTGTTTAACAAACTTGGTAAGCAAATTAATCTACAGCTAAGCAAATTATTCTATAGTTGCTCTACATAATAATTTGAATCTGTATTTTTCAACAAGATTACTGATCAAATAATTCATTTCTGGACAATACGTATAGTGGAGTCATATTAGTAAAAAAGGTGATATATTTGGTGTAAGAGCAAAGTTGAATTTTTTTTTGTTTTATGTTAAGGACATAAAAGTTAGTGGGCATGTAATTATATAGCAAATTTGGAGGTCCGGAAGTGCCTCAAAAATGGCAAAAACTGGTTTTTTGGTGTTTTTTGAGTAGGTCGCTTCACTATTTTTGAAATATTTCGGGCTCTAATGATCATAACAAATAAAAAAAAAATGAAAAATGTTTGTGATTAAATTTCAAATCCATCTAATGGGGTTAGATACTTTAAAAGTGTAACCTAACCTCAAAAAACCGAATCGCGTGACTTTTTTTTTTTTATTAAATTTATGATAAGGGGCGGAAAAATCGTCGAATTTTCATGAAAATTTCAGGAAACATGTATTTTAATAGTCTTAATATGGGATTTAATTTTTATGAAAAAATTTTAATTTTTTCGGCCACAATTCTCATTTTTCGTTAAATTTGGCAAATGGTGCCATTTTATGAGAAGTCATCTAAAATAAAATTTTTTTTTTAATCTGTACTTTTTTTTATCTACTTTACCCTAAGTATAATTTTATACATTTTTTTTTTTGTACATTTTTATTTTTTTTTTTTATGATCATTAGAGCCCGAAATATTTCCAAAATAGTGAAGCGACCTACTCAAAAAACACCAAAAAACCAGTTTTTGCCATTTTTGAGGCACTTCCGGACCTCCAAATTTCCTATATAATTACATGCCCACTAACTTTTATGTTCTTAACATAAAACAAAAAAAAAGTTCAACTTTTTATCAATATAAAATGCTAATATGACTCCACTAGTAATGAATTTTACATGTCAGTATTATTTAAATTGCTAGGGAAGTGGTTTTTAAAATTAAAATTTTGCAATCGATTGATATATAATGCTAAAATTGTATACAAATTTAAATTGAGAATTTATTATATTTATTTTATTTTTATTTTTTTTCATTTTAGTTTTCCTTTAGGGTAGCGAAATCCGAAATTCGACGTCCAGAATCGGAACGTGGAACGTGCGCTCCTGATGCTCTTATAAGTCTAGAAACAGAGGCTGAGAGGTATAGGATGGATATTATTGCTCTACAAGAAATTAGACAGCCGATAATCGGAAAACAAGATTTGGATAGTCACTCTCTATACTGTAGTGGTCATCCTTCTCGAAGAGAATTTGGTACTGGTTTTCTTGTTGGTGCACACATACAAGAAGCCGTGATGAAATTCATCCCGGTCAGTGAGAGGATCTGCTACCTACGTGTACGTGGTACATATAACAATATTTCTCTTATTGCCGTGCATGCACCTACTAAAGCTAAGACCGTCGACGAGAAGGATAATTTCTACATAGCACTGGAAGAGGTTATGAAACAAACACCAACACGCGACTTCATTATGGTTCTTGGTGACTTTAATGGACAGGTTGGAAGAGATATCTCTTATGGAAATGTGGTGGGTCCCAACAGCCTGCATTTGAATTCGAATGATAATGGTGAGAGAATGACTGAGTTTGCATTATCAAATAATTTGAGAATTGCCAGTACGTTCTTTCCGCATCGATCGATTCATAAACAGACTTGGGTCTCACCGAATGGAAACACTCGAAATCAAATTGATCACGTTCTAGTAACAGCACGTTTCTTTTTGAGCGTTCGGGATGTGCGATCCTTTAGAGGTGCATATATGGGAAGTGACCACTTCCTTGTATGTGCAACGACAAGGTTCCACTTCCCAAATCCAGGCATTCCAAAATTCAATCAACGGAAACGTTTTAACATCTCATCATTAAAGAATGCTGAATCAGATGAGAGATATCAAATCCATATTGCCGAAACATTGGATAAATCCATTAATGGAGACGTCGATAAGTCATGGTATTTGCTCAAAGATGCTGTTTTAAGCGCTGCTGAGGGAATACTTGGGCGACCACAGAACCACTCCCAGAAGCCATGGATCGATCAAGCATGCCTTGATGCTATTCAATACAAAAGAGATTGCTATCTGAAGTGTCTACAAGGACGCAAGACCATGTCCACGAAGGAGAACTATAAACTGGCAAGACAAGCCGTTACAAAGCTATGTAGACGAACGAAGAGAGAATGGTGGAAGAGACAGTGTGAGGAGATTGGAAGCTTCAATAAGGAACATCAATCGCGTAACTTCTTTCAACAGGTTAAAACCTTAAAGAAGGGCCCTCAAACTAGATCGACTGCTATTCAAAATGAAGATGGAGAGCTACAAGTAGACCTTAAAAATATTTTAGATACTTGGGCAGCTTATTTTGAGAATCTTCTCAACTTAAGTGACCAGCAACAAGTCGGGCGACGAGCAAAGTTTATTCGTGCGTCAAAGGTAAATGTAGACGAACCAACCAAAGAGGAATTCGATGCGGCGCTGTCAAAATTAAAACGTAACAAAGCACCTGGTATCGACGATATAACATCCGAAATGATTGTACATGGTGGCGAAACTCTATCCTTAAGATTGTTTGCACTTTTTCAAATGATCTGGAGGACTGAAACCATGCCACAGGACTGGAACTAGTGATGTAAAAGTGTTTAATACAATTGTATAATACGCGGTATTATACGTAAAATACCGTATTGTCCAAAACGTTGTAAAATACGTGGTATTTTACTATAAAAATTATTTTTTATTCTGATGGCGCGCAAAGTAGCAAGTAGCCATTTGACTAAAATTGGTGCGTACATTATTAAAAGAATTTATAGCTGTAAAAATATGTCTACGATTACATCTATAAGATATAAATGACGCCGAGGAAATGAAGTTTTTGTATGCCTTGCTATTGTGCCTTTCTAAGTAATTTTTTAATTTCTGTTCTACCAAGATTGTTCTAATATCAACAGAACACAAACATCAACAATCGATTATAGTTGCTGAGAAGCAACCGTTACAGTGAATTTTTTAATGGAGCAGCAAATCAAAATTTTGAAACATGGATTTGTCACTCAATTTAATAACTTTGAGTAGTCCCAGATAACATGTAAACATGTAGAAAATAATACCAAAAGTAATTATCTCGTTTATGTTAAACATGATTAAGACCTCTAACAGTTTATTCATGGGAAATTGTAGGGATCCAATAGCAATACAGCAGCAGGTAGTTAATGAAGGTGAAATAAATGGAAACTAAGCATCAAGATAGTTTTGATCAGATCATCCACATGCATTAGGGTCAAATGAATATATAGGTCTTCTTAGCATTTATTTAAGGAATATATATATATAGATTAAAATAACGATAAGATATCCAAATTCAGATATTTAGAAAAAATGCATTAAATGTAATTCAAAATGATGATGGAAGTCATTTTTTATTGTTATACCATTCACATCCTATCTCGGCTATTACAATTTTGTACAGAATATACGGTATTTTATTTTGTATAATACAATGTATAATACGCTGTATTATACAAAAAAAATAAAATACGGTATTTTAACATCTCTAACTGGAACACAGCTATGCTGATACCAATCCATAAAAAGGTAATCGCCTACAATGTGCAAACTACAGAGGAATCGCTCTCCTCTGCACAGCATATAAGATCTTTTCTTACATTTTGCTATCCAAAATCAATCCTTTTGCTAAACAACTGTTTCGAGAATATCAATGTGGTTTCCGGCGTGGCCGAGGTACCACCGATGCACTTTTCTCGATAAGGATGATTTTGGAAAAGTGTCGAGAGTTCAACATACCTGTGCACCAACTTTTCATTGATTTCAGGCAGGCCTACGACTCTCTCGAACGAGAGACTCTATGGTCTGCTCTGGTGTCAATGGGAATTCCTGGTAAACTGGTATCACTATGCAAAATGACAGTACAGAACTCTCAATGCTGTGTACGAGTAGAGAACGAAATATCAAAGTTTTTTAAAGTCGACTCCGGTTTAAGACAAGGTGATGCTATCTCTCCTATACTTTTTAATCTAGCCTTGGAATATGTGTGCCGTCAAAAGAAACTACCGACTAATAACAATATCTTGTCAATAAACTCAGTACAGATGATTGATTACGCTGATGATGTTGTCATCCTCGGCCGAAGTGAAGCTGTTATGAGTGAGACTTTCAAGTTGCTTGAGAGTGGTGCTAAGAAAATTGGTCTGCAAATTAACTACAATAAAACCAAACATATGAATGTTTCAAGAGAGGCTGAGAAGAAAGATTTGATGTGCGGCGATGAACGAATTGAGGGAGTTGAATCTTTTAAATATTTGGGATCAATGCTTGACTCAAGCAACAGCATACTTACAGATATTAAAGCTTGAATCGCTGCAGGTAATCGAACTTTCTACTCAATTAAACCTCTCCTTGGATCACCGTATGTATCAACTAACACCAAGCTCAAGTTATACAAGACATTGATTAGACCGGTTGTGATGTATGGGTCACAAACGTGGACCCTTACACAAAATGACGAATCGCATTTATCTGTATTTGAGCGTAAGATCCTACGCTACATTTTTGGTCCACTTAAGACAGACGATGGGGAGTATAGAACCCGGTATAACTTTGAGATCAGAGACCTTCTTGTGGGTCCTGATATAATAGGTTGTATCCGTTCTAATAGGATTGCTTGGTTTGGGCATGTTCTACGAGCCGATTCTCAGTCTGGAATGATTAGAAAAATGTACGTTAGTACCCCAGGGAGTGGTCGACCGCGAGGTAGACCACGACTACAATGGGAGACTGACGTAATAAACGACCTTAAAAAATATCGGCTGCCATGGTAATTATGTCGCTGTTGCGAATGACCGTGGTGAATATTCAAAGCTGATTAGCCCGGCAACGCTCCTACATGGAGCATGAACGCCTTAAAAAAAAAAAAATATTAACTTTTTTCATCTTCATTAGATTTAGTTTATTTATTATTATTTACCATACTTTTAATGTAACAGTTATAATTGTTGTTGAATTAGTTCAAATAAGTTTAAACTTCTTCTTTAAAGTTTTATAAAATTAACTCATTAATTTTTAAAAATTGATAATTTAAGAAATGATTGAAAAATTGATTCAATTAAAAAGAAATTGTCATCTAATTAAAATGTTAAAAAGTGAAACAGTGAAACAGTACAAACGATACAAATACGATACTGGTGCAAAAAGTATCGAGAAAATCCAACAAATAGCAGCAACTGATCTGCTGATTTCATTAAACAGATATTTGCAGGTCCAAAATGTGTATCATTTTTTCTTGAAGAATTGGTAAAAAATAAGTTATGAAATTTCGAATTAGTTCTAGGAACGTAAAAATTTATAAAGGACAGAATTTCTTATACAAATATGTAAATAAAGAATAAATTAACAAACAAATAAATAAATAAATTAAAAATGAATAAATAAATAAATTAATTAATTAATAAATCAATAAATGAAATAAACAAAAAAAAAAATAAATAAATAAATCAAATAATAAATAAATATGTAAATAAATAAATAAATTGATTGATAAATAAATATATAATTACACATTATCAGATAGCTTCCTAAATTTTCATAAATATTGAAAGACAAATGATTGTAGAAATATGCCAATTGAAGAAAAGTAATGATAGTGATGTATGAAGACTGAAGAGAATATTTACAATTATAACTTATCTTAAATTTCCACTAGATAAAATAATTTAATTTAATTTAATTATCATTAAGTTTTCGCTTAAGTTTCTTTTTTTTTGTGTTTTTGTACTTTAATTTTTGAGTCTTACCTGTCGGATAGCAACCAACTATGAAGGGGAAAATATTTTCTATGTTTAACGTATACATCGTTAGGATTTATCAATAATTTGCATAACTTTAGGCTAAGTAAAATAAAATTGTAATTATAAAAATTGTTAGTTATTAAGTCTACAAAATAATATTACCACCATCTATTGTAAAAATATTATCACAGTTTTAAATTGTAAACTCTCAAAAAAAAAACCAACTAAATCAAATGGTTTATGACATGGCTAAATATTACCTATAATTCTACAAATATTTAAATTAACCGCGATATTTACTAAATGATTTAGCAACAAAGCCATAATAATGTCATAATAATTAGCCCAAATTTTATTTGGACAAGTTGGATTTTTTTTGGAAGCATTAATTATCATTAAGAAGCGAACTTTCATAGAGGAATAAGATCGTAATTATAAATAAAGCAATTAGTTTGTTCAACAACTTGTATATCTTTGCATTATCGAGTAATATATATCAAATTACAAAACGCAATCTTCATCACCTTACAACTATAACCAACATTAGGAAGAAACAAAATTCCAGGTAGCTGTGCTGAATCATTCCTGTTTTGCTATGTCAATAATTTGTTATGTATTACGGTTGAGTTGCTACATAGAGTTCGTATTCTGCATTTGAATTTTGTTTTTACAATATTATGTAACTGAAAATGTACGTAAGGAAATTTACTTGCCTGCAAATAAATTATGAAACGGCTACGCCTTAAGTATGTATATGGTGATTTATATTAAATTAAAAAAACATATTGTCAATTGTGCTAAATTGTAGTTGATGTTGAAAAATTGATTGGTTGAGGCCATGTTGTTGAATATGCACCAAATTATTTTTCAGTGTACAATTTCGGATAAACTATCAATAAAAGTTAATCTAATGCATAACCATTTCCTTCGTAGCAATATAACAATTTCTGTAATTTTTTTTTGTTAAGTTTGCTATTTTTGACACCCAATGCAGTGTTGAACCCATAAATTGATGTCTTGATATAGGTTCGTCCAAAAATTTTGAGTAGTAGTAGGATAACGCGATTTTTGAGTGCCTGGATTTCGTAAAATTTGCCTGATGCTAAAAATTCTTTGTTTCAGTCGTAATGGAACATATAAGGCACGATAAAAAAAATTAGACTGGTCGTTAGAAATTAAATTTACTCAGACTCCCTAAACAAGAGAGAATTTTTTTTAAATAAAAAGAACACGTGCCTTAAAATCATCGAAGTTGATTTTTTGATAAAATCGTGGATTTTTGCAATCGTTTAACAATTTTTTGGAAATTTAATTGTCTATAAAAAATATCCTAGTGAAAAACGTATAAATCTTCGTAGTTCATAAAAATAATTTCATATTGATATACATTGTTAGATACAATTTTTCAATAAATACAATTTATATATTGTTTTTAGATTGTTTTCAATTTGCATGTTGCTTGTTGGTTCTGTATATAAAAAGCAAGATGCTAATTACAAATTCATTCCAGCTCTCAGCATGCAAAAATTACTTTTATGAAACGAACAAATGTAGTTAAATAAAAATTAACTTATTTCTTATTTCTTTTAACTTACTTCGGATCTAATTATGCAAGAAAATTTCTAGGCAAATATTTCACAAATTCATTGAAACGATATATATTTATAAGAAATGTTCGTTTCATAAGACACAAAAGATATTTAAAATTGAACGAACGAAACAGTTGTTATATCTTCAATTAGCATTTTGTTTCTTTTTTTTTGTTTTAAGTGGAATTTACGTGATGATTGGGAAAAAGCAGGGAAATAAAATAGTCTTGTTTTTAATTTTTGTTTGCAACAACAACATTGATAAACTATAAGAAGAAAATTGTCTTTTGCTTATTGTCGGTAAATAAAAATAAAATGTCCGATTTTTTTTTTCAAAGGATTTAAACAAACAAGACATTTTATTTTATTTTGTTACAAAATTTTGTTTTAAATAAAGAAAGTTTTATTTAAAGGTATTTTTATTACACTTCCAGAAGTAAATGTTTTATTTATTTGTCTGATTACATAAATATTTTGCTTATTTCAAATTTGACTATTTAAAGCTAGAAAAACGGTCGTGAGAGCTACTGGAACTATGTATGAACTCTGGGTACATTTCCTATGATCATTGTTGTTTTAAGGTCTAGTCAGACCGAATGTCGTTTGTCATTTCCCACACCCTTGTGTTACCCGCACCTAGGTAGTACTGGGATATAACTAAAACTTGAAAAATTCGTTAACCAACCCACATACTGAACTACTATTCAAAAAAGTAGGAAAAATCACATAACATATGAAAATGCATACATATTTACTACAAACTGTCATGAATCGACTTACTTATATTTTTTTCAATTTCTTAATAATAGGTGCAGTTACTTTGCTATTTATTTATTAAACTGCAGAAAACCTATAATAAAATAACAAAATATCTTTCATTCTCTTGAGTCCACTAATAAAACATAAATCATTCAAGATTGAAATCAAACTTATTTTTACTTCGAGTTACTTACACAAAATAAATAAGTGTGTAGTTTAATTTATCAAAACTTATTTAACATAAGGAATCATGAAATATTGGAAAAAGTAATGACATCGTATAATAAATAGTATATATTCAATAAGACTGAGAAGTAAGTACAATATATGTATATAATAATAAATGATCAATTTGTTAATCACAAAAATTCGATTGAAATCAAAGTATTGTCGTTTTTAGGTGTGTTCTTTTACATAACTTAAAAATAGTAGAAAATGTAACATATTCAACATTTCACAATCAACAACATAATATAAGCCATTTATATTATAAAAAAAATTGTTTATTATATTCCACTATTTTAATTATTTTCATGTCCAATAATATCTAACTTAAAATTATGAAAACGAAAAATAATTGTTAGAAAAACATTTTCTTAGAGCCCCGCCTTCTATATCTTATTATTTTAAATAAACAAAAAAACAATAATAATACAATCGAGTGCAATTATCAATTGTTTTACCAATCCATTCTAATATCGTACCGCAGCGAATCGTATTTTTATTCTAGTTTCATTTCCACCAATTCAAGCAATATTCAAACAAGCGGAAAAAAAATAATGAACGGTAAAATTATTGAAATGAATTGAATATTTCCCTACTTACATTTCTTTTTCAACTACTTACTTATTCACCTTCTCAAGAGTTTGTTATTGAAATTGAACAATAATTATTTTTCTTATAAGGTTTTTTCTGTTTTATTGTTACGAACAAAGATTCCCGCCATTCAAGATAGATTATTAGTTCAAGTTTTAATTTTAATTTAATTTTTTTTTATTTTTTTTTTCATTTTCATAATCATATTTCTCTGTTGTTAAATGGAAAGGACTGAATTTTCTTTCATTCAAGTTTATAAAAGAAAAGAAAACAAAACAGATGCAGATTGTTGTTTTTGGCAATACAGTGTTCAGCTCAAAATATACTGTAGGGATCGAGTCAATGGGTTAGTGGTAAGTTTATATTTAGTTTGATACACATAAGCCCACAGCTGATTATAGCATACATTTGCGACCTATCTGTGTAAAGTCTCGATGACACTAAGATATTTTTCAAGCTGCTAGTTGGCGGAATAAAGGAATCAATCTTTTCGGTGGATCTACTAGTTAGATTCTGAACATGATTACACTAGGCGAGTTTACAAGCTACCCGTAAACTCGCTGACTGGTAGATTATATACTATCTTATTGTCATAGAGGCTTAAAAGCTAACAGCATTTGCATTCACAAACA
The DNA here is from genome assembly GCA_963693315.1 of Diogma glabrata. NCBI lineage: Eukaryota > Metazoa > Arthropoda > Insecta > Diptera > Cylindrotomidae > Diogma > Diogma glabrata. The sequence continues at coordinate 364,022,610 of OY856187.1, read as the reverse complement.
TGTGAATACAAATGCTGTTTTGTATTTTATACAAAAAGTGTTTTTGTATTTGATTTGCTTAAATGTACATATTTATTTGTTTAAATTTATTTTATTTCATACTGATATCTAAAACGACATTTTTCAGATTATTTATGGTACAAAAAGTTGAACTTTACCGTCTTAGGACTTTATAAAATTTTATAAAGTCCTAGGACGTTAAAGTTCAACTTATTGAGTAAAATTTAAAACTCATTTCTTTTTATTTTAATAAATTTCCAGTATGAAATAAAATTTTGTATTTACCTCAAACGAAAACTGTTTTTAAAGGTACTCACTAGTAAACAACTAGCTCGTACTTTAAAGTTTCACTTTTCGTTCTAGATAAATAAATAACTATTATATTTTTATTTTTCGACAATGGAATTAATATAACAAATTGGTTTTTGTATATAGTTGCGAGTTTCCTTTTAGATTTTACATTAAAAAACTATTTTTCAAAATTCAAAACAAATATATTTTTATTTTATTTTAAATATATATTTTAATCTAACCTTTAAAAAACAATTTTAATTTTCTTATTTCTCTTACACGTTTTTCAATCTTTCGATCATCCTCAGAGAGAAAATATTTACAACATGCAACTATATACAAAAATCAATTTGTTATACTATAGTGATTTTACCGCACTCCAAAACCAAAAATTAAATTTTAATCGAATTAATGTTTTTAAATAAAATAATTTTTGCTTGATTTAGCTGCTTGATTTTAGTTACATGCTTGATTTTAGTTATATTCAAAAAAAGAAATGTAACAACCAGAACATCGCAGTCCTGACAATTACCATACTACAAGTCATACATTCACTTCTTATTATCAAACGATTCTAGATTCATTTCATAAATAATATCTGTCTGTAAACGGCGCTACACTGTATGAATTCCTAGTTTAATTTTTTTTGCATCATAATTTTTTTTCTGCAAACTCTTTTTCATAACTGGGTGAAGCATACACAAATTTTAAAACAAAATAGAAATGAACATTAAACCTGTCGTAGGTGTGTTAGTATTGGAATTATAGGGTGGATTATTTTGTGATAATTTAAATAAAATACTTTCTCGATATTATTGATTTTGAAAACTTTTGGATGATCCGTTTTTAGGGTTCCGTTTTTTATACGGAGCACTATTGGTGAGAGTACAACGTATTTTTTACATTATTTCGATTATATCGTGAGTCATTAATCCGATGAACTTAAAATTTGAGGTGCTTATAAAACTAACTTATCCACACAAGATGGTGGGTTAAAAATTAAATAAAGTTGTGTTCGTTTGTTTTAAGGAGGTACGATGTAAAGCCTTTGAAAACATACATTTTTTTATCGAGACGAGTAGGGTATCATATGAAAGGGCTTCATTTCAGCATTATTTAAAAATATATTTTGGAATTTTACACCTCACCGGTTTTTGTATAATTTTGAAAAATGACGTTTTCTGGATGTTTTATTGCCCCGATTAACTCCGACCCTACTTCGTCGAAAATCTTGAAATATATTTGGAATGATAGAAAATTGAGTAGGTTTTTAATGAAAAATATAGAAAAGTGGCAGATACTCATAACTATATTTATTAAAGGGGTGGGAATGTAAAAATATTATTTAACACATCATCAAAGGGGTAAAACCATCATTTAAAACCAGGTCATGTGGGGTGTCATTTGAAAGAGCAATTGATTGATTTTAGAAATATTGCCATTTTTTTAGAATTTTGCAATGCATAGTTTTTGAATTATTATCAATAAAGGAACACAAAAAGTTGGTTCCCCCCTTGCATTTTGAGCCTAATTAACAGAAAATTTGAAAAAATTCACAGAAACTGGAAGTTTGATAAACTCTGAACGAAAAATATAGCGAACTCTCAAATAATTATATTTTTGTGCTTTTAAGGGATTGGGGTGGGAAAGGGTGAAAAAAAACTTTTTTGACCCAAACGAGTGGGGTGTCATTTGAAAGATCTCCAAATTTCAAAAACTTTGCAATTTTTTTAGAATTTTGCGGTACACAGTTTTTGAGTTATTCTAGAAAATGTGCAAATTTCAGACCGTCCACCACCCACCCTCCCCCTAGGTTCCGACACTGATTGACATAAAAAATTGAAAAAATTCATAGAGACTTGAAGTTTGCTATATTTTGAACGAAAATTATAGCGAACTCACAAATAATTATATTTCTGTGTGTTTAGGGGATGGGTTTAAGGAGGGTAAAAAAAACTTTTTATGACCCAAGCGAGTAGGGTGTCTTTAGCTAACTTAAACAGCTATGGATAAGATTTAACCTCAAGTAACATTTTTGATCAATGTAGATGTGATTGACATTTACTATTGACGTTTACGATTAAACATTTATTCTGTTATGCGTCCATAGTCTGGCGATATAAAGACTTTACAACATAGCTTTATGTCATTTATTTTTGATATTGTGTTCTTTTACATTCACGAAACCTTTGGCGAGCGAATTTTATTCGCACTTGTCCGACTTTTTTGGCTTGATAGCGCGAGGAACTTCTTTTTGAATAATTTTTATCTGGCTGTCTTGTTCCTTTTTCTTTTTTAATGACAAAGTTTCCTATGTAGGTTGACTTTTTTTATAAAAAGAAAAAACCAACAAACAACTAGGATGGATATAAATTGCCTTCAAGATCGGAGATCTGGTGGAAAGCCATATTTTCATAAAGAATGTTATATTTTTGGCTATTAAAAAAAATAGATTTGAATTTTTATATAGATAAAGGCTTAATAAAAAAACCAAAATATTCAAAATAAAAAGAAAAATAAAATCATTGATAATATCGGAGTGACTTGAGTGATCCATTATAAGCAAAAATTATTTTTTGTTTTTTTTTTAAAAATTGTAAATCCTTAAACTCACTCAAACAAAAAAAAAAATAAAACAAAACTTTTCACTTTTTAAAATAATTATTTTTAATTTAAAATGCAAATTTAATTTCAATTCTTTTTTTTTTTTTATTAACTTAACTACATGTTTCGAGATACAATATCTCATCTACAGGTTGTTTGTACAATTAAAGAAATTATGGTCACAATACTAATATTTATACCTAAAGAACTTATTATCTACTTTTTTGAATTTATGGTTCTGGCTGGGTGTAAACTAATTGATGGAAAATTAAACAATTAAACAAAATTAAAAAATTAAAAAAAAAAATAAAAATCAAAAACGAAAAAAGGATTAAAATACAAAACAAAGAGAAGAGGAACAAAAAAAAAATGTTTCATATATAAAAAAAAAAAACTGAAAATTTTAACAAGAGGGCGGGGTTATGGGTTTAAATTAAACAATGGAGATTGGATTTTAGCATCTTCTAAATTCATCAGGTGTTCTGTTTTTGCAATATAAAATGATTCATATGCATCCAATTTCCATTTGTTTATTACAGGTTTGATTATTTTTGAATTTCTAAAATCTATTTTATGGTTTGATTGTATCATATGCGCTGCTACACTGGATTTGTGTGTTTGTTTTTGCAAAGTGGCTGCTCTGTGTTCCTTAATTCTCGTCTCATAGTCCCTTGCTGTTTGTCCTATATATACATCTTGACAATCCTCGCACTTGATTTGGTAAATGCCGGATTTACTATTTGATCCTTCTCTATCTTTAAAATTATTTAGCTGGGTTTTTATAGACGTAGTTGGTCTTGTTACTATTTCTATTTCATGCTTGTGGAAGACTTTCTGCAATTTATTTGTTATTTTGGGATAAAACGGCAGACTTATTCTTTTGTATGTTTTATGTTTATCAAGTATCGGAGAAAGATTGGTTAGTTTAGAAAACAATTAACCCAAGAAGAAGGTCTCTTAGAGACAGAAAATATTTGGTGTTACAATAAAAAGTTTTTGAAGTGAAAAAAGACGTTGTTTTACTCTGTATTATTGCAATCACTTCAAGTAGTTCACACAAGAAAATTATATAATTGGTTAGTTGTTTCTTATGATGTTTAACTCTATGCTTTTCAATGATTATATTTGCAAATTCTATTGTATAACCGTTGGCTATTGCCGCGTTCTCTATGTATTTAACTTCTTCTTGAAATTCTTTTTCTTCCATCGGAATGTTGTACAAACGGTGGGCCATGAAATGAAATGCAGCTTGCTTGTGTGAAATGTGATGATGTGAATCTGAAGTAATAAATCTATTGGTGTTGGTTTGTTTTCTAGATATCCCAAATTTAATTTTATTTGTTGGTAGTTTGATAATTCTTATATCCAAAAAGTTTAAACAATCATTTTCTTCTACTTCCAATGTAAATTTAATTGTTGAATGTTGTGAATTCAGTTTTTCTAGTACTGTTGAAATATCTGATTTTTTAACAATTGCAAAGATGTCATCCACATATCTATACCATATTCTTGGAAACAGGCTGAAGTTTTCTTTAAGATTTGATTCCAATTTACTCATGAAAACATTACTAATATATGGGGCCAACTTGCTACCCCCTTGTTGTTCCAGATGTTTGTTTATAAAACTTTTTTCGGAACTGGAAGAAGCTTTGGTCCATGCATGTTTTAGCTACTTTTGTTAAAGCACTAACTAGTGGATATGGAACGTTGTTTTTCATGAGATGTTCTTCAAGGTATTCTATTGCTGGAATCACTGGGATACTGGGAAACAGCGCGACTACATCAAAGGAAACAAGAAGTTCGTCTGGACTACTAATTCCATTGAGTTTACTACGCTGAGACCTTTGGGTGATGGTATTTTGTTAACTTGCTCTAGGAACCATTTAGCCATATGTTCTGTTGGTGTTGAAATGTTTGATGCTATTGGTCGCATTTTATCGCCTGGCTTGTGAATTTTCGGTAGACCATATAATTTTGAAACTTTTGGATTCGACACGTTGAATTTAAATTCTAGGAAAGGGTTTTGTAACAAAGCTGACACCTCTTTTGTAACTTGTTTTGCTTGTTGAACCATTTTATTCAATGGATCTCTTGTGTTACCGTTTTTCCATGTGTGCTCGATGTATGGTCTTTCTTTGATGGTATTTAAAATTCTTTGATCATAATCCACTTTGTCCATAACTACAACAGCAATACCTTTATCAGCTTTAGTAAATATGATATCTTTATTCTCTTTGAGGGAGTTAATTATTTTGTATGGTATTGATGATTTTGGTTTACTGTTGGCATTTTTGTTTCGCAGGATAACCTTTTGCGTTTCAAATCTGATGTTTTGTTTGATTAAATTTTGACATCTTGAAACTCCTGATTCGATATCTACAACTATATCTTCTACGGGAGGTGTTCGTGGTATTGTTGCGAATTTTAGACCTTTGTTAAGTATGTTCATCAATTCCATCAATCATTCCATCAATTAGTTTACACCCAGAACCATAAATTCAAAAAAGTAGATAATAAGTTCTTTAGGTATAAATATTAGTATTGTGACCATAATTTCTTTAATTGTACAAACAACCTGTAGATGAGATATTGTATCTCGAAACATGTAGTTAAGTTAATAAAAAAAAAAAAGCATTTTAAATTAAAAATAATTATTTTAAAAAGTGAAAAGTTTTGTTTTATTTTTTTTTTTGTTTGAGTGAGTTTAAGGATTTACAATTTTTAAAAAAAAAACAAAAAATAATTTATGCTTATAATGGATCACTCAAGTCACTCCGATATTATCAATGATTTTATTAAAATGGATTCCATCCAAAAAAAGGAGTTGGATAAATATGTACAGTTGAAGATCAAGGCCACAATGCTGAAAACACACATTCAATTTTTAAAAAGATGCAAAAAACTAAAAATTTTCCCTAATTTCATGAAAGTTAAATGTGCAACAAACAACAATATTACAAAGAAAATAGAAATCAACACAAAGATCAATTAGTTGAGAGAAGAAATCAAAACAAAGTATGCAAAACTAAACAGTTTGGAATTGAATATATATTACAATCACCTAAAAATTCTAACGTATTACACTGAAAGCATTTTATATAACTGCTTTTGGTTGGATTTTGATACATACACCCAAAGAAGAATAAAAATAATATATAAAAAACAGAATCGAATTCATAGGAAAAAAATAAACAATCTTAAACCAAGAAATGCTACAACATCCATTCAAACAGTACCAGAAATACCAAATTTCGTCCACAATATGTCATCCACAGAATTAACGCCAAAACAGTTGAACATGCTTAACAAAGGTCTAAAATTCGCAACAATACCACGAACACCTCCCGTAGAAGATATAGTTGTAGATATCGAATCAGGAATTTCAAGATGTCAAAATTTAATCAAACAAAACATCAGATTTGAAACGCAAAAGGTTATCCTGCGAAACAAAAATGCCAACAGTAAACCAAAATCATCAACACCATACAAAATAATTAACTCCCTCAAAGAGAATAAAGATATCATATTTACTAAAGCTGATAAAGGTATTGCTGTTGTAGTTATGGACAAAGTGGATTATGATCAAAGAATTTTAAATACCATCAAAGAAGGACCATACATCGAGCACACATGGAAAAACGGTAACACAAGAGATCCATTGAATAAAATGGTTCAACAAGCAAAATAAGTTACAAAAGAGGTGTCAGCTTTGTTACAAAACCCTTTCCTAGAATTTAAATTCAACGTGTCGAATCCAAAAGTTTCAAAATTATATGGTCTACCGAAAATTCACAAGCCAGGCGATAAAATGCGACCAATAGCATCAAACATTTCAACACCAACAGAACATATGGCTAAATGGTTCCTAGAGCAAGTTAACAAAATACCATCACCTAAAGGTCTCAGCGTAGTAAACTCAATGGAATTAGTGAACAACATAAAAGATATAATATTGGATCCAGACGAACTTCTTGTTTCCTTTGATGTAGTCGCGCTGTTTCCCAGTATCCCAGTGATTCCAGCAATAGAATACCTTGAAGAACATCTCATGAAAAACAACGTTCCATATCCACTAGTTAGTGCTTTAACAAAAGTAGCTAAAACATGCATGGACCAAAGCTTCTTCCAGTTCAGAAAAAAGTTTTATAAACAAACATCTGGAACAACAAGGGGGTAGCAAGTTGGCCCCATATATTAGTAATGTGTTCATGAGTAAATTGGAATCAAATCTTAAAGAAAACTTCAGCCTGTTTCCAAGAATATGGTATAGATATGTGGATGACATCTTTGCAATTGTTAAAAAATCAGATATTTCAACAGTACTAGAAAAACTGAATTCACAACATTCAACAATTAAATTTACATTGGAAGTAGAAGAAAATGATTGTTTAAACTTTTTGGATATAAGAATTATCAAACTACCAACAAATAAAATTAAATTTGGGATATCTAGAAAATAAACCAACACCAATAGATTTATTACTTCAGATTCACATCATCACATTTCACACAAGCAAGCTGCATTTCATTTCATGGCCCACCGTTTGTACAACATTCCGATGGAAGAAAAAGAATTTCAAGAAGAAGTTAAATACATAGAGAACGCGGCAATAGCTAACGGTTATACAATAGAATTTGCAAATATAATAATTGAAAAGCATAGAGTTAAACATCATAAGAAACAACTAACCAATCTTTCTCCGATACTTGATAAACATAAAACATACAAAAGAATAAGTCTGCCGTTTTATCCAAAAATAACAAATAAATTGCAGAAAGTCTTCCATAAGCATGAAATAGAAATAGTAACAAGACCAACTACGTCCATAAAAACCCAGCTAAATAATTTTAAAGATAGAGAAGGATCAAATAGTAAATCCGGCATTTACCAAATCAAGTGCGAGGATTGTCAAGATTTATATATAAGACAAACATCAAGGGACTATGAGATGAGAATTAAGGAACACAGAGCAGCCACTTTACAAAAACAAACACACAAATCCAGTGTAGCAGCGCTTATGATACAATCAAGCCATAAAATGGATTTTAGAAATTCAAAAATAATCAAACCTGTAATAAACAAATGGAAATTGGATGCATATGAATCATTTTATATTGCAAAAACAGAACACCTGATGAATTTAGAAGATGCTAAAATCCAATCTCCATTGTTTAATTTAAACCCATAACCCCGCCCTCTTGTTAAAATTTTCAGTTTTTTTTTAGTTTACACCCAGAACCATAAATTCAAAAAAGTAGATAATAAGTTCTTTAGGTATAAATATTAGTATTGTGACCATAATTTCTTTAATTGTACAAACAACCTGTAGATGAGATATTGTATCTCGAAACATGTAGTTAAGTTAATAAAAAAAAAAAAAAGAATTGAAATTAAATTTGCATTTTAAATTAAAAATAATTATTTTAAAAAGTGAAAAGTTTTGTTTTATTTTTTTTTTTGTTTGAGTGAGTTTAAGGATTTACAATTTTTAAAAAAAAAACAAAAAATAATTTATGCTTAAAAAAGAAAAATGCTGTTGAAATTTTTTTTCAAATAATAAAATGGGGAAAATAATATTTGGGGTGTATTTGTGGTGTGTGAAATTCTTGGTGAAAAACGGTCTCGAGGACAACCAATCCTTTGTTTTGGCATACCCTTTGTTTAAATAAAGTTAAATCGTTGGTGACACTAAAGGAAAGAAAAAGGACGATTGCGAGGTGAATGTGAGAAATTTGGCTGGTGTAGGTGAAAGCGAATGTTCAAAAGTTCTTCGCACTAAACTGAACACGATAAAAAAAGAATTACATAGGAATAGTGTATTGGGCTCAACTTGTAAATTGATACGTACATGGCTGCCACGGCGTCAGTATTTTAATACAACGGGCAACATATGAATAACTGATATAATATATCGTCACTGTTATGCCAGAGTCACGAATGTGCAAAATTGTAGTTTTGAGATAATTGCATTTTAAAGTTTGCAAACGCTACTAAAATTCAGTTTTTTTTTGTTGTTTTTTATTATTCCAGTAAATTTTTTTATTCAATTTGCTGGAATAATAAAAAACAACAACAAAAATTAATTTTAGTAGCGTTTGCAAACTTTAAAATGCAGTTATCTCAAAATTACAATTTTGCACATTCGTGACTCTGGCATAACAGTGACGATATCAGAACTCATAAGAAGTATTGAAAAGCCGATTTTTTTTGACAACAACGATATTTGAATTGGATTAATATTAACATTTTTCTTCATTCTACTAGCTTTTTGAAAAGAAAAGAAAAATACCTTAAACTATAAGAGCTTGCTGCGGAGCGAAGTTAAGGCTGAGTGAAGTCGGCAGCTGGAAACCCCAATCAACATTTTAAGTTAAGTTTTTTATATATCTTTCTTTTTTTTGTTTTCTGTTTTTCTGTACATATATATATATATATATATATATATATATATATATATATATATATATATATATATATATATATATATATATATATATATATATATATATATATATATATATATATATATATATATATATATATATATATATATATATATATATATATATATATATATATATATATATATATATCACTGGCGGGCGGTACGAAGAAAGCAGGGTCATACCTGCTTACCCAAACAAAATTTAAAATAGTCTCCTTAACAAAAATTTAAATTAATTAAAGAATATAAAAACATTCTAAATTGATTATTAATATCATTTATTTATTAACGATTATTCTAATATTCCAAAAATCTATATTTACATGTCAGCCTTTTTGAATTTTCAACACTCCAAATCTAAAATGCACATTTAAATAAAATATAAACAAATTTTGTTTTTTGGCAGATTTTATCTATTCTTTGTTCTTTGGTCATCAGTAAAATTTCTGCTTTCAATCGCTATGTATTCCTTAGAAGTTGTATTGAAAAACAAACAATTAAAGTCCCAATAAAATGTGTGAAAATAAGCAGAAGATAATTCTGCTTTTAAAGTTTTTTCTTTCTTTTCCTTTTGTTATTTCACATTTTGTACATTTTGAACACAAGTTTTTTGGTTATGTCGAAGTGAATATAAAGAAAATTGTTTGTTAGTTTTTTCCTGATAAGATTGAAATTATTTTTAATCTATTTGTTGTGTTATTAAAATTAATAACATTATTTATTTATAGTTTTAATGGGTGTAATATTTCGTTTATTAAAATGGTTCAACCATTAAATAATATAGTTTCCAGTGATTTAAATTATGAAATTATTTGGATCTTTCATTGAAGGTTTTTTATGTATGTTTCTTGAAAACGGTTCATTCGATTTGGATGATTTAAATTTTATTCTGTTAAGGTAGACTTCCAAGTGGTCCATTTTTTTATGACGTGAAAAATATCGTTTTTCTATGATAGCAGAGGAAAATTTTATTTTCAAGCAGGCTTAATCCCCTGTGAAAATGAGCTTTTTTCCCTCTATTGTAAAAAGAATAACAAATTGTAGTTGCTATGGTATTTTCATATAATTTTAAAACAAAGCAACCATATGTAAAAATAGAATATGAATTTTGTATGTTATTTTGTCGATTTCTAATTTAATAAATTCTAATAAATATCGTTTATGTATTTACTATCATAGAAAAAACTGTAGTTCCTACGCGAGATAAAAACATTTTGCGTTCGTGAAATTGTCCAACGGGACGTTAACGGCTCTCGTGAACAAATTTTCACTCACGAAAAAGCAGCGTTTTCATCTCTTGTAGCAAAATGTACTATTTTCAGAATATTTGAAAAACTATATTTTTTTATGTATTTTCGCCGGATTATCGAAAACAGCTCACTTGATTTGGATGGTTTAAATGTATTCTATTAAGATAGATGCCCAGGTGGTCCCATATTTTTTATAAAACGGTCGTTCTTCAGGAAATTGAAAAAAAACTATATTTTTCATGTATTTTCGTCGATTTCTTTGAAACAGCTTAATCTATTTGGATCTATTTTGACGGTTTGAGTTGTATTTAATTGATATAGATGCCGAAATGGTCCTAAATTCCTTTCTATGACAGAAAATATCCCCTTTTTCAAAAATATGATAAAACCATGTTTGTTAGATTTTCATCGATGAATGCTTGCCGCGATTTTAAGTTATTACTTCAAAAACACTTTCTTAGCCGCCTTTTGATTTTATGACTACACAAATTTCATTTTGTAAATTCATAAACTTTTTTAAAAAAATAAAACCTACTTCAGAAAAAACAAAAGAGGCACAAAAAAGTGGAAAATAACTCAATTGTGCCTTTTAGAGACGAAAATACGTATAAATTTTGATTAATTTAATTTAATTATAGTTAGTTACATACAAAAAATTACGCTTTTAAACAAAGATATTATATTGTAAAAGTTATTTTTTTATAATAGCTTTTATATCATGAAATTTATTTTCAATACAAAATGTTCGAAGTCGGTACCACCATTGACATCTCATCGATTGCCAACAGTTTTGTACTACAAATAAATCTTATAATATAATAACTATTACAACAACTATAATAATTATAATAGAATATAAGTTTTATAATATAACGTCTTTGTTTAAAAGTGTAATTTTTTGTAGTTAAGTATAATTAAATTAAATTAATCAAAATTTATATGTATTTCTGTCTCTAAAAGCCACAGTTGAAATATTTTTCACTTTTTTGTGCCTCTTTTATTGTTTCTGAAGTCTGTTTCATTTTTTTTAAAAATGTTTATTTTATTTTCGGGGTATTTAAACCTACGATGGCTATCATAATTTAAATAATTTTTTTAATGCCGTTAGTAAACACCAAGCCATATTATATTAATCAATCAATTTTTTCAAATTATTCGGTAGTGTTATAATGTTGAAAGTGTCATCAATATATGATCCAGAATTGGACACATTTTTATAGGAATCCAAAGTATTTTTAGGCATTTTTAGTCATATACAAAATGATTTGAGTGAATCAATAGGTGTTGACCTAAAAAACTCAATTTTTTTAGAAATCAAAGTTTGTTTATTTATTGCCATACTTCTTGATGAAACATCAGATATATCTTATAAGTCGCAATTGTCAACAATAGGACGATTTGTAACTAAAACAGAAGAAGTTTTTGAAAGACTCTTAGCTTTTACAGATATTAGTACAGACTGATCTGCCAAAGCCTTATCACGTCATGCAATCAATACAATGGAAGAACTATCATGTGGGTATAAATTAAAAAATATTCTGTTTTTTATATAATCTGCTTACCGTCTATCAAAACCCACTGCACGCCACTGATATATATATATATATATATATATATATATATATATATATATATATATATATATATAATATATATGTATATATATATATATATATATATATATATATATATATATATATATATATATATATATATATATGTATATATATATATATATATATATATATATATATATATATATATATATATATATATATATATATATATATATATATATATGTATATATATATATATATATATATATATATATATATATATATATATATATATATATATATATATATATATATATATACAGCTGAACAAATAATTCTGTAAATCTCCAAACTTGACTTTATAATTTGACATCTATCATCAACAGTTTTTGCCTGCAAAGAAGTGTTCATTAATTTTTGTTACAAAAGGTAGACATATTTAATTACTCTTAATTTATTGTGTCACACCCGCAACAAAAAGTTATATTTATATGTCCACAGAAAAATTACTTTAACTATAAGTTATGAAACTTTATTTTCAAAAATAGTTCATTAAGGTACCTTGAATTCCACAGATAAAATTTTTTTTATTAAAACTTGAATTAAAGTTTTTATGTGTTGCGGGTGTAACATTTTCCTGTTGTGGGTGTGACATTTAATTAAACTCACTCTCGCAACATCTTTTGCAATTGCACAAAAATGTAATCTAAACAAATTTTATGTAAATTTATGTAAGAATAGCATGCTGGAAAGCATGTAGAGGGCAGCACTATAGCTATTTTCATTTTGTGTTTACGTTATTGTTTATTTATTTAACACGAAAAAAAATCAATATTATGAAAACAACAACAAATCACGAAAACATGAAAGTTTTAGCAGAAGCTGAAGTCGCTTTACAGGTTGATTTTGCCGAAAATTATTCCACTGTCATACAAGATGAAATCCAAGCTGCTCATTGTGCACATACGCAAGTTACTATATTTACTGCCGTTGCCACATACTTTGATAGGGACCAATCATATATCATTGTATCAGACAATTTAAAGCACAGGAAATATACAGTGTGGACACTTTAATCAAAGGGATAATTAGACACTTTAATCAAAGACATTAAAAAAGTCCATAAATTAGAAACTCTACATGTCTTTTCCGATGGTTGTGTAGCCCCATTAAAAAATAGGTACAATATGTTGTCCATGTCATACATTTAAGAAAACTATGACATAAAAATCACTGAGTCTTATTTTGCAACATCGCACGGTGAAGGAGCTGTAGATGGCGTCGGTGCAGTTGCAAAGAAAATGATATCGCTAGCTGAATAACCTTATCCGTAAAGAGTTTGATAGAACTGTTAACCTCTGGATAGGACAAATTGTGCAGGCTTTTAAAACGCATAAACGAAATTCCTTTGGAATAGAAAAGGTGAGCCAGAAGATGGTACGCATAAAATTGTTTTAGAACAAGATTGTTCAAAAGTTAAGGGAAAAGATCAAAATTGAAGTGTGACGCTAGTGTCCATTAAATCCTTTAGTTTGCATTCATCAAATTGAGCATCACCAATTTCATTATAATTACATAATACATTCTGGTATTGAAAGTTAATGGATACGAGAAAGGATATCTACCATTACGTTTTCAATCCCAGAAATGTGTTGGATATCAGTCGTGAATTGACCAATAAAATATAAATACCTGAATTGGCGAGAACTTGCTTTTGCTTGCAGGGTTTTGCAAAAAGCGTTGATGATTGGTGAAGAAAGCGAAGGTTCTGCCTTCAAGAAGATATCTACAGTATTTGATAGCAGATTAAGCTGCTAGAAGTTAGCGATCATAAGCACTATATTTCTGTTGCAACTCGTTTAGTCGAACAGAGAAAAAGCTGAGAGGTGTCAAATAGTTGTTAATTTTTTTTGTTGAATGACCGCGCCTTGTACGTTATCAGAAGCATCGACCATTACCCCAAGTTGGGCAGTGTGAGGGATGGGCAAGAGTTGTTGCATCAAAAAGTTGCCGCTTGCATAGGTCGAAGGCTTGAATAGCGTCTTCGGACCATTGAATTACTGGTTTATTATCTTTCTTAGAATTTTTACGGAAGTCATTGAGTATGGTTTGATTGCCACCAGCGTGAGGTATGAAGCGACGGTAGAAAATAATCATACCTAGAAAACGACGAAGTTGCCTAACGGTTTCTCGACAAACAAAGTGTTTATCGCATCAACACGTTATAAAGTCGGCTTGATTCCCGTCGAGTCAAGGTGATTTCCTAAGAAGTCAAAGTTGTGTTTCGCAAAATTTTTCAACGTGGATGACGAAACCTGCGCTATATAGTGAGGTGTTCCTCAAAAGTCTTAGAAGCAATAAGGAGGACATATATGTAGATAAAACAGAAGTCGAGGTCTCAAAGTAATGAATACATGATATGTTGGAAGGATTGCGCAAGTTTTCGCAATTCGCATGTCATTTGAACGAACTCGAAGAGTTCGAACGGCATGGAAATTACTGTTTGAGAACTGTCATGTTCATCAACAGGAATTTGATGAAAATCACGAACGAGATCAATAGTAAAAAATGTTGCATTCATATAATGGAAGGGTAAAGTCTGGAATAGGATATTCATCAGGAGTAGTATGATATTATCAAGTGCACGGTAATGACAAGGTCTCCACTTGCCGTTCTTCTCTCGAAGGAGATGGGGAGGAGATGATAGGCGGATAGACGGTCGACAAATACGTTAAGTCAACATGTTGTGGAATTCTGTCTTGGCTTGCACCAGTTTGTCCAACGCTAGTCTACAGTACTTACAAAAAAAAGTAAGAGGACCACGTGTGGTGATAACGTGTGGAACATTATGATTGCAGGAATTAAGTTTTGAAATTCTTTAGAATATTGACGATAGCGAGGTCAATATAACTATGGTTGATTGGTGTTTTTTATTTAGCGTATGGTTTTTACGACACATTAAAAAATAAAAATAAAACTTAAAATAGGTAGATTTTTTCCATGAAATCTACTTAAAACAAAACATGGATACACATTAAATGAGCTTACAACCAATTTGATTGCACGTCTTTTAGTTAAAAAGTAAAAAGTAAAATATTTGAACATTGGGCAGTACATTTGAACATTATATGTTTACATCGAGCGAGTCTATCTATGCTACTACGTCGGGAGTTGCCAAATGGATGTCTGAGGTGTCGCCATTGCATCGTCGAATTGGACACACAGATGCAATGCATTTTATTGTTTGTTGTGGAGCGCCGAAGTCACATTGAGGGAACTCTGAAATTCCCCACTTGTAGAAAGAATCAGTACAACGTCCATGATTCGTTCTTATTCGGTTTAATGTAGTCCAGGTATGACGTGGCAAATCGAAACCAGGTTGGGTAGAAGTCGGGTTAGTAATAGCAAGCCTTAGTGTATTTTTCCAGGAGGTGTCCCAGGCATCCAAGATATTAAAATTAGTTGCCAGCAGATTGCTGGCAGTTTTATGTGAAGGCTTTCTTGACTTCAATCGACAACGAGTATGATCGCCGTAATATTCGTGCAAGGGTAACATGATGTTTGATTACCTTTTTATGTTCGCGCATGAGCGCATGTGAGTGTGTGAGTGAAGGTGGAGCGATAATGCTTAATACAGGGAGCCAAGGTAAAGGAGTAGACCTGATTGTACCACTTATAGTACGCATCGTGCCATGCAGCTGGCAGTCAACTTTTTCAGTATGTGTGCTATTCAACCACTGAGTAAACCAGACTTAGAGCAGTTGTGCGGAGGGTAGCTGGAGTAGCACCCCATGTCGAGCCTGCTAGTTTGTGCAATATATTGTTTCTCGTTTTAAGTTTTTTTGACGTATTCTGTAGGTGGAGCTTAAAAGAAAGAATTCTATCGAGAGTAATGCCCAGGCACTTTGGCTGTTGATTATATTTAATGACAGTGCCGTTAAATAACACCGATAGTTCGTGATTGGTGTTAAAGAAGGGACTGGAGAAATTGAGCAAGTTGATAAGTATATCGGCCAGTCGTCGATTTTGGATAGGTATGGCTTTGTAGTGGATATAAGAGGCTATGCTCGTTTAAAAAGTCATCACCAAGTATGTCACCAAAAATCAACACAGAACAATTGTCTGAGATCAATATTTAATTTTAGGGTCGTGTAAAATAACTTTTGATTAGAGGGGGTGTTAGCTGCAAAAAGTGGGAAAAGTGGTTTAATTTACAGACTTTTTCTTTCACAGTAGCTGGAAGAACAGACACTTTGGCACCGATATCGAAAAAGGATTTTCGTGAAATTAAATCAAAAACTAGAAGGCGGGGATGAGATTTGATGTAATCACATACCGCCACTTGTGATGAGCAATCTAAATTTTTTGAAGAGCATAGCAAAGGAGGAGAAGGGTTTTGGATGCGAGGTTTGAAGTGCTTGTTTACAGTGCCTGGTATTTTGCTGGAATTTCTGGTGATAGTAGCATACACCATCAAAGAGTTGAACTCCAGCTCTAGATCTTAGGCGGCAGCGATGGCGACTAGGCGTGCAATTTCGACTGCTAAAAACTATCTTTAGACTCAAAATTATTCGCTGAGATAGCGTTAAGGAGAGAGGACTGGAATTCATTGCACTTTGCAGTCAAAGAAGTTATTTTGTTAGAATTAGAAGTTGAAGAGGTAACTGCGATGATAGAGGATCCTAAATGGGCAGCGTAGACGTGATCAGCCAGGTCAGCTTTTTATACTTGATTAAGATCTGCTACAGCTATCGTGCTGTGTGTACGGAGGTAAACAGTTTTTTTTTCAGAGAGCAGTTGATCATATCTTCAAAAAAATCCTTTTGTCCAATCCTGAAGAAGTTTTGGAAATTTGCGATCGTCAAGATCCATTCTTCTTATAGCATGTTTAAAATGCAATCTAGGGATAGGGGTAATATATTTAGAAGATATTTTTTCACCTTATCATACGGGTTTGCTACCTTAGGTGAAATAAGTCAAGAAATATTTTGGGTGATGACATTTAAAATGTATCCATTCTTGGCATCCTAGATGCAATCAGGGTCACCAAGGATACTAAATTTCCCAAATTCGATACTAAATTTCCCAAATTTTTGTTTGCTCATGTTAGACTAGTCAAGAAATGCTTGTATGCTTCTCGAAACGCTTGTCTAGAAATAATTGTACACATCCCCGACATCAATTTTTATTTAATAATTTTCTCAACTAGCGAATCTTTACGGTCTTTGTTGTCTTACTTTATCTGTTCCTTCTGGTTTTGGTTTTTATTAAATTCCCCTATTAAACTTTTAATTTAATCATTATTAATTTCAATACAATGCAATTATTTCTCCAACTTCGTAATCGATTCTACTAATATCCTTGGTCTCTCAAAACACATTTTCATTGTTTTTTGCAACATTTGCTACATTTTCAGAGCTCACAGGCATGCATTTAAGTCGATTGACGATCCAATCCAAACATTTGGTATGGATTCGCTGCGCATCATACAAGAGTAGTTGGAGCTCTTACACAATTTTACAGATACTACAACGGCAAATTCTCTAAAGAAATTAATTACCTACATCGTAAATCTTCAGGAGCCACAAGACAGCTTTGCATTCTGTTTAGCATACCTTAGAGGTTTAATATGTGAGAATTTCTAGCTATAATAACTCCAGCCTTTCACATTCCGTATACTGGTCGATGATTCGTACCGATGATTAACACGTGCATCAAGTGTTAGAGGCCCATAGCCTAAGTGATAAACCCAAACTATAAAAACAGAGCTGTCGATGCCCTATATGGAAATAGCGTTTTTAAAAAGGATGTAGGAATATTTGCAAAAATTATGTTTTATAATTTGATTACGCAATGTTATTAAAAAACAAAATGGAATGAACTAATGTTCTTAAAAACCCGGAGTAGTAGTCTTAGCTCCGGAAGATCAGAAGACGTACCTTCAAACAAGAAGTCTTAGGAGCAAAAGGTACGACTTGGTAACCCTAGATGCATGTACAAAAATGCATGTACAAAATAGTGAACCAAGTGTTTAGTTGGTCTTTCCAGAACAGAAGAATTTTGACCGAATTGTAGTTAAGTTGGATAGCCTTTTGAAATTTTGGCTCCGCAGAAGAATATGGGAAATCGTTTTGAGGACTTTGTACATTGGTGGCGAAGGTTCACTGACTGACGTTGGTCAACAAAAGTTAAAGCTTTTTTGTGGGATTATATATAGATTTTGTTGGTTGGTTTGTTGTTGGTTCCCTGACTAACTGACGGTTAAACGTCGGTTAAACGTAAATTAAATTGTTTTGGTTGGTTAAATGCTTGAAAACCCCAACAGCATATTTTACCATTTTCATAAACGAAAGTTGTAGCTAACAAATAGGCAATAAAAAATTAAACAGTGAACAGTTGGATGATGAGTGGGTTTCTAATTTATCAATCATATATTCAACCGGGGTGTTGATTGATAAATTTTTGACCTGATTGAGAAATACACCCGGCTCCTGTAAGTTCAAATTATGTTGCCTTACCAGTCGAACAACCACATATTTAAAAAAAATTTACTGTCATCAATTTATTCGTTTCTCAAAAATCTTGTGTTTTTTTTACAATCCTTTACACTTACAGTTATAACTTTTAATACCTGTGCGATATCTCTCGTCATCATATGATTTTGATGACAAGAACAACTGTATTTCCGTTACTTAACAATGATATTTTTTTGGTTAGCTACATCTCGATAAGGGAGGTCCTAAAATATTCACTTTAAGTGGGAAAAAAGTTTATTCACATACTTAAATTATATCAACTGACAAAATCTTTAAATGAAAATATTTACGTGACAAGAATATCAACTGACAAAAAATACTTTAAATATTTATTTGTTTTTTATTATTGTTTTATTTGCCACACTACCATACTTAGATTTTAGTATTGTAGGTGGATTGTGTTCTTTAGTTATTGTTTAAGTTTTTCCATTCAATTTTTCATTTTTATTACGAATATAATATTCCATGAACATAAAAAGCTTGTCATCACTGGATTAACTAAACCGAAGAAGTACCTACAAAAAGAAAAACACAAACCACTTTTATAGGTAAATTTTTTTTTATGTTGATATTTACAATAACAAAACAAATAAAAGAAAATTTTCGTATAAATTAAAATTAATGAACTGTGAAATGATTTATCAAACAAAACCCATTCAATTGATTTTCATTTGAATTGAAAAATTTAAATTTATTTCTTTTAAATGTTTACTTAATGTGTTATTGTTTATTGCCAACTTTTCGAATTGTTTGTTGTACTAAAAAAAATTGTAGCGAAGTGTTAAATATTGTATTACATAGTTCCGAAAGGTTTATTTCGCTTTAAACAGATTTTTTGATTTATATTCCAGATATTCAATGGGAATATTAAATTGAGCACGTAATTGTTATGTAATGGAAAAACGGGATAACATGTGTGAAATTTTAAAGGATCTAGTCGTATTGTTGTGTTTAGGATCATCTAGAAATTTCCTAAAATTGATTGATGATTTGCACTAAAAGTTCAAATGCAGAGAATAAAAGCTCATTCAACAAATTTAAAAAGTCAAAAATAGCCGTAATACATAGCTAGACAATAATCTTTGAATAAATTAAAATTTTCATTTCAAATCAATAACTTTCGTTCTCTATGACGAAACAAAAAGTCAAAATAAATAAGATCTAAGATTAACTAATCAAAATAATTGACGACATGGTTTGAGTTACAAAATTCCATAATGTTGTTGAATTAAATTGAAATAATTGGTTTTGCCGATCTAATTATAAAATATATAAAAAATAAAAAGAAATCGGACGAACAAATTGTAATAATAATTATTTAATCACAATAATAATAATCGCGAAGATTTTTCATAAACTTTGTTTTTTTTCTAAATTTTATTTATTTGTCGTGAGAATTTTTAGTTATTCTATTATTATTTTTAATATTATTAGATAAAACAACGAAATAACAACATAAAATCACTGTCCACTATTTTTGCTTTGTTAAAACCATGAATTTTATTTATAATTTAAATTGACAAACGAAATGAATTAATGTATGAATGGCAGGTTAATTTGAACATGTCAATGGTATAAAATTGATCACACAACATAAAATGTTATGTGCTTGAATGCGAAAAAAGAAAATTCTACCGTATTTTTATTTTTAAGTATTTTATTTAAATAAAATGGAAATTAAATTATTATAATCAGGCATTTTTGTTGGGTGATTTAAACTAGATAATTTTCAGTTTATATGTTAATTTTGTGTGATTGTTCAAAACGTAATGATATACTAGTTCATTATATGTAGAAACTTAAATTTGTGGAGATAAAAGATCTGAAAAACAGTTACATACATTTAAATGTGTATTAGATGTTAATTGTTTCAGACATTTTAAGAACAGCCTCTTTTCTAACAGAAAAAATAATAATATATGAAATAGCTATTGTATTAGTGACGTAATTGGTAGCATGTCTGCTAACGGATTCAAACATACCAATGAAAAGGAAGGTTCGAATTCATCCGAAGCACGTAAAATGAGATATGGAGTTTTTATCTGATACATTTCAACCCATACCTTTGAATTGAAAAAAATCCGATTAATTACTTTCTTACTTGAGCTTAACTTATCTCAAAAAAACTCCAATAGTATTAAAACTTTTGAAAGCAATTGCTCTCCAAAAATGTAAGAGTAGAGCTTTTTCAGCAATTCAATACTTCTTTTGGCTTGATATAACTTATACCATATACTACTCGTAGTAAACTATCAAACTTTTATCTACCATGAAAGGAAAACATTTTCATTCTGCCTTTTCTATTTTTGGGGTATTATAAGTACTCTGAAATTCCTTAGTTACTTGAGGTTACTTACTCACAAAAAATCCTTCATAATTTAAAATCTATCCAAAATTTTCAGTCGTGTGATTTATATTTCTAAACCAGTTAATGTACATACGTAAAACAATCTTAAAAATTCGTAAATTGTGCGTTAATTGTGCATGTTACAAAATCTCCATGCATAAAAATGTGCATCATACCGTGCACATGTCGAAAAACACCTTAGCACATATGTGCATACAATTGTTAGCCGCATATTTAATGAATAACAAAAACGAAGCGAAATGAAATTTTTTTAATGATAAGAACAAAAAATGGAGTGTAAGAGTAGTTAATATGAAAATAATATGACTTTCGTAACAATAAATTGATGAATTTTATTTTATTTTCATCTAAAATTATGTGTGAAAGAAATTGTTTTCTGGAGTTAATGAAAACATGCACAAATAACAAACGGGCAGTTTGAATAATTAATTTTAGTGATTCCAAAAAAGTTCCCTATTTTTTGTTTATCGTTTTTGATCTCGGTTTACTGATATTTCAATTAACTTTTTTATAATATTAAGAAAATTGTGGAAAATTAATATTATTTCTTATATGTAAGCCAAATATTTAAAACTTTTAATTTGATTTTTTTTTTCATTTAAATTGTATGGTTAAAAAATAGTAAAAATTGGACGCTTAATTTTCAAATGCTATAACACACATGCATTTTCATTTTACAACTTAAAAATACGACCTCAGCCTTCATTTGTCGCAATGAAATTACCAAAAATATTAGTCTAAGAAAAACTCATAACGTATTAAAAGATCCCAGTCATAAAAGTCATTTATCAAATATTTTTGTATTTATGCCTGTGCACATTTTGTACATATGCTTACATGATTTAAAAATGTTAAATTAAAATATATACGTATGACATTGTTTATGACGACGTATGACGTTAGCACTCAAATACTTATAAACTTCATTTAAATTCAAAATATGCACTTGCTAGAATATTTTAAACAATCTTAAAAATTGTTTTAAAAAATCCACGAAATTTTCATAGACTCGAGCACCATGCACATAATGTTTGTCAGGAAATGGTGCTTATGGTGGTCATGCCATCTAAGTGTGAAAAATAAATTGTCTTCCTCAGTTATGGGAAATAGATGGTACTTTACGACTAAACAACTGTCAAATTATTTTAGAATATTTAACCCACACCATGGCCAATTTTTGCCCTCGACCACAAACTTGTGAATTGTAGGAAAATGGGCGCGTCTGAACTAAAAGCGGAATAATACCATGTTGTTAAAAAAATTTCCGTAGATCAAGATGAAAATATATTTATAAATTTTCTGGGTAGGTTTTGACCGTTAACTTAGGGGTTTAAAGTATTTTCAAATTTTTTTTTCACAATTTCTTAATTTTTTTCTACTTTAGATTAATTTTGTTCTTATAATGGAGGTCGAATAGGAATTGATAAAGAAACTTTCAATTACGTTGTTTTACCTTTGAGTCTTTTTTTGGGTCAGATTCTGCTTATGAGACAAAAATTAATCGAAAGTAAAAAAAAACAAGGAAACATTTAAAAAAAATTGAAAAGAAATTGTGCCATACATCTCGTTATTTGTTCAGCTGCACCCATATTTCTACAAAATTTACAAGTTTGTGATCGAAACATCTAAATTAGGTGATCGTCAGTAACGGCCATGGTGTGGGTCAAAAATTTGAAATTTGTTTGCTCATAAAGTTCTATCTATTTGCAAAGTTTGAGGAGCTTAGTTGGCGTGAGATGTTCATTAAATGGTTGAAAATTATAATTCAATAGACAAAAAAATCTTGTTTGGATTTTGAATTACTAATGATTTTTGTTAATTAAAATCTGGTAACTAAAGAATTTCTACTTTCTAGCTTTTAATTGATCTCTTTTAAAAATTCAACGATACACCCGAAAAACAATTAAATAGAAAAAAATCTAAATGAATTGGATAATGACAAATGACCATACTCTCGTTTGTTAATTTAAAATTAATTTTATTTTAATTGAAAAATGTACGCACATAATAATAAATAAAATGGCCTGACCGAAAGTAAAATGCGATACACCAGCGCTACCGAAGGTAACGTGTAATTCACCAGCGGCGGAACAGCAGGTAATGGAAATAGAAATGGAACTGAAAGACAAATAAGTTCAAAAACCGATATAACCAAAAAAACCGACAAATATTAGGGAGAATAAAGAAGTGTATCGCCCTTCAAAAATGACTGGAAAAGGTAGGCATAAACCAGTAGGTAGGCATAAACCAGTTAATCTAAAGGTGGAATGTTTACATTATATCTCACAAGTTGGTGCTAAAAATGAGCAGAAAAATCCAAAAACTTGAACTCGAGGATTCTTAGACAGAAAGTAGAACCAAACAAGGCATTGTCAAAACTAGAAAGATATTGATCGAGTTTGCAGAGAAGGCTAATCTCTCTAGCGGAAGTATACGTTAAGTTGAAACAAAAAGTGCTGTTTTATTAAGATGAGGGAGTTATAGTTGATCTCCTTTGACTTAAGAGAAATAATAGGCATGACTCCGACAGCATTAATCAATATCTCGAAATGATTAGCAAGTTCGACGTGACTCTACACATTCTCGAACTTAATGGATAAAATCCACTAAAAAAACAAAAACAGAACCTGGGATTACTAAAGCAGTCAAACTGGCTTGTGTACTTCCAAATAGAGAATCTGGACATACGAAGAGACGAAATTTGGTAAGATTAAAAAATCGCTTTTAATCACTGTTATAATGGCACTGCAAAAGCCACTTGTTAAAAGTTGCAAACAAAAATATAAATAATTCGGTTGCCCTACATCATCAAAAACAGAGTATCTGGTCTTTCCATCAAGAACTTTCACATTCTGTATTAAGAAGGTCCGGACAAAATTTGAATCTGCATAGGATCACATAAACGTCTTGAAATGTATCTGCTGGTTGAGTTATCCTCTAATTATTTAGTTTTAGAGTAGTTACGGGTAAAAGGAGAATATTTATTGAGTCTATTTATCTTTAGTTCAATTTCAATAGTCCTCAGTCAACGCTGGAACTCGTGCGTGTGGTAGACTATGCCCAGAATAAAAACCTGGCTACTATAGTCGACAATAAGTCCAGATCAAATCATGTGGGCTAGTAAAGAACAAATACTAACAGTAGAGGTCAGAGTTTTCTAGGACATTTGGTTTAAACAAATTTCGATATATTAGGTTCCGTAAGAGTATAAACTTTTGTAATTCTCGATAGCATAAAACTATATAGACATCCGGGATTTTTGTGAGCAATTAAACTAAAGTAACTAGGGAATTAAGTTGAACTTTTCCAATTCAAAGGTATGGTTGGAAATATCTCAGAAAAAACTCTGTTTTTCTCTTTTACGTGTTTCGGTTGGGATGCGAACTCGTAACCTCATCAGTGCCACAACGAGCTCAATTCCTTTGGTAGACACGTTTAACCACTACGCCACCAAGGCGATGATATTTCTAATTTGAAACTTCATCATCAGTTATCTTACTTAAATTGAATTTCAATTCAATCGTCCGCACCTCGATTCTAGTTCTGTGAGAAAAAATGAAGAGGAATGGAATTATTATTTTTCTCGAATTTTGATTTCTCACTAAATAATTCCTTTCCACTAATTGGTATTCTCGTTCTCTTTTCGAGATATCGTTTTTAGTACAAGTTCTAAGCTAGTACAAATTTTTGATCAGTTTATTTACTTGTTTTGATTTGTGTTTCTTTCGTTTACAAGTATTTTCTGTTGTGCTATAGGTTTTAATCAGGGTTGTAACGTATAATACGGTAACGTATAAAACACGTATTATACGTACGTATAAAACGTATAAAACGTACAGTATAAAACACACAATTATTTACGTTTTATACCGTATAAAAGTAAAATCCTTAATAAATAAAAATAGATTTATATAACATTATCGCGGGCGTATTATTCATCGTACTCGTGATATTTAATATTTATAAAGCCTAGATTTCTGGACTAATAGGAACAGTTGCTTTAGAAAATATAGCGTCGTCATGATAATTTCTTACCCAACTATTCCTATTAGTTCAGAAAACTTCCACATTCAACGTAAATGCTTCTTTTCAAAATATAATTATTCGTTTTCAAAACAAATTTAGTCTGCAATAATTTGACATTTCCAACCATACCTATTATTTATTCATCAATGACCAAAATTGAACTTACTCAATAATTTTCTCACTAATCTTTTTCGTTTGACGTAAATACATATTTTAACTATTACAACTTTTGTATAAAAAGAAGATTTGATCTGCAAAAACCTGTTATTTCCAAACTGTGTTTATTAAGTGGAAGTGGTGCAACCCGGATTCACACAACAAATTTTTTTAAAAACATCTCTCTAATAATCTCTAATAATTTTCCTAACTGCTATGAAAAAAACGACATTTATTCTGCAACAACATGATATTTCTCAGCTGTTCTTATTAGATGGGAGGAGCTGAAGTAGGATTGAACCATATTTTATAATATTCAATAACATTTCATGATGCCAAATAATTAAGTTCATGAGCCAAACGTTTCTTATCCAAAATGTTTCCCATTAAGTAAATGTTGGAATCCAAATGAAAGAAAATCATATAGTGTTGAAAAATTCAAAAATAATTTAATTGCTTGAGTTTAAGTGCTCAAAACAAACTCTTCAAATCTAGTGAATTAAAAATTATTAACCAGTTTAATGTACAGTAACATAGTCTTTCGTATAAAGTATAAAAATAAATTTTCAAATAAGATATAGAATTTAAAAAGTTTTTGTTATAAATTATAAAATATATAAATAATTTAAAACTACGTAATTATATTTTTACTAAAATATATATATTTTTACTAAAATTATAATTAATATCTAAAGTAAGAAGTATTTTTAGTTTTTTATGAATGAATTTCAAAAACAAAATCATATTATACGTTTTATACGTTATATACGTTTTATACGTTTTATACGTTACGTATTATACGTGTAACGTATAAAACGTTTTATACGTGTATATTAACAACCCTGGTTTTAATTATATAATTATCCTTTCAAATTAAATAAATAGTGAATTTCATAACATTTTAAAAATGGACATGTACTTAAGAATTCGTCTCATAATAGCAAGACGAAAACAGGAAAAATTAGCTCTTTTAAAACGTCGGCGTGAACTTCTTGATTGCATTGAACCGTTTACTATTCCCGACGCCAGATTTCGAGAATTATTTAGATTTCCTAAACATTTAGCAAAATCTTTTATAGATGACGTCTCAGTATATATGGATAAACGCCAAATATTAAATGGACTGCCTGTTTTTTGAGAATATTAATAAATTCGCTTTTATGCTACAGGTAAAGTTTTATTTTAAATATTTCAGATGTTAATAGTTTTTAGTTAAATGGTGATATAACTATAAACCGTTCACCATTCACCCGACCGTTTTGCAAATGATAGTACTCTGTACAAGTCACATTTACAGTTACATTTTTTTTAACATTTTTGTGCGTCTATACCAAATTTCAAAGCAAATAATATCATTCCATCATTAAATTCGTTGACGAGATAATTTGACAGTTCATACCACAAACACGGAATTTATTTTCTCATTCCACTGAACCGGAATGCAAAAATCTCATTTAGTACGAAATCTCATTCCACGAAATAATTCCATACATCCAGAATCTAGCTACAGTTAGACATAACTTTTTATGCAAAATTTTTTATTCATTTTGAATGAAAATTTTTTGTTTTTTGCATTGAATTTTCTTGACAGTATTATTTTGTGAATTCATAGGATGTGTAATATTTCTATTATAGTCAACATTCTAAGTCACGAGTGTATAGTCATTATCGATTGTTTGCAATCATTTCGCATCAATGATCGACACTTGGTCAATTATTGACATATACGCGTGCTTGCATATTTGCCAACATTTTGGGGACTTTTATTTATTCAGAATTTTTGTGAGCAATTAAACTCAATTAACTAAGGAACTAATTTGAATTTTTCCAATCTGTCTATGACATCTGTCTATACTTTTTTCTAAAATTCAACAGAAGCTGACAGTGTCTACGGTAAATTCCAAACGCGATCATCGATATATTGATTTTTTAATAAACGCGATCACAGTCGAGGGTCAACTTAATAGTCGAGGGTCAACTTAAGGGTCATGATACACCCAAAGGCAGTGTGGTCGAACAAAAACCTCCATAACACATACAAGATGTATAAATATTATTAACAAATAATATTATTTTTCCATAATTTTCTGAATAGTATAAAAAAATAAATTTAAATATATTAGTAAACCGACATGAGAAATGACAAACAAAAATATTAAAAAAATATACTAATTTTTTTAATCTCCAAAATTACTTATACAAAGTGCCGGTTTGGTTTTTTGAATGTTCTTAATAACCATTTTAAAGAAATTTTTTTTGCACAAAATTTTAGATGAAAATAAAATAAAATTCATCAATTTATTATTTCGAAAGTCACATTATTTCATAAAAAGTTAACCAGTCATTTTAGAAAACGTTAAACTATTTTTTCTTAGTCTTGTCATTAAATAAATTTCGTTTCGCTTCGTTTTTAGGGTTCCGTTTTTTAAAACGAACACTATTGGTAAGAGTAAAACCAGTTTTTCACATTATATCGATTATCTCATAAACTATAAATGCTATATGGACCTGAAATTTGAGGTGCGTATAAAACTAACCTATCCACAGATGATGACGGATACAAATAAGACTAACGTTGTTTTCGTTTTTAGGGTTCCGTTTTTTATACGGAACACTATTGGTGAGAGTAAAACGTGTTTTTCACATTATATCGATTATCTCGTAAACTGTAAATGCTCTGGACTTGAAATTTGGCATGCGTATAAAACTAACCTGTCCACATAAAATGACGGATACAAATAAAACTAAAGTGGTTTTCGTTTGGTTTACACGGCTGAGATGTGAGACCTTTGAGAAAATACATTTTTTTATAGATTCAAATAGGGTATCATATGAAAGGGCTTTATTTCAGTATTCCATAAAAATTTATTTTGGAATTTTGCACCTCACCCTTTTTTGTATAATTTTGAATAATGACGTTTTTTCGCGTTTTCTTACCTCGATTAGCTCCGAACCTATCTGATCGAAAATTTTCAAATGTACTTGGAATGATAGAAAAATTAGTACGTTTTTAATAAACAATATAAAAAAGTGTCATATTTCCATACTTAGATTTATTAAGGGGTGGAAATGAGGAGGGGTAAAAACACTATTTAAAATGTGGTCAAGTGGGTGTCATTTGAAAGAGCACTTAAATTAAAAAACAAAGCAATTTTTTTTAGAATTTTGCGATGCCCAGGTTTTGAGTTATAGTAAAAAAAGTGCGAATTTAGACCGTTCCCCCCCGCATGCGTTTCGACAATGATTGACAGAAAAATTTGTAAAAATTCACAGAGTTAGGAAATTTGCTAAATTTTGTACGAAAACTATAGCGAAGTCTCCAATAATTATATTTCTGTGTGTTTAGAGGACCGGGGTAGAGGGGGTAAAAAAAAACTTTTTTGACCCAAGCGAGTGGGGTGTCATTTGAAAGAGCACCTAATTTGGAATTCGTTGCAGTTTTTTTTAGAATTTTGCGGTGCCCAATTTTTGAGATATTATCGAAAAAGTGCAAAGTCCTGACCGTTCCCCCCCCATGCGTTTCGACACTGATTGACAGAAAAATTTGTAAAAATTCACAGAGTTAGGAAATTTGCTAAATTTTGTACGAAAACTATAGCAAAGTCTCCAATAATTATATTTCTGTGTGTTTAGAGGACCGGGGTAGAGGGGGTAAAAAAAAACTTTTTTTGACCCAAGCGAGTGATGTGTCATTTGAAAAAACGCCTAATTTGGAATTCGTTGCAGTTTCTTTTAGAATTTTGCGATGCCTAGTTTTTGAGATATTGTCAAAAAAGTGCAAAATTCAGACCGTCCCTTCCTCCATACGTTTCGACACTAAATGACAGAAAAATTTGGAAAATTTTACAGAGTTAGGAAATTTGGTAAGTTTTGTATGAAAACTACAGCACAGTTTTTGAGTTATGGATAAGAAAGGGCTAAATTCAGATCGTGCCGCCGCCTACCTTTCGACGATGACTGACTGAAAAATTTGAAAATATTCACAGAGACAGGAATATTGGTAAACTTTGAATGAAAATCATATCGAAGACTCAAATAATTATATTTTTGTGTGTTTATGAGATGGGTGTCATATGAAAGAGCACTTAATTTAAGAAATGTTACAATTTTTTTAGAATTTTGCAATGCAGAGTTTTTGTGTTATTAAAAAAAAAATATTTTTAGTATGTAGCCTTTCCACACCCCTAAATTTTAACACTCGATTGACCGAAAAAATAATCAAATTTAATCCATTTACAAGCTGGTGTAATTAAATCTTTTTTAAGTTACCAAAAACATCTATGGAAAATATTTAACCTGAATTAACATTTTTTTTGCCATTTTTGATCAATGTAGATTTGATTGTAATTTACTATTGACATTTACAATTTAACATTTATTTTGTTATGTGTCTATGGTCTGAAAATATAAGGACATTACAACACAACTTTTTGTCAATAATTTTTGATATTGTGTTTTTTTACATTCACGGAACCCTTGACGAGCGAATTTTATTCGCACTTGTCTGACTTTTTTATTATTCATGAAATATACGGCTAACGTTTGTGTGCACATATGTGCTAAGGCGTCTTACGACAAGTGCACACCATACCGTACATAAAGTGCATGACATGTGTTTTGCACAATTTTGGGCACGGAGATTTTGTAACATGCACAATTAATGCACATTACTAGCACTTTTTTAAAAATTGTTTTACGGGTTAAATGATAAAGGACTAAGCACATACGACTATGCCGATAATGTTATTATTCTTTTGAAAGGAGACAATATGGGTTATCACGATTAATACTTCTAAGACACATTTCGTTGCGTTTATCAACAGAGGGAAATTACACAACTTTACCCTTCCTTCAAATGATAATAACACATGTACGCTACAAGATAGTATTAAATATCTTAACAGTACTCTCAATAACGCACTAAACTGGGTTGCTCATGTTGAAACCGAATGCGCAAACTCAAGTCAAGTTCTTTGGAAGTGTAGCTGTGCCTTTAGCCTTGGCAAGAAGGAACTGACTCAGGAAATGATCTACTGGCTGTATAAAGTAGCTGTCAGGCTTATTGTCAGTTACGGGTTCCTTGCATAGTGATCGAGAACATTTGTTGATTAGGCGAGTCTGCAGGTCTTGTTAGGACTTCTTTTCATTCATATATATTTTTACAAGTTGAGGCTTCTAGAACTATCAAAAGGCATGACAAGGGCTGTAGGAAAAGCTACGAAGTGCTATAGAGGGATCTGAAAGCACACATGACAAATTTTTTCCATGACATCCGATTGTCTTCCGAAGGCAGTATAGAGTTACAGAGGCAGTAATCACAATGATAGAGGATCGGCCTGCAGCTGATTGGGAAGTGCGACCAACACGATGAATAGCTATGTTTATGGATCACTAACTAAAAACTACGCGACGATATACTTTAGAAATATTAGGCTTTAATTTCCCCTTTGGGAATAATGCAAGTCTTTCAAGCTGAAGTATTTGCCATAATTGCAGCATCAAAGCGAGCAACGTAGTTTAAGTGATCTGACCAGGTCATTAATATTTTTACTGATAGTCAGTCCGTTCTACTAATCTTTGGGGAGCTAACCATTTAAGTCAAAAATAGTGCAACAATGGATATATGACTTATGAGTCTACATATCAGGTTATGATTACATAGTCGCCTAAACTTAAAAAAAAAATTTTATCTCACTTTTATATAGTCTAAGAGCCAGTGACCGGCAGACTTACGGTATTTTAGCAAACTCCATATTGATGCTAGGTATAGTTTTTCACCTGCCGTAGTTGAAATGGGTATTCACTATCCCCGCCGATGGTTCCTTTGGGCGTGTCCGCAAGTCAAAATACGTAAAAATTGACTTCAAAAACGTGATTTCAGCAAGTCTGCCGTTTTAATATCTTAAAGTATACAATCTTTTTTTAGTAAAAAATCCAATGGCAGACACCTACTCCGGTTCCGAGTATTTTTTTTTAAATTTCAAAGTTTTAAAATTTCATGAAAATTTACTTTATAGTCCAGTAACTTTATACATCACAGTATGCGTCAAATCCGGTAGTTCTGATTTTTTGCAGACTTGTTTATGATGTTGGCCTAATGAATAATCCAAGTTTGTGATCTCGAGCGCCGAACGCAACTTTGTCAAAAATCGAAAAAACCGCGAAAAAATCGCTATTTTTTCAAATTTTGGTGATTATAACCCTAAAGGACTAGTTTTTTCTTTATACTTTTTTAGGACGGTTTTAAAGTAGACTAAATTTGCTACAATATGATACTAGAACTGTCTCTGTAGACCCCATAGTTTCCGAGATTATGCCTCAAAAATCGAAAAATCGTTATTTTTTCAAATTTTGGCGATTATGGCCCTAAAGGACTAGATTTTGAAAAAAAAGTAGACTAAATTTGCTACAATATGATATTAGAATTGTCTCTGTAGACCCAATAGTTTCCGAGATTGAGCCTTTCAAAGTTTATCATTTTTTTAACTTCGCAATATTTTGCAATATTTTAGACATTATTTTAGTCACCCGAAAATTCATTCAGAACGACAGAATTGCAAAAAATTGCGAATTTCGAAAAAAATGATAAACTTTGAACTGCTTAATCTCGGAAACTATTGAGTCTACAGAGACAATTCTAGTATCATATTGTAGCAAATTTAGTCTACTTTAAAACCGTCCTAAAAAAGTATAAAGAAAAAACTAGTCCTTTAGGGTTATAATCACCAAAATTTGAAGAAATAACGATTTTTTTGCGGTTTTTTCGATTTTTGACAAAGTTGCGTTCGGCGCTCGAGGTCACAAACTTGGATTATTCATTAGGCCAACATCATAAACAAGTCTGCAAAAAATCAGAACTACCGGATTTGACGCATACTGTGATGTATAAAGTTACTGGACTATAAAGTAAATTTTCATGAAATTTTAAAACTTTGAAATTTAAAAAAAAATACTCGGAACCGGAGTAGGTGTCTGCCATTGGATTTTTTACTAAAAAAAGATTGTATACTTTAAGATATTAAAACGGCAGACTTGCTGAAATCACGTTTTTGAAGTCAATTTTTACGTTTTTTTGACTTGCGGACACGCCTAAAGGAACCATCGGCGGGGATAGTGAATACCCATTTCAATATAGAGTTTGCTAAAATACCGTAAGTCTGCCGGTCACTGGCTCTCAGTCTAATAGATGTTTCAGTTAAAATAACCCACAAACAACAAGTTATATATGGCCATCCTAATATAACCACCTACTACTAACCTTCAAAAGCGATTTAATCGCTACAGAGGTAGTTTATGCCATTGCAATCCTTGCCGTGTGTGTGTGACATGATATCTCAGAAACACATGGTATCTTAGACTTAGACCAATATCTCCAATGGAGTTGGTCAGATCTAACAGATCAATGTGGTTCAAGATATGAATGTCAAAAGCTTGTTATATTCAGCAATGTACGATATTATTTCTCATGACTTTCGATAGTTCCGGTGCACATGCTTACAACACGGTTCTAGTTATCTTTTATTTTGTAGAAATTTCATTCGTAAACCTTAAACCAATTTTCTGCATTTCAATTTTTACTTTTGAATATAAAAATAATCACTAAAACCAAATCGTATAATAATATCTAATTTATTATTTTATTAATTAATAACATGAAATGTAATAAATTTTTAAGTGACATTAATTGACCAATAAGTTCGTAATTTTTTTCCATTGTATTTAAAAGCTTCCTTATCGTTAGGATTTTATGTTCGTTTTAAATCTTTTACTTGTTTTATTATTTTGATTTATATGTTTTAAATCATAATCAGCATTCACCATTATCATATAAGTAAAATATAAAGGGAACAATAAATTTTTTTACTGCATTTTAAATTATAGTTGATTTAAGTTTTTATTGATTTTTTATTACGGAATTAATATAATTACAAATCTTGTTGGGATATATTCGCAATCTATTGATGAAATTGCTAAGAATTTCAATGACCTGATAATAGTTTTCTAAATACTTTTAATATCTCATTAATTTAGATTTGATTATTATCTTGCCAGTTATTTAGAATTGGACCTTTCTTATATACATTTCCTATTTAATAATGAACAACAATTCTTCTATACGATGCATATAAGAACTGAATAAAAATAAGCGTGTTGATCCCAATTATGTTTTATGCAAATTAAGCCATTTAATCCAAAAACGTTATATACCTTAATCCGTGATAAAATTGAAATTACAAATTTAACCTTAATCATGAAAAATTGTTCCTGAGTGTCACTCACGTTTCTTTGTTGAAACATAATTTCAATATTTCATATCACATTCATTGTCTTGGGATTTATTCTATTGTAAAAACAATTTACATATTAAAATGCAATTTTTTTTGAAATTTTGCATCAAAAAAATGTTTTTTATGTGCAATTTGATAAAAAAAAATTGTGTATGTTTGTTTTTCGTTTGATAGAAAAAGTAGCAAAGAAATCGTTAGGCGGGGGTTCCTCTTTATATGAGCAAAAAAATAGGAAATCTATTATAATTCACAACATGAATTCACACTGACTTTGTCTTCAAATTTTTCGTTATCATATTAATATGGTTATTTTATTAGATTTATGTGCATTTTCATGATCATGTTTTTCTATTGTTTCTTAAATAATTCGTTTTGTGTAAAACATTTACACATCTGAAGAAACAAAAAAAAAATATTTTAATTTAACTAAGCAAATATTTGAGGTTATGCAAGAGAACAAAATATTTCATGATTTAATGAAAGACTTGAATATGTAGGTTTGGATTGATTTTTATTTAGAAAATGTATGAAAAAATCGTATACACTATGCAAAGGAGTACGATCCCTTTGTAGTTACACATTTACACCCTTTAAGAGACCTTGTTGAACCAAAGCTTTTAAATGATGCTGTCATGAGTGTATCATCATCGGAATCTCCATAATTAAATATCGTTAATCCTGATAATTTGTAATATCAACATTTGGTCCTTTGAGCCGGATAATTTGGATTAATCTGCCGATTGACTACATGATTATTGCAAAAACCTTGAGTATCGAATGTTTTTATTTTTGCATTTATTTTATATTAATAACTTGAATTAAATAAAGAATTTTTGATAAACAAGTTAAATATATTGCGACGTTAATCAAACAAAAACTTGGGCATATTAGTGAATTTTACAAATTTTATTTTAGCTTTTAATAAATAATTTGTTGATTAATATATTAGTGTGTATTGTTTCGTAGTTATTTATTTAGTTTGTAGTTCTTCCGATAAGTTTGTATTTAATCATTAGTTCATTTCTTATGCTTGAATATCACTTGAAAATTTACTGATTACGAACTTTGAAATGGAGCCTTAAGTCAAGTCTACCGTAGAGGCATAGTAGAAGGACAAATTACTAGATTATTTAATTTTGCTAACATTGCTACTAAACACTTGGCTCACGATGATTTAACGGCTTAAGTTGATGAAATAACCGAACATTATAAAAAATTCGTAGATTTGAAACACCAAATTTTTGCAATTGATGCGAATATTAAATCGGATATGAAAACCGTCGATAAAAACTATTATAAACTATTGTCGATCTTTTCGAATTGTCATGCGCTCAAAAGCCAATCTTACAAAATGTTTCCGAAATGAGATATGTCCCCATTGTGAGTCAAAACATCATATACTCTATCATCAAACCCCACACTCCAACCCATCACCAAGACCAACAACCACATCTAGTTCCACACCATGTTCTTCAGCCACCATCCAGAGTATGAAGTCAAATTGTTGCTGTTTGTTACCAACGTAACCAAAAACATTTGTTCATGAGCCAATACCTACGGACATCATAAATGACAATGCCATAATACTAGCTCTGATTAAGACCCAAGACAAGTTTCCATATGCTAAATCTGTTTAAACTTGCTGGGTGCTTCTGGATTCAGCTTTAACCCGTCCTTTTGCCAATAAATATTGCATCCATCGCCTTGGAATGCAGAAAGCTAACGCGTAACTCAATATTGATACGCTTAATGGTGCAAATGCTGACTGCCTATTTTAAATTAATAAGAACAAAACGTATTCTACTGTCGGAGGCTGGGGAAAATATTTGAAGCTTTAGAATGGTTTTCGCCCAATGTATAATTGTTGTTAAAATTATATACCCAATACGTTGGTAGTTAAAGAAAGATTGGGCTATGAGCTCTCTATTGAAACCAATAATAAATGGCTTAAAATTAGATATAATTTACGCATGGACGAGTCACTAGAACTCTAAAATTTTTGAACTCTTCGACTGATATTGAGTTAATCGGCTTCAATAAAACCATCTTTATAGACCGACAGCTGGCCACCAAAGAAATGCCAATGGTCATACTTTAGCCACGAAACATTGTCTCCAACCAAATCTCTAATCAAAAATACATCCATCATAACTCATCTTCACTCTACTCCATTAAACTGCCCAGCGACCGGACGGAAAATATCAAATAAGCCTAGAGAGAGATAAAGAAAAAATTTCACTATGGAATCAACTGTCATTCAACGGGATTTAATAGAAAATGCACCGCTTTACAAAATGCACCGCTTTCCCCCGCTTAGAGGGGAGCGTTCATTTAAGTTTAAACAACATAGATATTATCATCCTTTACATCTCGCGACCGGTCTGCCGACTTAACATCGTGTACAGATACGGATGGCCTTACCTCTGCACACGGTTGAATGGCAAAGCCTTTTATCATGCAAGTCAATTTTACTTGCGGCCCAGGATGGTAACCTAAATTAAATCCTATGTTCCTAAGTATGATGTCGGCAAAATAGTCAAAGCACCTAACACAATGTTAGGCACACCCACGGTTAAGTCCCTGGTATGTAAAAGACTCGGCCAACAATTATACATTGACATAATCGGTCCTGACCCCAGATCAACGTCTGGACATATAGCAATTTATACCAAACCAAAACTCACTACCAAACCTAATTGTTTCTCTTGTATTAAAATTATTTTGCTTAACTTCGAATTTTGATTTGAATTTCCGTGAATGTAAAGAAAACAATATCAAAATAATTAACACAAAGTTGTGTTGTAAGGGTTCATATTGCCAGACCATAGACATATGAAAAATAAATGGTTCATCGTAAATATCAATAGATTTACGTACAGATGTAAATTTAACGGTAAAATATATTTGTGGTAATTTTACCGTAAAATTACCGGTAAGATTGGTAAAATTGGTAATATTGGTAAAATATAAAACTATTTCAAAATATTTAAATATAGCTGCAATTTCATTTAATTCAAAATTATAGTCATCAATTCAATCAATTAGAGCAATCAATTACAATCATTTCTAGTTTATAAAAACATAAAATGCAAATCAAATACATATATTATTATCGAGTCTAAAAATTTCACTCGCAGAGAATTATAGACATGAAGATACATATGCAACAATGGCAAAATCTTTTATGCCCCATCCATACATGAACGAAGTTTAGTTGTTGTTCTTTTAGCAGGACATCTAGAAAACAGACTGTCCTCTATTTTCACAGTTGCAAAAATCCTTTCTTCACTGTTATGTAAAATTATGCGTTTTATGTAAATTATGCGAAAATGTTTAGGTATTACACATCGAATAGAAGTAAAAATACATTTCAATGGCTTTCAATGGCAGCATTTTTAATGAAACTTACTTTATTTAGACCGAACGAAATGGATTCCAATCAAGCTTTTTTCATCGCATGTAGTTAGAAAATAAACCCGGTTCAAAGCATTTCCTGCAATTGAGAATTGTCAACGGCGTACAACACTTGCAACGGCCGACACTGGAATAAATGCATTAAATTTGCGTACAACACGTCATATCAAAATCTAATTCATGCATTGTTTCTTTCTCGTTCATGGGAAAACATAAATCACAAATTGCTGAAGACATTTGCCTTCAAAAACACAAGGAATATTCAAATATGAACGTGCTTTTTGCAGCAAAAATTTGCAACCAAGCATTGATAATGGTTCGTTGCGTTGCGGTTCTGTTGCTGCTGCATCGTTCAATGTAAAATTGGATCGTGAACAAAATTACTATACGAGTGACCTTTGAGGGTGATAAACACAGATTATCAGCAAACTGTCAATAAAACAGGGTAGGAAAAACCTTCTTCATGGCGTTTGATCCCGAAATGACATAAATTTAGCTTCTGCCTCATAAAAACAGCTGCGTTATTGCTACCAGGTGAAAAAACTACTCATTCCAACCCACCAATCGACACCAATAGACAAAGTAAGTGTTTGCTTAAGGTACTCTACATTGTGGCAACACGTAGAGATGTTAAAATTACCTACACTTATTGGTGTTCCGTTGCAAATCGATCGATTAGCTGAGATATTATCACAAAAATGTGCACGCAATTTTCAATTATACGGAGTATCACCAAAAAAGCATAAACTACAATTTTTATTAGAAAAAGATTATTTAAATTTTATTGCAATTTTACCAATTTTGCCGAGCCGAAGTAATATTACGTAATATTACCAATTTTACCGGTAATTTTACCATGGGTAATATTACTTTTACATCTGTAGATTTACGTCAATCTCACCTAAACTGATCGAAACGATATAAGAAATATTACTTTAGGTTAAATGTTATCTATAGCTGTTTATGGTAGCTAAGGAACGACTCAATTCTATTAATCAACGACGAAATTTAGGGGTTGAGTTGTGTTAACACTGAAAATAGGACTTTTTTGACAATAATCCAAAAACTGTGCATCGCAAAATTCTAAAAAAAATTGTAATGTTTCTTAATTTTGGTGTTCGTTCAAATGACACCCCACTCATGCAAGCCAAAAAGCATTTTTTTCACCCTTCCCCACTGCCATCCCCTAAACACATAGAAATAAAATCACTTGAGGCTTCGCTGTATTTTTCGTAAAGGGTTTATCAAATTTCATATCTCTATGAGTTTTTTCAAATTTTCCTGTCAATCAAAGAAGAAACGTATAGGGGGGACCAACTTTTTGTTGCACTTTTTTTAGAATAATTCAAAAACGGTGCATCGCAAAATTCTAAAATAAATTGTGATGTTTCTTAATTTTGGTGTTCTTTCTAATGACACCCCACTTGACCGGGTTTTAAATGCTGTATTTACCCCTTCTCATATCCTTCCCCTCAATATATATAATTATTAGTATTTGGTACTTTACTATATTTTTCTTTAAGAACTTACTAATTTTTCTATCGTTCAAAATACTTTTTAAGATTTTCGATTACTTAGGCTCGGAGCTAATCGAGGAAAGAAAACATACAGAAAACACCATTATTTAGAATTACACAAAAAATGGTGGAGTGTAAAATTCCAAAATACATTTTTTAGAAATACTGAAGTGAAGTTCTTTCATATGATACCCAACTTGACTCGATATAAAAATATATATTCTCAAAGGCCCCACATCGTAGCCCTGTTAACCAAACGAAAACCATTTTATTTATTTTTCAACTCCTTATTTTGTGTGGACAAATTAGTTTTATACGCATGCCAAATTTCAAGTTCATTGGATTTATAGTAATCGAGATAATCGGAATAGTGTGAAAAACACGTTTAACTCTCACCAACAGTGTTCCGTATAAAAAACGGAACCCTAAAAAGGAGTTCGTGTTTAACAAATGCAAACGTAAGGTCGATTTTGTTTTATTGTCTTAGGACTGAAAATTGGAGGTTTTGGGGAACCAGTTTAAATCCAAAATTAAAATAAGTGGTTTATATCTAAAATTAAAGTTAATCATACTTTCCAAAACTATTTTATTAACAAATATTTTCCAAAAATCTTCAAAAATACTTCTCAACTTAAAAAATTTCATTAAATTCAAACAAAACTTCTAACACAAAGTTGTTTTCCAATAAGTTTGACGAATTCTTGCAACTATTTCAACTCAATTCTATTTCGAATTCCTTCAACAATTTATTTCACAAACAAAAATATAAGGGTACAGGTTTGTGGCTAGCAGGCCAAGCCAACGTCCAAAGAACCTAGGTGGTTATAAGAAACAATTATTTGATTAATGGTGTTTCATAGGTTGTTCCAGTGATGACGCAGGTGGTCTAGTTACGCCTCAGAGAGCTAATTGCTTGAAAAACCTCATTTAAGATACACTGCAATTTTTTTTGCGCTGCACAGTTTTTGAGCTATTGTTAAAAAAAGTCCTATTTTTACTATGTACCCCCTCCAGCCCCCTAAATTTTGACATCAATTGACAGAAAAAAAAAATCGAATTTAAACCATTTACATGCTGGTGTAATTGAATCTTTCTTCAGTTACCATAAACAGCTATGGATAAGATTTAACCTCAAGTAACATTTTTTGTGTCATTTTTGATCAATGTAGATGTGATGACATTTACGATGAAACATTTATTTTACTACGGGTCTATGGTTTTGGCAATATAAAGACTTTACAACACAACTTTATTTCAATTATTATTGACGGCGAGTGAATTTTATTCGCACTTTTCCGACTTTTTTGTTTTTATAAAATAATCTTTAAGGAATAATTTTGAAAAACTTTGAAAAACTTTGATTCTCCAGGATAGGAACCTTGCAGAAAGACGGAAATGTCCTTATCAATTTAATTGCAACAAACTTATGGAAAATTTTGCTGGACTCTTTGGATCTACAAAAAATATTCCCCATTTATCTTTTCACTCATTGTCATGAATTGGTTAAGTTCACCACCTGCACAACAGAATAGACAGAGACCATCAAAAACTAGGCAGTAGCCCAAGAAACATATTAGTTGTCCCACTATCAGCCACCTCATTTCAACGGGTTGAACCGATGGAGAAAAGTACACGCTATTGACGCAGATTGAAGCAACCTTTAACTCCAAGCCTCTTTGTAAGCTAACAGATAATGACATGAATCTCTTTGCCATTGAATATCTTTTGATTGTGCAACCTGATCTCCAACACCTCAAAATAACCAGACTATCACGATGGCAATTAATGCAGCAGCTGTATCAACTTAGCTTAACTTCACTTAACACACGGTTCAGTTTTTACCAACAATGTGTCATAATAAAATATATGATAATTAAATTAATATTCATGTTTAATTTAAAATCGATACCAACGAATCAACTAATTGTGAATCAATTAAATATTTTCATATTTAAGCCATCACCAGGATTTTAGCTTTAAATTTCATAGTCTGTTTATATAATTTAACATTTCACTTTTTCTAAATCGACACGGTTATAATGTTTTTTCTATATATTTAATTAAATAAACGTTTTTATGTAATATAATTAATTTTGAAAATTAAAATAACATTTAGAGAAACTAATTTTTCAATATATCATTTTTTTCTGGGTTCAAATGTTTTTTTGTTTTCTCATAAAATCGACTGGGATAACCCAAACCTTCAAAATTGAAAAATATAATAATCAAAGCTTAATAATATGTTTAATATGTATCGTATAATAATTAATTTAATTAAACCATATTTTGTATTTCGTTTTTCTCTTTAGGGACTGAAAAAAAATTATTGGAATTGAAGTGATTTAGAAAATGCTTTTTGTACACATGAACTATATATATGCACATAGAATAAATATATATTTGTGTCAGTTTTGGTTACAATGTTTGGTTATAATAGGTTAAAATACGAGTAAATACCGTTAACTGCCGAAGTTT
The DNA here is from genome assembly GCA_963693315.1 of Diogma glabrata. Lineage (NCBI taxonomy): Eukaryota > Metazoa > Arthropoda > Insecta > Diptera > Cylindrotomidae > Diogma > Diogma glabrata. The sequence continues at coordinate 363,981,682 of OY856187.1, read as the reverse complement.
CCTTTGCATTCTGTGGAAGTTCTGTGAACTAATATTCAGTATTAAACGAGCATTAGCACGCATGATTAGCACGAATTCATATAATTTAAATTAGGTGAAAACTTGACTTTATTTTTTTCAGTGTACCTTATTTGTGGTTTTTTTAAGCGAGGCGAACATAGAGTCATAGAGTGACATGTAGACTACTAAGTCCTTTATTTTATGCCATCCTCATATTCAAGATCTGGAAATTTTGAAAAAAGCCGATAGCCTTGAATGATCTGCTATGTAGAAAACTTCTATCCCTAGATAGTTGATTCTAATATGCCACTTCGAAGCCCTGAGAGAGCCCAACGTTATCTCACAATGTGACGAACTGTTTCATTCTCTTCAAGACGAAAATGGCATGTTGCATTATTTTCTACTAAAAGCCGTAACATATATTTATTCACATGATTGCGACCTGTTAGTATAGTCTCACCTTTAGACTGCAGTCTGACCGTATCAGATTTAACAGAAATTCGTAGGTAATTTCCGGCTCAACTCTAGAGTGAACATTTTGGAGACCTGGAAGCCTTCTGTGTCACTCCAAAGGAAGCAGCTGTATAGTAAGAAAACCTGTTTGACTAGCGATCTTATCCTACCTTCGATATACCAATTGCTGGTTCAGAGCCTATGAACCTCCCTGCAGAGCTCTTCGCTAAATCATTAGATTTTTTGTTCCCAAAATTCACATTATGCCATGGTGTCCATATGATGTGATTAGTGATGTAAAAGTGTTTAATACTATTGTATAATACGCGGTATTATACGTAAAATACCGTATTGTCCAAAACGTAGTAAAATACAAGGTATTTTATTATAAAATTTTTTTCTATTGTGGTGGCGCGCGAATCAGTAATCTGCAATTTTATTGAGATTTCGCGTGGATTACTTGAAGAATTTATAACTGCAAAAATATATACTACTGGTTCTTGAATATATGAACGACACAGAAGAAATTAATGAGTTATTGCCCCTTGTTACTAACAGTTAGAAACGCATTCTTAGTGATTCGCAAATTTCTATGTCAACAAAAATGTTGTAATATCAACAGAACATAAATTTCAAACATCGAATGCTGCATCATTACTGTTCACCGTTATAGGGAATTTTTTTTATGCAGCAAATCAAAATTATGAGCCATGAACTCATTCCGTTCCACTCATTATGAGCTATGGACTGTCATTCAATTTTACATCTTTGAGTAGTCCTCTTTCTATACATTCAAATTGATTAACTAAAACACTCAAATCTCAAAACTCACATTTTGAAACCGATGGCAGCTATATTGATTGTTTAACTTAGTGGCAAAGAGTTTGTGGCTCTTCGGAATGTTGCATCGTGCCGCATATTCCACTGTAACAGAAAAATCTTTTTCAATCTGCAGCCTAACTCATACTGCAAGAAGTATTTGTCTTACAAATCAACGAGGCGTTATATTGTTTATGTGAAAAATCATAATTTAAATCTTCAACAGTTTACCGATGGGAAATGATAAATCTTCAATTTAAATAAAAACATTAATACAATAACTCGGCGCGAATGAAAGTGATTAATATTGAAACCAAGCAGAATCACATGAATAAATAGATCTTACTAGCATTGGTTTAAGAAATATAAATAAAGATAACGATAAGAAATCCATCGGGGCAGTTATTTAGAAGAAAATGAATTAGTTGTGATTGAAAATGGTGATGGAAGTAATTTTTTGTTGTTATACCACTAAGGTACACTACTCGGCTATTGCACTTTTGTACAGAATATACGGTATTTTATTTTGTATTATACAATGTATAATACGCTGTATTATACAAAAAAAATAAAATGCCGTATTTTAACATCTCTAGATGTGATATCCTGTTCTTGAACCCGAGATAATTCAAGAACCGAGAACATTTTTTCACTATTTTGGACTAAAAAATGTAGTTTCCTGAGCTTTAAGGGCAGCCTGGCTATCAGTAAAAATATTAATGACATATCCAGACCACTTAGGCATCGTTTTTCGTCTCGATGCTGCATTTATGGCAAATACCTCAGCTTCAAAGACTGTGCAGTATTCACCAAGTGGAAATTGCAGCCAAAGATCTTCATTACTGAAGTAGAGCGCAGCTTTTACATAATTTTCTTGTAAGAGATCTATCTGTGTAGATTTTCAACGTGTTGGACGTACAGTACAAAAGCAATAGCAAGTCTTTTTGTAGCCTTAAGAGCCTTTATTCTTACAAATATATGCAAGGAAAGAAGTCCCTAATAAAACCTGCAGTCTTGCTCTAGTCTTTGTCAAAAAAAGCAAAAGTGATATATAGTAAGTACGCTTTTGTACCTCCTCCCAGTTTTTTACCGCATTCCCAACAAAAGTTTTCAAAGGCCAAGCAAAAGACAAATATCTGAGAGTAGGTCTGACAACTAATTTATACAGCCTGTAGACCATTCAAGCCCTATTTGCCCTACAAAGCCCTTTTAAACAGAACTCGAGTTCGGTTGGGCATTTAGTCTCAACATGAACAGCTCAACTGAGCTCACTTCGAGCTTATCGAAAGTAACACTAAGACACTTCACACTATCTTGGAGTGTTGATGTGTTATTACTATTGATTGAAGGAAAAGTGAAGCTGTTTAGTTTCCTTCTGTTGATGAACGCAACGAGCATGTGTTTTAGAAACATTGATCGAGAGACCATTCATCTGACTCCAAGTGTTGGCATTTCCAGGGCGTTCTGCATTTTATGCAGATATACCCCATATTGGAGATACCCTTCCTTTACTAAAATCATTGGTATAGACGTATGAAGTTTGGTCCTTTATCATTTATTTCAATTAGAAGCTCGTCTACCATCATGTTCCACAGCAGAGAGGTAGAGCGCCTCTTTAATGACATCCACGCTTCATACATACCTGAGTTGTGGTGTTGTCCTTTGTGTCAATAAACGAAGATTGATTTTCCAGCGCTCTTTGTATCCTCCTATGGATGACAGCCAAGAATGACAGCTTTTTCAGAGATAGTCTCTTCAGATTGCTCAGCGGGGTTTATTCAGAAAGAAATGTATCGATTTTAGAAAATATGAGGAAAGACTGATTGGTCTGAAGTTTCTTGCCTAGTAATAGTTGATTTTCATGGTTTTGTAATAAAGACGACTCTCACGTTTCTCCAGGCTTGTGGTATAAAGCATAGAGCTATGCAGGCCACGAGAATCGTTAAGAGCCTATCTCCTATTATGTTCATTGTCCAGAAACTGTTGTACCATAAAAGGTCAAACTCTGTTAGGATCTGAAAATTTGTATGGTTCAAATAAGTTGATAGAAAAGACATGGCCTCGTACGATAAAACTTATAACAGTCCTTTACAAACTCTATTTGCCATTATCCACTCCATTCGGTTAGGTTTTCTCTATTTTCGATAGCTGCCGTCTGGGCCCGCAAATACACAGTCAGGAAATTGGTGTTGGAGGAGTGTTGTATAAGCTGCTTCCTTTGAATAAGTGTGAGTATCATTGGATAATTTAAGATTATTCAGTCACATTAAAACATCCTTTTTAAAATCCCTCATTAGTGTAGCACCGTCTGTGATGGTCTTAATCGCCTCAAATGACTTCTCGTAAAACTCGTAAAACGAGCCATATATGCCTTCCTTAACTATACAGTGTTCAATACACTTCATTAGAAGTTTTTAAGGCTCTGTTCAGAAGATTCTTGGACCGAGGTTTTTGTTCCGCCAGACTTACTTGTGTGTACCTCAGTGCCTTGTTTCGCAGCACGAGCGCTCAAAATTCAAGAGTAACAGATCGTTAAGCTGATGAACGGCCTGATCAATAGCCTGGATCTTGTAAATGCTTCCCCACAAAGCACGAGAGTCCATCCAGTCCGTCTGCCGTTGATTTCAGTAGACGCTCCAGCTACTGATGACTTCTAGAAGAGACTTGAAGCTTAGAGTGGTGTCTATGGTTAATAAAATTGTGCTCTCCTCCGAGATTTAGAATTTCCAAATTAGTATAGTAGCAGCCAAGTACTCTAAAAGAGACTGACTTCTGCTGTTGTTATTGATGCTTCCCAAGCCCAAGTGATGTGAATTGGCGTTAAAGTCGACTATGATATTCAGATTTTGATTGTTGGTATCGTCAACCACGCGCACCAACTCTGACGTTGAGGGGGTGACAAATAGAGTCGTAAGGAAGATAGGCAGATACAATGTGAAGCCGCCTTTTTTCTGGTTTGAGGTTCTGGTTTTGTCAAGATCCCAGCCCTTTATGGAAAGACAGGATATTCTGTTTTTAAGGATGTAGAGTTTCTGAATTATTAATATTGTTATGTACAACTTTTTAGTAAGTGAAACCATTGATTTTATGACCCACTTATGCTATGTTGCAGATTAATTTGTTGAAACTCCAGCTTGTTCACTACCATCATAACAGTGATAAAGTTTATGTCCTTAAGCCCGATCCAATAATTTTTACATCTACTGAACAGCACATGAAGCAAGTTTCGCTTTCCGATAGGATATTGCTTTCGCACTATCTTCATCGAAAAGAATGTACAGTAGGTTTCCGTCGACAGAGGTTTTATCCTTAGTTATTTTCTTCCTCCATACCCTCGGACCCTCCATTTGGATCTGCCCAAGCTATTGGATCTTAAAGCTGTAACAAACCTTTATTGCTGAAAACCTTGCTCCTTTCCGTAGAATTCAGCCTAAAATTTTCTCAATCTATCAGTTCATGCCCTCTTGTTCGGAACCATCGTCGTCGTCGACTTCGATGGAATATTTGAGACATTATCACTCGAAGAATTTCCGCTTTTGTTTTTCAAGACCTCAAGGTGAGTCGTGTCGTCGTCCCGTTCTAAAGGATTTGAACTGACTTACAGGTAGCCTTTTTGTAGCCTATACATCCTCTTATCCAAGGAAAATGTTATTGCAGAAAGACCACTAGAGTTAGTAGTCTGCTCTGCAATACTTGTTTGCTGTGTGGAGTAAGCCTTAGTTTTTCCCTTTTCCTTCACACTAAGTCACAGACATTTTTCCTCTCCTTTTTTCCAACTGTTACCGTGATCTGTGATCCTGCATCCCCACCCATTAGCTGACAGCCGATTCCAGTTGCATCAGATGGAGACTTTCCAGAGGCATCTTTAAATATCCACACTGAAAAAAATATGTTCTATTTTCAATCGAAATGGAGGAGTTCAATCAAACCGTTGTGCAGATATGGCGAATAAAACTACGAAATTGTTTCAACACCAGTTTAGTTATAGAACGATGTAGTTGAGACAATCACACGTAATATTTATGTGAAAATAAAATATAGTTCAATAAATTTCAAACACTGCAATTTTAAAATGAAAAATTCATGATATAAGACCAAAGAAAATTTTTGAATTGAAAACTTCTTTGGGCTTAAATATAAAACAAATATTATAATAGAGTGAGATAAATTGTAATCATTTCTTATTTTCTTGATTTATAATTTATTTTTTTATTGAATTTGATTTTTTTTTCGGTTTAAGCGTGGTGTATAAGTGTGCTATAGTAAGTATAAATTTAGTTGTAGTTTTAAGTAAAATAAAAAAAATTATTTTTGTCATATTTGATTTGTGTGTTTTTCTTTATACTTTTAATTAAAGAAAACGCAATTGATAGTACATACGAATAACCTAAGTATTGTTGAAATTATTGATAATATATTACAAATAATTTTATTCTCGTTCTCGTGATTCATATTTTGTTTTTACTTTTTTATTGACTTTGATGATTTTCTCAATTAATAACAGTGTGTAAGTGTAGTAAAGTAAGTAAAGATTTTGTTGTATTTAGACGATAAAAACGCAACTATTTCACAGTTTTAGGCTTTCACTTCTGTCAGCAGTCCTTAAACTGCCTTCTTTTTTCTGCATGGAAATAGTTTTTAACTTTATTCAACTACTGTTATATTGGATGCAACACTTTATATTTTTCATAAACCTCATTCTGTTGTCAGAAAAATGATAACGTGTAGTAGTCCTAATCACCCTGACATTGTTGCAAATATTTTTTCTGTGTTTGAATAATAAACTGCCAACTTTGAGATGAGTTTGTGATTACTTAAATTATTTTTTCAGTGCAAGAGCCTTGTGTGACATGACCCGAAGGTTTTAACTAGGTTTCGTAGTATAAGTGGAGTAACTACAGCTTTTTTGAGGTTTTATCTCTGTGTACGCATTTGCCGTCCACAGAGTTCAGTGTTAATGTGTTTATATGTCGTAATGTTATTTTGTGTATTTATTATTTTTTGTTTGTAGCTTTATCTATATTTGTTCCACAAAAAGGGCCATAAAGATGGTAGAGCCAATCAGACCCGCTTTACTTACTGAGGCCTGACTTGTGCTCCGTTAGCAACTGCTGAAAATTACCATCACAGACCCAGACACAGCTGCACTGAAAGAAATAATCGGAGATATCAACAAAAAATAACAGTTAATTTTACGTAAAATATTGTAGGATTCCAGCCAACGATACGCCTCGTAAATCAAACAAATTTAAAAACGTTGTTTTTACAAGTTTTCGAGTTCCCAAATAAACGTAAAAAGAAATTGGGATTTGTAAAAAGATTTACAAATCCTTTAGTAGAAATTAAGATTTGGATGTAAAGTTTACGACCCACAATAGCTAAATAAACAAATTTCATTCGTAAAATTTACGACCCACAATAGCTAAATGAACAAATTTTATTCGTAAAATTTACGAAACGACTTTGTTGATTTTGCAATTATAATTACCAACTTACAAATCTGGTATGTAAATATTCAGAACTTCTTGTAAAGTTCACAATTTCAGCACGTGGAATTTTTAGAATCATCTGCAAAATGTACAAAATTCACTGTACAATTTAAGAAATATAATCGTAAAATTAACAACTCGTCCCTAAAATATTCGGAACATAAATGTAAAACTTACGAAGCATCACTCCAATTTAACAGTTGTAGTTGGTAAACCTAAGACAATTATTCGTTGATTTCACAGAACCAGTTGTAAGATGTGCGATTTTTTTTAAAAACAGTTTACAATTTGTAGTTGTAAAATTATATATATATATATATATATATAGGGTAGCGAAATCCGAAATTCGACGTCCACGCCGTGCTGCCTGGGTAATGCTGACAGAATTAGGTTGGTGTATTGGAGACAAGCAGAGTAAAAACTGCTTAGTCAATGACGCTACATCACGGCGAATTGGCGCCTTAAAACCAATGTGACTCAAGCGTCTGTTCTCCATGTCAGGGGCGGCTTGGAGCGGGCGTCTGTCTTGAATCAAGCGGCTCGCTATATAAACGTGTAAAAAGGTTGTTTCTGGTGACCTTAATATGCAGAACGGACCCATTCACGACAATTTGGGTTGGGCCTAAGGTTAACACCCTAACCCCGGAAAAAAACTCATATGTTAAATTTGGTTATCAAAAAAAGAATAACAGACCCGGACAAAAAAACACAATTTTACCTGGACGTGAAAAAGGACCAGACTACCGAATCGGAACGTGGAACGTGCGCAGCCTGAGCGCTCCTGATGCTCTTATAAGTCTGGAAACAGAGGCTGAGAGGTATAGGATGGATATTATTGCTCTACAAGAAATTAGACAGCCGATAATCGGAAAACAAGATTTAGATAGTCACTCTCTATATTGTAGTGGTCATCCTTCCCGAAGAGAATTTGGTACTGGCTTTCTTGTTGGTGCACGCATACAAGAAGCCGTGATGAAATTCATCCCGGTCAGTGAGAGGATCTGCTACCTACGTGTACGTGGTACATATAACAATATTTCTCTTATTGCCGTGCATGCACCTACTGAAGCTAAGACCGTCGACGAGAAGGATAATTTCTACATAGCACTGGAAGAGGTTATGAAACAAACACCAACACGCGACTTCATTATGGTTCTTGGTGACTTTAATGGACAGGTTGGAAGAGATATCTCTTATGGAAATGTGGTAGGTCCCAACAGCCTGCATTCGAATTCGAATGATAATGGTGAGAGAATGACTGAGTTTGCATTATCAAATAATTTGAGAATTGCCAGTACGTTCTTTCCGCATCGATCGATTCATAAACAGACTTGGGTCTCACCGAATGGAAACACTCGAAATCAAATTGATCACGTTCTAGTAACAGCAGGTTTCTTTTCGAGCGTTCGGGATGTGCGATCCTTTAGAGGTGCATACATCGGAAGTGATCACTTCCTTGTATGTGCAACGATAAGGTTCCACTTCCCAAATCCAGGCATTCCAAAATTCAATCAACGGAAACGTTTTAACATCTCATCATTAAAGAATGCTGAAACAGAAGAGAGATATCAAATCCATATTGCCGAAACATTGGAGAAATCAGAAACCATTAATGGAGACGTCGATAAGTCATGGTATTTGCTCAAAGATGCTGTTTTAAGCGCTGCTGAGGGAATACTTGGACGACCACAGAACCACTCCGAGAAGCCATGGATGGATCAAGCATGCCTTGACGCTATTCAATACAAAAGAGATTGCTATCTAAAGTGTCTACAAGGACGCAACACCAGGTCCACGAAGGAAAACTATAAACTGGCAAGACAAGCCGTTACAAAGCTATGTAGACGAGCGAAGAGAGAATGGTGGAAGAGACAGTGTGAGGAGATTGAAAGCTTCAATAAGGAACATCAATCGCGTAACTTCTTTCAACAGGTTAAAACCTTAAAGAAGGGCCCTCAAACTAGATCAACTGCTATTCAAAATGAAGATGGGGAGCTACATGTAGACCTTAAAAATATTTTAGATACTTGGGCCGCTTATTTTGAGAATCTTCTCAACTTAAGTGACCAGCAACAAGTCGGACGACGAGCAAAGCTTATTCGTGCGTCAAAGGTACATGTAGACGAACCCACCAAAGAGGAATTCGATGCGGCGCTGTCAAAACTAAAATGCAATAAAGCACCTGGTATCGACGATATAACATCCGAAATGATTGTACATGGTGGCGAAACTCTATCCTTAAGATTGTTTGAACTTGTTCAAATGATCTGGCGGACTGAAACCATGCCACAGGACTGGAACACAGCTATGCTGATACCAATCCATAAAAAAGGTAATCGCCTACAATGTGCAAACTACAGAGGAATCGCTCTCCTCTGCACAGCATATAAGATCTTTTCCTACATTTTGCTATCCAAAATCAATCCTTTTGCTGAACAACTGTTTGGAGAATATCAGTGTGGCTTCCGGCGGGGCCGAGGTACCACCGATGCACTTTTCTCGATAAGGATGATTTTGGAAAAGTGTCGAGAGTTCAACATACCTGTGCACCAACTTTTCATTGATTTCAGGCAGGCCTACGACTCTCTCGAACGAGAGACTCTATGGTCTGCTCTGGTGTCGATGGGAATTCCTGGTAAACTGGTATCACTATGCAAAATGACAGTACAGAACTCTCAATGCTGTGTACGAGTAGAGAACGAAATATCAAAGTTTTTTAAAGTCGACTCCGGTTTAAGACAAGGTGATGCTATCTCTCCTATACTTTTTAACCTAGCCTTGGAATATGTGTGCCGTCAAAAGAAACTACCGACTAATAACAATATCTTGTCAATAAACTCAGTACAGATGATTGCTTACGCTGATGATGTTGTCATCCTCGGCCGAAGTGAAGCTGTTATGAGTGAGACTTTCAAGTCGCTTGAGAGTGGTGCTAGGAAAATTGGTCTGCAAATTAACTACAATAAAACCAAACATATGAATGTTTCAAGAGAGGCTGAGAAGAAAGATTTGATGTGCGGCGATGAACGAATTGAGGGAGTTGAATCTTTTAAATATTTGGGATCAATGCTTGACTCAAACAACAGCATACTTACAGATATTAAAGCTCGAATCGCTGCAGGTAATCGAACTTTCTACTCAATTAAACCTCTCCTTGGATCACCGTATGTATCAACTAACACCAAGCTCAAGTTATACAAGACATTGATTAGACCGGTTGTGATGTATGGGTCACAAACGTGGACCCTTACACAAAATGACGAATCGCATTTATCTGTATTTGAGCGTAAGATCCTACGCTACATATTTGGTCCACTTAAGACAGACGATGGGGAGTATAGAACCCGGTATAACTTTGAGATCAGAGACCTTCTTGAGGGTCCTGATATAATAGGTTGTATCCGTTCTAGTAGGATTGCTTGGTTTGGGCATGTTCTACGAGCCGATTCACAGTCTGGAATGATTAGAAAAATGTACGTTAGTACCCCAGGGAGTGGTAGACCGCGAGGTAGACCACGACTACAATGGGAGACTGACGTAATAAACGACCTTAAAAAAATCGGCTGCCATGGTAATTATGTCGCTGTTGCGAATGACCGTGGTGAATATTCAAAGCTGATTAACCTGGCAACGCTCCTACATGGAGCATGAACGCCTTTAAAAAAAAAAAAAAATATATATATATATATATATTAAGCTTGCCAGATTTTTTTTTGGAGGTATTCCGGGCCGGAAAAACCGGGCGGTTTTTTTATAAATCCGGGCAAAATCCGGGCGACAAGTGTCAAAATTTCCATTTGAAAAGCCGGGCGAAATCCGGGCGAAATACAAAATTTTTAAAAATCGGACAGAAAAGAAGAAAACAAAAAGACTATATTTTTTTCATAAATAACCTTTGAAAACTTTTTATTGCTTTGAAATGTTGAAATATATTTTGTTAATAATATTTTTAATTCTGTTTATTACAGAAAGAATTCTATTCTTAAATTGTCAACATTGTATTCAATCAATCTCCATCGAAGTCGATGACTGTCCACTCTCTTGAGTACCAAACAAACTATCAGCTCTCATTTTGTATTTTTCACTTCCAGCAACTTTTTGGAGAAAACCAGCGTTTTCTTTTATTTTTGTATAAAACTCTGGACATGTCTCCAGTTGAATTTTACCATCAATTGTGCCTGAACGTTTACCAGTGTCAATTTGCCTTTTTCTTTTGTCCAAATGTCATTGATGTGAGAAAATACGCGCTCAGTTGTCGTATTGGCCGCTGGGATAACTAAACTAAACTCCTCGATTTGCAGCAAACGATTGAACGAACGAGAGCACAATATATAAATTATAAAACGTTGAAATGATGTCAATTGTTTATATATTTTCATATAAAACATTGAAAATAACACGATTTAACATGTGAAACATATTTGAATAAGAAAGATACAGATTATTGAAATTTTGACTATAAAACGAATTAATATTATATATATATTTTTTTCAATGAACAAATGTTAGAAAAATCCGGGCGATTTCCGGTTTTTGTTTAGAAATCCGGGCGTCCGAACCGGGCGATTTTTCAGCCAAGTTTTACCAAAAAAAGCCGGGCGAGTCCGGCTTAAGCCGGGCGATCTGGCAAGCTTAATATATATATATATATAATATATATATATATATATATATATATATATATATATATATTATATATATATATATATATATATATATATATATATATATATATATATATCTATATCTATATATATATATATATATATATATATATATATATATATATATATATATATATATATATATATATATATATATATATATATATTATATTATATATATATATATATATATATATATATATATATATATATATATATATATATATATATATATATATATATATATATACACATGTGTGTGTGTGTGTATTTATATATTTAAATATGTTAGGGTTAAATGATTAAAAAACGAGAGTTATAATACTTCATTTGTTTATTTGAGAATAATTCAAAACTAATTTCTATACATTAGTAAAACTTATTTAAACGAATTTAAAAACTATTATGTTCAACAAAAATACTTTGTATCAAAAATATATCAACTGCGTTTGTTTATTTTAAAATATTTCGTCTTTAATAATTAGAAATAAAAAAAAACATTAAATTTCATAAAATAAGAGAAAAAAATATGGATTTTTAATCTATGACAATATAATATATAAGTAAATTAAAGGTCTCCAAATGGGCTCACCACTAGCTCCAATCTTGGCGGATTTGATATTAGAGGATCTATTGGATGAATCTATAACAAAATTAAATATTACACCATCTTTTATAAAAAAATATGTAGATGACCTAATTTGTAGCATTCCAGAAAATTCGATTGACGAAGTCTTGTCTGTTTTCAACGCATACAACACAAACATAAAATTTACATTCGAAAAAGCAACTAACAACCAAATACCTATCTAGATATGCTTTTAATCAAAAATGAAAACAAAATAATCACTAAGTGGTATAGAAGAAACGTCGTCCAATCGAATACTTAATTATCATTCATCACATCCACATTCTCACAAAATAAATGTAGCAAAAAATCTTGCCAACAGAATCTTCAATTTGAGTGACAAAATGTTCATTTCGGAAAGCATAAACAAAACAACCGAAATTCTCACTAAAAATAATTATCCCAATCAAATAATTAACAAAATCATACATGAAATCAAACACAAATTTCTCAATAAAAATAATCCAAATCCTAATCCCTCTACAGTACCTATCCACACTAATACATCACAAAATCAGGTTACTACAAATATTAATTCTCCTTAAAATAACATTTACACTAGTCTACAATATATCCCTAGCATCACCGAAAATATCAAGCGAACGATCACTAGTTCTAATCCAAACATCAGAATTGCATTAAAACCACACAAAACACTAAATAAAACAACTTTTAATAACAACAAACAAAAACTTGAAAACATGCAAAAATCTAACGTCATATATAAACTGCAATGTGAACAATGTCCGATCTCATATATTGGTGAGACTAGTAAGAGACAAGAAAAAAGAATCTCTGGGCATTTATATGACTTAAATAATGCACACAAAGACACCGGAAAAACAGGATTACTACTACACACAATAGACACGGGACACATTTTTAATTATGACAATCCATCCATCATTGATAATGAGAAAAATAGAGAAAAGAGAAGACATTTAGAATTAACATATATTCTTTTAAATAGCCCCAATACATGCAATATTAAAAGTGACGTAAACATGTGTACTTGTGACCGTCAACTAATATTACGAACTCCTTCAATTCCCATTTTTCGCCGATTGCCGCCAGTAAAAGTGGTTGAAGTTTTAAATTTTCGGTATTACATATTGCGACCAGTTCATTATTTTTTATGGGGATGTCAGAAACACTGGATATAATTTTTACAAACCATGTTTGACTATCTTTTATGTTAGCTTTTCCATATTTTACATTCCCTGTACTTAGTGATTTGTTTTTAACAGAGGGTGGTACCAAACTTGATAGCAGGTAAAGCAGCTGGAGATAATATGAATCTGTAAGTGAAGTAAACATTTTTTTTATTTGCAGTTTAGTAGTGAATTCTTTTCTACTTGTTTGGTACAAGTTTCAAAACCGAATTATCGAAGTTTGTATATTTTGTATCGCATTTTTCACAAAAAATACAAATTCCGAAAATCAGGTTTTAGAACTTGTACGCAACAAGTAGAAAAGACAGTACCATCTATACAACATAGAAAAGATTTCTCTATAAATGTTACGATGAACTACCACAGGAACTAACAATGTTATTTAGGTTTAAATAAAATGACAATTTACCTGAATTAGTTTCAAGTTTTTTTTCATCACCTCTCCTAGATTTGTAGATGCTAGTTTTTGCTTTATGTGGCTCTTCAGAATAAGTGGGATATGATTTAAAAAAATGTCCCATTTTGAATATATACTTTTTGAGCTAGGGTACAGCGTTAAAAAATCTATTTCAACCTAAAAATAAAAGAAAGCTAGTTCTTATAAATATACGTTATTAAATTTGTTATGATTGTATATCTGTACCAGATCAGGCATATAAATGTGTTTTAATAAAGGCCATTTTTTGAATAGATTCATCATAGATTTGTCTGAATTTTCCATATATTCCGATACTCTGCATGGAGATGATTTGGTCCATTTTTCCAAAACTAAATTCCATGGGGTTCTTAAATTTTTCAGTTCCGTTTTCAATATCAAGAACTCCTTTTGATCTATATTTCCTTTTAAAAATATTTGACTGATTATACTGTTTTAATTTTTTTTACCTGATGGTGTTTTAATATAACTTTCAAAGGTGGGTTTGCTTGGTGTCCTAAAATATTTCAGTTTTTTCCTGTTCTCGTAATCAAATTTGTTGTACAGCTTTCCATTTGGTGATTTTGTGCCAGCGGTTGATGATTTGTGTCGAATGGTGTAATAAGTTTTCTGAAATCAAATTTAAAAAATTATTTTTAATGTTTTGATATTCTTAGTTTACACTTACTGCACTTTCGTTAGGAAAACAAAGCACTATCTCATCTGCCAAGCCTTTAATCTGTTTAGATGTTGGTTTCAAATTCAGCTCTTTTAAGTAAAAATCCACTATCATGGAGCAGAAAAGGGTATAAGTTTAGTTTACTTACGCTTTCTGCTTCCTCCTTATGTTCCGTTTGAAGTTATCCTAAATAGTATTCAAACAATATTTTTTGGCCCAACTTTGTTTTGTAAAAATTAAGTAAGTTGATGTGCTCCGGTTTTAAATCAACCAATCCTTTATAGAATGCTTCTTTATCTAAAAATTCACGTGCTAGACGGTAAATCAACAAAATTAATTGTACATTATAAACCAAGGTTTATATATATATATATATATATATATATATATATATATATATATATATATATATATATATATATATATATATATATATATATATATATATATATATGTATATATATATATATATATATATATATATATATATATATATATATATATATATATATATATATTCATATATATATATATATTTATATATATATATATATATATATATATATATATATATATATATATATATATATATATATATATATATATATATATATATATATATATATATATATATATATATATATATATATATATATATATATATATATATATATATATATATATGTATATATATATATATATATATATATATATATATATATATATATATATATATATATATATATATATATATATATATATATATATTTATATATATATATATATATATATATATATATAAACTAAGGTATGAATATATGTGAATCACTCACCTTGTATTATCTGATGTAATTCAGCCAAAATAATATTTATCAAAAAACTTTTCACAATTTCACTAACTTTTTTTTTTTATTTTCCATGTCCTTACACAACGCTTTAAGTGAAATAGAACCACACTAAGCATCCATACCAAAATACATATGGTAACGAAAGGATTTTACAAAACAAATTTGAATTTATTACGAAATATATTGTAAAATTTAATGAATTACTTGTACAAATTACATAAACTTTTGTATTGTTTACAAGTTACACAAAGTTATGTAAATTTTACGAAAAAATTTCGGTAAATTATCAATTTTATTTGTATATCTGAAATATTAGCATAATTATAGTTGTAAAGCTAACAAATATGTCCAGTATTAGTTACTACTTATTTTGTAAGTGCAGCAATGCATAAAAAGGGAATCTTTTACAATCCATATTTGTAGTTTCATTATCAAAACATTTTGTAAACATTTTCTGCTATGGTTCGTTATTATTACAAATCAATAACGTAAATTTCAATTTATATGAAAGGTAAAGTTACGAATCTGCATTTTGTTGGATTAACATTCGATTTGTATTCTTTACAATTAAAGGCATTACCAAGAAGGTGTAAACCTTACAAAAATTATGTAAAGATTACAATTTTTCCTTTACGCAAAAAAAATTGTAAAAAAACCCAAATTATTTTTTTGAGTGTGACACACCACCGAATTAAGTGAAAGTGTATGGTTCGGGGTTTTTATTTGTTATCCGTGGCTCTGCTGATGTTGTTTACAAGGATTATACTCCTTTTTGATTTCGGGTATAATCTTACTTGCCACGTTTGTGCTCTTCATGACGCTTGCGAAATATTGTTTACTTCGGGAATTACAGCTACGTTTTAAATATGGAATATTTGCTATTTCCTTTACAATATTTTACTTCACAGTTTGATATTAATCATGAAATCCACTTGACTTCTGTTGAATAGGGAAGAAGAAGAAAAGAAGTGTGACGTGGCTTATTTTATCACCAATCTAACATAGCTTCTTCTTTCTCCGGGTTGTAAGTGCACATTAAATAAACGGCGATCGTTCTTGCTCTCGTTTTCTACGCTCTCGTGTAATACTAAATCACATGTCACTGCCAGAAAAAAATAATTTGGTGCTTAACAATAAATAAGCCGAAATAAGACGATTCCTACATCCTTAAAACTGTACATCAATCATCTTCTAGTTATAAGTTGCTAACAAAAATTAAGAAAGCTAGCATATTGAACTGTTGCAGATTATTGCAAAACAACTTTTTGAATTGTATAGTTAAGTTGTTTGATAATTAAAAGTATAATACTGTGTGTGCTTGACAGCATTTTTGGAATGATTAAAATATTAATATCTTTTTTTGAAGTAAATTAAATAAATTCTGTTAAAATATCTTATCACTTTTGAAATTTTCAAACCGAATCTAAAAATCAGTATCCTGTCCTGTCTCAAACTTTTGTTTTATGTGCCTGGCGACCTTTAATTTACTAAATTTGTTATTTGTAATTTGGTAAGGCAGCATATGGGCTATTATTTTGAAAACGTACATCGAAAAAAAAACAACTATTTTTTAAAAATCTGAAATTTTGATATTTTGTTGGTATTGACGAAAGGAAAAAAGTGATTTCTGCCTTAATTTTTTGTGTACTCTGAATCGGAGTTATGCGCGGTTGAATTTTGAGGCTTTTTCACGTAGTTTTTGGTAATGGTGGCAATGTTTTGTGAATAGGTGCCACAAATTTCATCCGACTTACGTATATTTTTGCAAGTAAAAAGGAAAATAATTGAATAATTGAAATAAGTAAGTTTAAAATTAATAACTTTCCTCTTTTCCGCTAGGCGGCGCGTAAAACCTTGGTTTACTTCAAAGCTCATATCTCAAAAAGTGGGCTTTTTTTTTTTTGTTTTTCACAAATTTTAAAGTAAACATATGCAGCTATGAAATTGAGAAATAAAAAGTCAGCAATTCAATATGGATTTTTTCTTACGATTTTTTAAAGTTTGGTATATGAAAAATTCACCTGTGTTTTTTTATTAAGTTAATAATCCTGTACTAAATGTGGATCTAATAAATTAAACATTTCATATTTTAACACCTGCAATAAATTTGAACCATTTTTTGTGTATTTCTGATTGAGAAACAGGCTTTTATTCAGAATAAGAATTGGAGATCCCAATGATCGAAGATTTTGTTATAATTTCAACATCACCAACACTAACATTAGAAAAAAACATTAAAAAAAATATTTTTCCTATAAACATTACAATTTAATCAATATTATAAATAAATACATTAAAAAATTAATTTATATATTTTTTTTGCCTTTAAATTGAATTTATTGAATTATTGAATAATTTATAATTGAATAATTGAATAATTATAATTGAATAATTAATAATTTATATTGAATTTATTGAATTTATGATCATCAGAAAAAGAAAACATTTTGGCAATTATTTTATCGGGTGTAGTGTTATCCGGTAAAAAACAGTGGAATCCTTGAGTTCTTTGTTTTCTTCCAAGAAAATTTCGTAGATGTCGGTGAGGGTCCATAACACCAACCGCTTTGATTTCTTAATTTTTGTCGATCCTTCTGTAATAGTAACAACATCTTTAAGGCCAGGCATTGTTCTACTAATTTCCTCTGATAAGAAGTATGTTTGAATTTGTTTTACTATATTTTGTGACAAACTGTGCACTTGTTTGCTTTGAGGCCAACTGTAAGGACCTACTGTTTCCAACAGATCCATGGCGAATTCTACCAGTCGTCTTGATGCATTAAATTCATCCTGGATACGTTGATTTGATCAAAATTTACATGGTAGAGTTGTCAACAAAAACACTTGTTTTGATTTAGAGCCGGCATCTTTAAACTCTTTTTTAAGGTTCATAAGCCATGATGTATATTCAAATTCCTCGTTTGGTGATAACACTTTAACTGAATCTACTTGAAATAATCTTTGACTTATTGCCGATGTGACACTTGCAATTTTTTTATAACTTCCTGTTGTAATACGATTTTGTTTGATAGGAGATTCGGCTAACCTTCCAAGAACATTGTTAATATCTTCTAAAATGTCATTAAGTAGTTCAGGAACTGGTGGAGATATAGTATCAACCGAAACTGGTGATGGATCTAAAGATACTGGAGGTGTTTGAATATTTTCGTTCGTTGGAACATTTTCAACATTCTGATTTATAGAAATAATTTCACTATCGATAGTTTCCGAACATGAAAGCTGCTGTATAGAAAATATTAGTTGCATATGAATTTTTATTCATTTCAATAAAATAATTAAATTTACCTTATTTTTATAGATATAAGTGCGACATGTTTCACATATAAACTGGTCATCACGCAAAGTAAAATTTAGGGTCGCAGCTTTTTGAATAACAGCTGGTGTGACCAGTTTCACATTTTTTGATGTCCGCTGATGATTTTTGAGACCGTACAAGTTACAGCACAATTTGAAAGGCATTTCTATTATTATCTTTTCTAAACGTTATGTCTTCTAAATATTTTGGAATATAATTGATTATAAGGCAATCCAATCAATATATATATAATATACCCTTGAAATAGTTTTGACATAGGTAGAATCAGGTTAAATTAGGTAGGTACAATTTAATATATTTTGATTGGATGCAAGTATAATTTGGTCAAAAACCGTTTGTGGGCGTCATTAGAAATTTTAAATGTTAAAATTATGAGCCTCTAATGAGATTTTAATTAGTAAAAAGGGGCTGAATAGACATTTTTTAAAATGAATAAACATTTTACACACCCTTTTAATAATTTAAATTCCTTTATTTTACCTCTTAACTTAAATTAATTTTTAATAAGTTTTTAACCATTTAACCGCACAGAAAATGGTTCAAATTTATTGCAGGTGTTAAAATATAAAATGTTTAATTTATTAGATCCACATTTAGTACAGGATTATTAACTTAATAAAAAAACACATGTGAATTTTTCATATACCAAACTTTAAAAAATCGTAAGAAAAAATCCATATTGAATTGCTGACTTTTTATTTCTCAATTTCATAGCTGCATATGTTTACTTTAAAATTTGTGAAAAAAAAAAGCCCACTTTTTGAGATATGAGCTTTGAAGTAAACCAAGGTTTTACGCGCCGCCTAGCGGAAAAGAGGAAAGTTATTAATTTTAAACTTACTTATTTCAATTATTCAATTATTTTCCTTTTTACTTGCAAAAATATACGTAAGTCGGATGAAATTTGTGGCACCTATTCACAAAACATTGCCACCATTACCAAAAACTACGTGAAAAAGCCTCAAAATTCAACCGCGCATAACTCCGATTCAGAGTACACAAAAAATAAAAGCAGAAATCACTTTTTTCCTTTTGTCAATGCCAACAATATATCAAAATTTCAGATTTTTGTTGAAAAATCAACAAAAAAATGTACGTTTTCAAAATAATAGCCCATATACTAAATAGTATATGGGTAATAATTAGTAAAACAACGTCTTTTTTCACTTCAAAAACTTTATTTATTTTTAACACCAAATATTTTCTGTCTCTAAGAGACCTTCTTCTTGGGTTAATTGTTTTCTAAACTAAACACAATGATCTATTTATATACAAATACAAAACTATGGATCTTAAAGTAATTAAAGATAGTGGGTTTTTCCCATTGACAAGGATCGTGAATATGAAATTTAACAATTATATTATAAACAGGACAAATGAAGGCGTAACGGAGAAACAAAAAAAAATTTATAATTTAATTATTAGTGATTTTATGAATGAAGTGTTTTATGACGGTTTTTAATTTTGAAAAGGGGGCTGTAAACTGGACCTCTGTCGTTGTTGATTAAATCTTCTTCGTTTTCTTGTTGGATGTAGTAAGATTCTATTATCTCTAGCTTCCTGTTGTCGCGGACTGGGTGTAAAAGTTTTAAATTACTATTGTTGATTTTGTGGTCGTTATCTACGATGTGTTTGGCTACTGCTGATTTATCATAATTGACTTTCACGTTTATATGCTCCTTAAACCTTGTGATGATTTGTCTTTTAGAAGATCCAATATATTTCTTCCTACAACCTGAACAGCTGATCTCATATACTCCATTTTGGCAATGTTGTGGAATTTTATCTTTATTGCTGGTAAGTATAGAAGATAATTTTTGATCAGTTGTTGGTATTAGCTCTACTTTGTGGCGTTTAAATATGTTTTGAAGTTTAGTAGAGACTCGCGGATCAAAGCTAACCTTTTCTCTTTTTTTCCTTTCCGTGATTGATGTCAAAACTGTGGTATCTCGTAAAGTTTTTTTTCTTTTTGGCTTTCCTTATAAGGGTGTTTATATGGAGGCTATTAAATCCAATAATTTTGGCAATTCTTTTGATGTTTTCTTCCTCTTTTGAATAATTTATTGTGCTGAGTGGAATGAATATACTACTACATACTACAATATACTACAATATATACTACAATATACTACTACACTATACTTACTACATCCAACAAGAAAACGGAGAAGATTTAATCAACAACGACAGAGGTCCAGTTTACAGCCCCCTTTTCAAAATTAAAAACCGTCATAAAACACTTCATTCATAAAATCACTAATAATTAAATTATAAATTTTTTTTTTGTTTCTCCGTTACGCCTTCATTTGTCCTGTTTATAATATAATTGTTAAATTTCATATTCACGATCCTTGTCAATGGGAAAAACCCACTAACTTTAATTACTTTAAGATCCATAGTTTTGTATTTGTATATAAATAGATCATTGTGTTTAGTTTAGTTTAGTTTAGAAAACAATTAACCCAAGAAGAAGGTCTCTTAGAGACAGAAAATATTTGGTGTTAAAAATAAATAAAGTTTTTGAAGTGAAAAAAGATGTTGTTTTACTAATTATTATTATAATCGCTTCAAGTAGTTCAAACAAAAATTATTTAATTAATATATGGGTAGTTCCACAACATGGGAATTTTGGACGAACTACCCATATATATATATATATATATATATATATATATATATATATATATATATATATATATATATATATATATATATATATATATATATATATATATATATATATATATATATATATATATATATATATATATATATATATATATATATATATATATATATATATATATATATATATATATATATATATATATATTTTCTTAAGCTCAGATAAATGACTAGGTCAAGGACTACGTATTAAGCAAAAATAGAAATTCTGTAACATGCAATTTCTGAAAATTTGTGTCGTTTTTAAAATGAATGACAGAGCCACCTCAGAATCAGTTATATAAAGCATAAGATTTTCGCATTAAGCATTAAGTTTGAATTTTAAGTCCTGCTATTGTAAGTAGGAATACCTATTTGTTCTAAAAATTAACACGGTATTATACAGCCTGACATAATAAGTAGAACATATTATAAAGCCACTTTAAATTGAACGTACTAAATACCAAATGACATACACGCAGTACCATTGGTATTTTAAAGAGATTATTTTTCCTTACAAAAAAAGTTATAATAAATATCATGATAGTCTCCAACACTTAATTATAAACTAAAGTTTTAATTGTACTAAACTTGAGCCCAAGACACAATATTTCTTATGGTAGTGACCTCTAGTTTTAACTAGAATCTCTATGCACGTACTAAAAGTTTTGTATCACTTAAACTTAATTTTTTGTGTACTCTGAATCGGAGTTATGCGCGGTTGAATTTTGAGGCTTTTTCACGTAGTTTTTGGTAATGGTGGCAATGTTTTGTGAATAGGTGCCACAAATTTCATCCGACTTACGTATATTTTTGCAAGTAAAAAGGAAAATAATTGAATAATTGAAATAAGTAAGTTTAAAATTAATAACTTTCCTCTTTTCCGCTAGGCGGCGCGTAAAACCTTGGTTTACTTCAAAGCTCATATCTCAAAAAGTGGGCTTTTTTTTTTTTGTTTTTCACAAATTTTAAAGTAAACATATGCAGCTATGAAATTGAGAAATAAAAAGTCAGCAATTCAATATGGATTTTTTCTTACGATTTTTTAAAGTTTGGTATATGAAAAATTCACCTGTGTTTTTTTATTAAGTTAATAATCCTGTACTAAATGTGGATCTAATAAATTAAACATTTCATATTTTAACACCTGCAATAAATTTGAACCATTTTTTGTGTATTTCTGATTGAGAAACAGGCTTTTATTCAGAATAAGAATTGGAGATCCCAATGATCGAAGATTTTGTTATAATTTCAACATCACCAACACTAACATTAGAAAAAAACATTAAAAAAATATTTTTCCTATAAACATTACAATTTAATCAATATTATAAATAAATACATTAAAAAATTAATTTATATATTTTTTTTGCCTTTAAATTGAATTTATTGAATTATTGAATAATTTATAATTGAATAATTGAATAATTATAATTGAATAATTAATAATTTATATTGAATTTATTGAATTTATGATCATCAGAAAAAGAAAACATTTTGGCAATTATTTTATCGGGTGTAGTGTTATCCGGTAAAAAACAGTGGAATCCTTGAGTTCTTTGTTTTCTTCCAAGAAAATTTCGTAGATGTCGGTGAGGGTCCATAACACCAACCGCTTTGATTTCTTAATTTTTGTCGATCCTTCTGTAATAGTAACAACATCTTTAAGGCCAGGCATTGTTCTACTAATTTCCTCTGATAAGAAGTATGTTTGAATTTGTTTTACTATATTTTGTGACAAACTGTGCACTTGTTTGCTTTGAGGCCAACTGTAAGGACCTACTGTTTCCAACAGATCCATGGCGAATTCTACCAGTCGTCTTGATGCATTAAATTCATCCTGGATACGTTGATTTGATCAAAATTTACATGGTAGAGTTGTCAACAAAAACACTTGTTTTGATTTAGAGCCGGCATCTTTAAACTCTTTTTTAAGGTTCATAAGCCATGATGTATATTCAAATTCCTCGTTTGGTGATAACACTTTAACTGAATCTACTTGAAATAATCTTTGACTTATTGCCGATGTGACACTTGCAATTTTTTTATAACTTCCTGTTGTAATACGATTTTGTTTGATAGGAGATTCGGCTAACCTTCCAAGAACATTGTTAATATCTTCTAAAATGTCATTAAGTAGTTCAGGAACTGGTGGAGATATAGTATCAACCGAAACTGGTGATGGATCTAAAGATACTGGAGGTGTTTGAATATTTTCGTTCGTTGGAACATTTTCAACATTCTGATTTATAGAAATAATTTCACTATCGATAGTTTCCGAACATGAAAGCTGCTGTATAGAAAATATTAGTTGCATATGAATTTTTATTCATTTCAATAAAATAATTAAATTTACCTTATTTTTATAGATATAAGTGCGACATGTTTCACATATAAACTGGTCATCACGCAAAGTAAAATTTAGGGTCGCAGCTTTTTGAATAACAGCTGGTGTGACCAGTTTCACATTTTTTGATGTCCGCTGATGATTTTTGAGACCGTACAAGTTACAGCACAATTTGAAAGGCATTTCTATTATTATCTTTTCTAAACGTTATGTCTTCTAAATATTTTGGAATATAATTGATTATAAGGCAATCCAATCAATATATATATAATATACCCTTGAAATAGTTTTGACATAGGTAGAATCAGGTTAAATTAGGTAGGTACAATTTAATATATTTTGATTGGATGCAAGTATAATTTGGTCAAAAACCGTTTGTGGGCGTCATTAGAAATTTTAAATGTTAAAATTATGAGCCTCTAATGAGATTTTAATTAGTAAAAAGGGGCTGAATAGACATTTTTTAAAATGAATAAACATTTTACACACCCTTTTAATAATTTAAATTCCTTTATTTTACCTCTTAACTTAAATTAATTTTTAATAAGTTTTTAACCATTTAACCGCACAGAAAATGGTTCAAATTTATTGCAGGTGTTAAAATATAAAATGTTTAATTTATTAGATCCACATTTAGTACAGGATTATTAACTTAATAAAAAAACACATGTGAATTTTTCATATACCAAACTTTAAAAAATCGTAAGAAAAAATCCATATTGAATTGCTGACTTTTTATTTCTCAATTTCATAGCTGCATATGTTTACTTTAAAATTTGTGAAAAAAAAAAGCCCACTTTTTGAGATATGAGCTTTGAAGTAAACCAAGGTTTTACGCGCCGCCTAGCGGAAAAGAGGAAAGTTATTAATTTTAAACTTACTTATTTCAATTATTCAATTATTTTCCTTTTTACTTGCAAAAATATACGTAAGTCGGATGAAATTTGTGGCACCTATTCACAAAACATTGCCACCATTACCAAAAACTACGTGAAAAAGCCTCAAAATTCAACCGCGCATAACTCCGATTCAGAGTACACAAAAAATAAAAGCAGAAATCACTTTTTTCCTTTTGTCAATGCCAACAATATATCAAAATTTCAGATTTTTGTTGAAAAATCAACAAAAAAATGTACGTTTTCAAAATAATAGCCCATATACTAAATAGTATATGGGTAATAATTAGTAAAACAACGTCTTTTTTCACTTCAAAAACTTTATTTATTTTTAACACCAAATATTTTCTGTCTCTAAGAGACCTTCTTCTTGGGTTAATTGTTTTCTAAACTAAACACAATGATCTATTTATATACAAATACAAAACTATGGATCTTAAAGTAATTAAAGATAGTGGGTTTTTCCCATTGACAAGGATCGTGAATATGAAATTTAACAATTATATTATAAACAGGACAAATGAAGGCGTAACGGAGAAACAAAAAAAAATTTATAATTTAATTATTAGTGATTTTATGAATGAAGTGTTTTATGACGGTTTTTAATTTTGAAAAGGGGGCTGTAAACTGGACCTCTGTCGTTGTTGATTAAATCTTCTTCGTTTTCTTGTTGGATGTAGTAAGATTCTATTATCTCTAGCTTCCTGTTGTCGCGGACTGGGTGTAAAAGTTTTAAATTACTATTGTTGATTTTGTGGTCGTTATCTACGATGTGTTTGGCTACTGCTGATTTATCATAATTGACTTTCACGTTTATATGCTCCTTAAACCTTGTGATGATTTGTCTTTTAGAAGATCCAATATATTTCTTCCTACAACCTGAACAGCTGATCTCATATACTCCATTTTGGCAATGTTGTGGAATTTTATCTTTATTGCTGGTAAGTATAGAAGATAATTTTTGATCAGTTGTTGGTATTAGCTCTACTTTGTGGCGTTTAAATATGTTTTGAAGTTTAGTAGAGACTCGCGGATCAAAGCTAACCTTTTCTCTTTTTTTCCTTTCCGTGATTGATGTCAAAACTGTGGTATCTCGTAAAGTTTTTTTTCTTTTTGGCTTTCCTTATAAGGGTGTTTATATGGAGGCTATTAAATCCAATAATTTTGGCAATTCTTTTGATGTTTTCTTCCTCTTTTGAATAATTTATTGTGCTGAGTGGAATGAATATACTACTACATACTACAATATACTACAATATATACTACAATATACTACTACACTATACTTACTACATCCAACAAGAAAACGGAGAAGATTTAATCAACAACGACAGAGGTCCAGTTTACAGCCCCCTTTTCAAAATTAAAAACCGTCATAAAACACTTCATTCATAAAATCACTAATAATTAAATTATAAATTTTTTTTTTGTTTCTCCGTTACGCCTTCATTTGTCCTGTTTATAATATAATTGTTAAATTTCATATTCACGATCCTTGTCAATGGGAAAAACCCACTAACTTTAATTACTTTAAGATCCATAGTTTTGTATTTGTATATAAATAGATCATTGTGTTTAGTTTAGTTTAGTTTAGAAAACAATTAACCCAAGAAGAAGGTCTCTTAGAGACAGAAAATATTTGGTGTTAAAAATAAATAAAGTTTTTGAAGTGAAAAAAGATGTTGTTTTACTAATTATTATTATAATCGCTTCAAGTAGTTCAAACAAAAATTATTTAATTAATATATGGGTAGTTCCACAACATGGGAATTTTGGACGAACTACCCATATATATATATATATATATATATATATATATATATATATATATATATATATATATATATATATATATATATATATATATATATATATATATATATATATATATATATATATATATATATATATATATATATATATATATATATATATATATATATATATATATATATATATATATATATATATATATATATATATATATATATATATATATATATATATATATATATATATATATATATATATATATATATATATATATATATATATTTTCTTAAGCTCAGATAAATGACTAGGTCAAGGACTACGTATTAAGCAAAAATAGAAATTCTGTAACATGCAATTTCTGAAAATTTGTGTCGTTTTTAAAATGAATGACAGAGCCACCTCAGAATCAGTTATATAAAGCATAAGATTTTCGCATTAAGCATTAAGTTTGAATTTTAAGTCCTGCTATTGTAAGTAGGAATACCTATTTGTTCTAAAAATTAACACGGTATTATACAGCCTGACATAATAAGTAGAACATATTATAAAGCCACTTTAAATTGAACGTACTAAATACCAAATGACATACACGCAGTACCATTGGTATTTTAAAGAGATTATTTTTCCTTACAAAAAAAGTTATAATAAATATCATGATAGTCTCCAACACTTAATTATAAACTAAAGTTTTAATTGTACTAAACTTGAGCCCAAGACACAATATTTCTTATGGTAGTGACCTCTAGTTTTAACTAGAATCTCTATGCACGTACTAAAAGTTTTGTATCACTTAGGGTTTGTGTTCTAGGTAATTATATTTTATTATTTGAAAAATTATAGCAGAATAATATTCTAGTGACGTATATATAATGTCGTTGATTTTATATAAGGTTGATTTGATATAAACAAATGTTTCAGATTTTAATAGGTTTTATCCTGGAATTTCTAAGGAGTGTTGTAGGGATTACAGTCTTCGTTTTATGTCGTCTATAATATTCCCACATCCATTTCTCTAACGCTAGACTAGCGTTAGATATAGCGGTTGATCTAGCGTTAGATTAGCGTTAGATTTGTATGAAGAATAAGTGTGTTCCATTAACCACATTTTTCTTTACTTTTGTACTAAATTTCGTTTTCAAGTTAGCCATATCAAATGATGGTAAAGCTACGTGACAAACTTACGCTTCTATTCACCGCCAGAGTTTTTGTCAGTTTAGAGAATAATTTCAAATTTGTTTGCCCAAATGCTTATACAAATTTAGAATTTCTATCCTAAATGTCATATTTCTGTCCAGCTTTCTTTAATTGTTTATATTTTGCATGAATCATAATTTTAATTTTTTAATATTTAATTAATTTTCTTAAATTTAACAAACTCAAAATAAAATTTAAACTTAAAATTTTGTCAAACTAATAATTTTCTTTTACGTTGTTTAGCAATATTGTTTTTCAAAATTGTCAAAACAATTTATTGTCAAAAAAAATGTCGGAAACGTGTGGTAAGAAAGAATTTGAGTTGTAGTAGATCAAAAATCTAATACACCTCACATTTAAGTCGTTCCATTTAAATTTCGGTTCGGGTAGCAAGTTTACCTAAAAGCAACACGGGTAATGTCAAAATTGTCTACTGCTGATAGAGTGAATCTTTAATAATTATAATAAATATAGTACTAAAACTAACGTTTACGCCATCTTTGAAATCAACTGGAACTATTATATTATTAAAATGGGATCTTTGGTGGTAAGAAATCGAAATATGGTCAAAATAATATATGTATATAGTATTCATATAGACAAAAATAAAATATACACAAATAAAATTTTAATTTTTTTTTTATTTTCTTGGTAAAAAAATTCATTGTTTTACACAAAATTTTTACATTAAATTGTAAATAAATGTAATTAGTTATTTAAAACTTCAATTTTACTGCCATGTTTTTTGAAAATATGAGTTGTAATATGGTTTCTTAAAAAAACTGTAAATAAACCTTTTATTAGAACTTAAAGATCAAAATTAAATTTAAAAAAATTTTTACTTACACCCGTTGGTTATAAACCTTTTTTTGATGTAAATGGTGGTTATACATTTATTATTTAAAATATGTAATACATATATTTAAATATTTTTGTTAAATATATGTCTTCGCGATGGAAACTTCAAATTAAACTGTTTTGTTTTATAAAACAAATTAATTTACAATATACTAAATGCAATTTACGATAGATGACAGTCATATTATTTTTAAATCGTATTAAAAGAGTTCTAATTTAGAGCGGAGATTCATTTTTTATTGAAATAATGGGGTCTATTCAGTAAAATCTTCTATCGAAAGTTTCTGCTATTCTTTTATTTTTTGAATGAAATTTTATAACGGGAAAATAAAATTTCATACAAAAAATAGAAGAATAGCAAAAATTTTTGATAGAAGATTTTACTGAATAGACCCCATTATTTAAAAGTTTAAAAATATTTAGGGCCGATTGTATGAATGCGGATAGAAGATAAATCCTCGGATTAATTGTCGTAGAATTGAGCGGATTTAGGATAGAAAAAAAAAATAAAAAAAAATTTTTAAAAATTTAAAATTTTAATTTAATTTAATTTCAAATTAATTCGTCCTGAGCAACAAACCGAGCGTAGAATTTAGGATAGAAATGAATATTCGTCAAGGATATGGGTTGTTACTGCTCATTTACGAACAATCCGTGACTACAATTTAATGAGCTAACAACTGTGGAGTGGGTTGGCAGTTTATCAGAAGAAACAATTTGTTGTTCAATTTTTATTCTTTTATCTGAGGCTCTAAACTAAATTACACTGCTGAACGGTTCAAAGAAGCATAACTTATTTACCATATATTTAATGAATTATTTTGCTACAAAACTAATTAATTTGCCTAATTTGATGATTCCTTTTGTAACGATGGCATGGTTCGATTCTTGCTGTACAATAAGAATTAAACTACATGTTTAAAAACCAACATCATAAAAATTATTACATATATTATAATTCAAGTCTTTGTCTGTATTCCGTCTGGAGAACCGTCTGGAGAACCGTCTGGAGAATAACACATACCGTTTGCTGAAGAGCAAATAGGAGCTGTATGTTCGCTGCTTGTTTCTTGCTGCTAAGAACAAGTCAGAACGTCGAGAAATCAATATTAAAAATATGAATGGGCTGAAATTTCACAGCTCTGAGATATCAAGACTTCGGTATTGGTTAAGGATTTTGATATAGTTTTCGGCATAAAACTTTTATGAGGACATTGTTTTTATCTATCGGCAGCGATGTTTATCAAACATAAAACTCTTTGTAAAACTACATAGTGGGTCATATTAGCATTTTATATTGATGTAAGAGCAAAGTTGAATTTTTTTTGTTCTATGTTAAGGACATAAAAGTTAGTGGGCATGTAATTATTTAGCAAATTTGGAGATCCGGAAGTGCCTCAAAAATGGCAAAAACTGGTTTTTTGGTGTTTTTTGAGTAGGTCGCTTCACTATTTTTGAAATATTTCGGGCTCTGGGCAAAATACATGATAATAGCATAAATAATACCGTATATATGGTAAAATGTCAAAAAAATGCAAAAATCAATGTTTTTTTTTTCATGCCCAAAAATAGGCATTTAAATTAAGGCAACATAATTTTGATTATACTTAGGTTAAAGTATATACAAAAAAGTACAGATTAAAAAAAAATTTTATTTTGGATGACTTCTCATAAAATGGAACCATTTGCCAAATTTAACGAAAAATGCCAATTGTAGCCGAATAAATTAAAATTTTTAAATCCCATATTGAGACTATTAAAATACATGTTTCCTGAAATTTTCATGAAAATTCGACGATTTTTCCGCCCCTTATCATAAATTTAGTAAAAAAAAAAAAGTCACGCGATTCGGTTTTTTGAGGTTAGGTTACACTTTTAAAGTATCTAACCCTCCTAGATGGATTTGAAATTTAATCACAAACATTTTGCATTTTTTGTTTTTTTTTTATGATCATTAGAGCCCGAAATATTTCAAAAATAGTGAAGCGACCTACTCAAAAAACACCAAAAAACCAGTTTTTGCCATTTTTGAGGCACTTCCGGACCTCCAAATTTGCTAAATAATTACATGCCTACTAACTTTTATGTCCTTAACATAAAACAAAAAAAAAAATTCAACTTTGCTCTTACATCAAATATATCACTTTTTTTTACTAATTTGACTCCACTAACAAGTATTTTATCTCTGTTTAAAAATTTATTACAAAACATGTTTCATGTTCATCAATTCGTTGCCGGAAAATTTTAACAGATCATAAATTAACATAATTTAGTGAAAAGATGATACACTCAGCAAACTGCTCAAAAACCTCTCCATTTAGCGTTTCGAGAAATATTACAAAATCAAAAATTCAGATTTCTTTCAGATCAAAATCGATTCAAAAATTTAAATTTATACAAAAAATTTTAAATTATTGCAAAAATTATAAAAAAATCAAAAATAGAAAACTTTTTCAAAATTTTAAAAATATTTCAAAAATTATAACAAAATCAAAAATTGAAACTTTTTTCAAAATTTTAAAAATATTCGAAAAATTAAAACTTTTTTCCAAAATTCTCATAATATTGCAAAACTTAGAACAAAATCAAAAAAACAAACTTTTTTCGATATTCCAAAAATTTTTATAAAATCAAAAATTTAAACTTTTTCAAAATTCTAAATATATTCCAAAAATTTAAATTCAGACCGAAGCAACTTTTTTCAAAATTCTAAATTTATTGCAAAAACTATAACAAATTCAAAAAAACAAAGTTTTTATCCAAATTCTAAATATATCACAAAAATTATAACAAAATGGAAAATACAAACTTTGTTCAACCAAAAATTATAATAAAATCTAAAATTTCCGTGTTTAATTTTATGTTCGAAAATATTTTATGTCAAACAAAAAATTAATTTTTTTTGCTAACATTTTTTTGCTAACTTATAATGTAATAATCTAGTATTTGGTCTTACATACCAATCTTGACCGTCAAGATTTCTCTAAATTCGATGTTCCTATTCGTAATCACTTAAAATGAACGTTTTTTAAGCAAAAAATATGCAAATTTCCTTGTTTGACACACTTGACGATTTTTTCGACACACTTCCGTTACAGCTATCGAACACATCGTTCTTTCGGCTCTGAAAGTGTACATATTTGTCCTGTTTAAATCCCTCCAGTGGTTTTCGAGATTTCGTCGGTTATGACGGCCGGCCGTCAGATAGACATACATTTTTTTTGCTGTTTTAGAACCAGTAAGTCCTAAAACGTCGACAAACGCCAAAAGGGGTAAGAATTTCACTTTTGGCTAGAGAATTCAGTACTATAGTTTTTTCAAAACCGAAGTAATAACACAAGCTGTTTAATGTAGAATTAAGTCTGGTTTATTTTCCAATATTCTGTGCTATTTATACAAAAATCGATAATCATTTTTCTCCTCCAATCAATCACAGTCAAATCTCTCTATCTCAAAATTACAAAGGAACGTCGAAATATTTTGAGATTAAGAGAGATTTCTTGTTATTAATTTCAGAATTATTGTGACATATATGTATTTAGGGTTTTAAAATATTTAAACTTAAGGCCAAAGGCTTCAACAAACTTATTGTGGTAATTTAATGTTAACACTTAAAATCACAACCAGTGAAAATGGGTCGGTTTACGTTTTCATGTACAAATTACTACTTTAACGTAATTTTGTTTATAATCTAACGATTTGCTAGGATTCGTTACCTATATGGCGGAATGTTTTTGTTCGTTTTTTTTTTAATAAGAAACATCATTTTGATAAATAGTTTTTTGTAACACATGTACAAAAAATATTCAATTTTGTTCTAGAAGAAAAATCTACTTTTCCGCACATATGACCACAAAATATTTTGTTTGCCTGGCACGCACGCCAGGTGTGAGATTTGTAGTTAAATCTATCCTAAATATAATATTTTTATAGCACTAAAATATCAAAATAGTAATTTAAATAACTTACCATATAGTAAAAGCAACTTAAACACAACCCAAAATCATTTGAATTGCAAGAAAAAACAATCATTTTAAGTTTTCAAAAAAAACAGTTGTCAAAATTGTAAACAGCTGTTAGCTGGATTACTATGTTTTTTTAAAAATCCGTAGTTGGATTGTTATGTTTATTTTTTTTTAAATGTTAACAGTTTAGTACAATTTAGCAGCGAGCTAGTATAATTTACAACTATTACAACGAACCTGACGCACTTTAATTATTTAAATACCTTAAATTTGTTAAATAAATGATTATATTAACAATTAAATAAATATTTATAAATTTTATGCATTTTTTACAAAAAATAGTGTGTATTACTAATTCGAATGCGTTTTCCATACGCGAGTTATTGCTAACTCTTGTTAGGAAAACTCATTCGCGTTATTAATACAATCTGCTATAGTAAAACCGAAACGTGTACAGCAAAAGAATTCGCTTCAAATTCTATAAACCTGTGAAAATCTCTGATACTAAGTCAAGATGCTATGAAGATGATATGCCAATTAAGCATAAATTTATATAAAGCGACAAGTAGACTTCCATCATGTTCCAAGTGGGAACTTTGTGCCAAGTAGAAACATTTTGTTTTATAATAAATCAGAGTACATTAGATATTCAGAGTCATTATTTCCTTCTTCAGTGGTTACTATTTTAGGAGATATAACTATCAAATCTAGTCCCTGTAAAAATGGTTTTCAATTTACAATATTATGCAAAAAGTTATGTAAAAATAGTTGATTAAAGTTTATAAATAAAGCGAACTCTCCATTAGTCTTTTTCATCTTTTTTTTAGCCAAAATAGAACGAGAAACCATGATTAATTTTCTAAAGACAGAGCAAGGCGAATATAAGAATTTTCCATTGAAAAAATAATTTATAGGATTGGATTTTTGAAGCTCTATTAAGAAAGCGGACTGAAAATGTAGGCTACAACCAGGACCTAGTCAGGCATTTGTAGCCAATTTGTAGCCAATTTGTTACGCCATTAAAAAATTTGTAGCATCCACCAATTTTGAAAAATTCAAGAAACCACTATCTTAAATTTAAGCTAGCGATTTCCACAATATCTCACGTTCTATTCACCCAATTTTAATTTCTAATACATCAGTATTTGAAGCCAAGTAAGTTTCAATTTGTTACGTCATCAAAAAATATGTAGCCCCTTCCAATTTTGAAAAATTCAAAAAACCGTTATCTTAAATTTAAGCTAGCGGTTTTCACAATATCTCACGTTCTATTCACCCAATTCTAAATTTTTAATACATCAAAATTTGTAGCCGATTAGGCTTCAGTTTTTTGCGTCATCAGAAAGTTTGTAGCCTCCTCCAATTTTGAAAAATTCAATAAACCGTTGTCTTAAATTTAAGCTAGCAGTTTTCAAAATATCTCACGATCTATTCATCCAATTTTAATTCTGAATAAATCAAAATTTGTAGAAAACGTGGAACCAATTTGTTACGTTATCAAAAAATTTGTAGCCCCTGCCAATTTTAGGAAATTCATAAAACGTTTATCTTATTTTTAAGCTAGCGTTTTTCAAAATATCTCACGTTCTATTCATCTAACTTTAATTCTGTTTTTGCCAATTTTTAAATATTAAAAACCGTTATCTTATATTTAAGCTAGTGGCTTTCAAATACCTCACGTTCTGTTCATCCTACTTTATTTCTGAATACATCCAAATTCGTAGCCAATGTGGAACCAATTTGTTACGTCATCAAAAAATTTGTAACCCCTGCCAATTTTGAAAAATTAAAAATACCGTCATCTTATATTCAAGCTAGCGGCTTTCAAAATATCTCACTTTCTATTCATCTTACTTTATTTCTGAATACATCAAAATTTGTAGCCAATGTGGAACCAATATGTTACGTCATCAAAAATTTTTAGCCCCTGCCAATTTAAAAAAATTAAAAATACCGTTATCTTATATTTAGGTATGCAGTTTTCTATATTTTTCACGTTTTATTCTGACGTAACATGACGTAACAAATTGGTTACTGACGTAACATGACGTAACAAATTGGTTCCACATTGGCTACAAATTTGGATGTATTCAGAAATAAAGTTAGATGAATAGAACGTGAGATATTTTGAAAAACGCTTTTAAGCTAGCCTTTTTCAAAATATCTCACGTTCTATTCATCTAAATTTATTTCTGAATTCATCCAAATTTGTAGCCAATGTGGAACCAATTTGTTACGTCATGTTACGTCAGTAACCGGTAATAAGATAAACGTTTTTTGAATTTTTTAAAATTGACAGGGGCTTACAAATTTTTTGATGACGTAACAAATTGGTTCCACATTGGCTACAAATTTTGATTTATTCAGAATGAAAATTGGATGAATAGATCGTGCGATATTTTGAAAACAGCCACCTTAAATTTAAGATAACGGTTTATTGAATTTTTTAAAATTTGAGGGGGCTACACATTCTTTTTATGGCGTAACAAATAGAAGCCTACTCGGGGTCCAAATTTTGATGCATTAAAAGTTAAAATGGAAAGAATAGAACGTGAGATATTGTGAAAACCGCTAGCTTAAATTTAAGATAGCGGTTTCTTGAATTTTTCAAAATTGGAGGGGGCTACAAATTTTTGGATGACGTAACAAATTGAATCTTACAAATTTTGATGTATAAAAAATTAGAATTAGGTGAATAGAACGAAAGATATTTTGAAAATCGCTAGCTTAAAACTAAGATAACGGTTTCTTGAATTTTTCAAAATTCGAGGGGCTACAAATTTTTTGATGACGTAACAAATTGGTTTCACATTGGCTACAAATTTTGATTTATTCAGAATTAAAATT
The DNA here is from genome assembly GCA_963693315.1 of Diogma glabrata. Classification (NCBI taxonomy): domain Eukaryota; kingdom Metazoa; phylum Arthropoda; class Insecta; order Diptera; family Cylindrotomidae; genus Diogma; species Diogma glabrata. The sequence continues at coordinate 363,946,634 of OY856187.1, read as the reverse complement.
TGATGAATAGAACCCGAGATATTTTGAAAACCGCTAGGTTAAATATTTAAAATAACGGTTTCTTGAATTTTTCAAAATCGGAGTGGGGTTTCAATTTTTTTGATGAAAAATTTTTGTTGGCTACAAATTTTGATGTATTAAGAATTAAAATTGGGTGAATAGAACGTGAGATATTTTGAAAGCCGCTAGCTTGAATATAAGATGACGGTTTTTTTTATTTTTCAAAATTGGCAGGGATTACAAATTTTTTGAAGACGTAACAAATTCAATGGTTTTTTGAATTCTTCAAAATTGGACAGAGCTACAAATTTTTTGATGACATAACAAATTGAACCTACTCGGCTACAAATTTTGAGTTATTAAAAATTAAAATTGGGTGAATAGCGATTTCTTGAATCGAAAGATAGCGGTTTCTTGAATTTTACAAAATTGGTGGGTGCTACAAATTTTTTGATGACGTAACAAATTGAAACTTAATTGGATTCAAATTTTGATGTATTAAGAATTAAAATTGGATGAATAGAACGTGAGATATTGTAAAAACCGCTAGCTTAAATATAAGATAGCGGTTTCTTGAATTTCTCAAAATTGGCAATGGCTACAAATTTTTTGATAACGTAACAAATTGGCTACAAATTGGCTTCAAATTTTGATGTATTAAGAACTAAAATTGACTGAATAGAACGTGAGATATTGTGAAAACCGCTAGCTTAAATTTAAGATAGCGGCTTCTTGAATTTCTTAAAATTAGCAGGGTCTACAAATTTGTTAATGACGTAACAAATTGGCTACAAATTGGCTACAAATGCCTGACTAGGTCCTGGTTATAGCCTACATTTTTAGTCCGCTATCTTAATAGAGCGAATTTTTGATATGATCACCATTATTTTTAATAAACATCTAATTTTATTATATATTTTCATCAATGTCGTATCTAAAATACACGGTATGGTAGTTCTAGATATATTTTTTCAGTGTAAAAGTCGTCTTTTTCCATAAAAAAGGGTTGTTGTATAGACTGTTTTAATAGTAGAACACTTTTTTATAGAATAACACTTTTTTTCAAAAAAAAGTCATGGAAAGTAAAAAAAAATCATGGAATAAATAAAAATTCTTCATCTTTTTTCCCTTCGCACTTATAACATTTTTGTATCTTCTATTTCACAAAATAAATGACCAGAAAAAAAGACTAAAGCTGACTCTCCATTAGTCTTTTTCATCTTTTTTTCTAGCCAAAATAGAACGAGAAACCATGATTAATTTTCTAAGGAGTGAGTAAGACGAATACCACAATTTTTCATGGAAAAAATATTTTATAGGATTGGAATTGTGACATTTCACCATTATTTTTAATAGACATCTAATTTTATTATATATTTTTAACAATGTCGTATCCAACATAGACTGCATAATAATTTGAAATATAGTTTTTCAGTGTAAAAGTCGTCTTTTTCCATAAAAAAGTCTTGCTCTATAGACTTTTTTTATAGTAGAACACTTTTTTTATAGTTTATCACTTTTTTTTAAAAAGTCATGGAAAGTAAAAAAAAGACGTGGAATAAATAAAACGCCTTCACCATTTTTCCTTTCGCACTTATATGATTTGCATATCTTCTATTTCACAAAATAAAAAGACGAGAAAAAAAGACTAATGGAGAATGGACTTTAAATCGCGTTTTAAACAAAAGAAACAGTTAATTTTGTTTATTTTAAAAATAGGTGTCATAGGTATCACGGGTGTCATGGGTGTCACGGGTGTCACGGTTGTCATGATAGTCACGGGTGCAACGGGTGTCATGAGTGTCACGAGTGTCATGGGGGTCACGCGTGTCACGGGTGTCATAGGTGTCACGATTACCATTTTTATCACGGGTTTCTTGGGTGTCATGGGTGTCACGGCCAAAGGGTGTCACAACACTAAACACAGCTCTGTGAACCGCAATCGGTTATCATTTGATGGCCCACCAAGAGAGCTTGTACGAGGAATGTAACATATAACCGGTTCGTGAACATAATGAAAAGCTAAAGCTGTTTAAGATGTTATAAGGAACTACGCTCCAAATCGACTTCTTAACAGAAAGCCACCAAAAATCGCTGGTGGAGAGGCCCAACTACTCCGTAAAATTCTGATTTGCTAGTCTTTAACGTGACCGGCCTCTTATCTATCATTCCTTACACGACGTGCATTGTGAAGCAACTATCTTAATACGAAGAATAAAAATTAGCTAAATAAGTTGTTTATCTCTCAATAATTCGAAAGCGAAACATTAAAATCAAGTAAAAGCTTTCAACATTTTCCCAAACTGTTACGCATAAATAAATTTACATCTATTATTTTTTTAACACGCCAGCAAACTAAATAATCTTTTTTTAACTATTCTTCTCATCATTTTGTACAACCACAATACAAATTTCCTCAATTTTTAAAACCTACTTAAGTTTTATGAATGAAAATCAAAACGGATTAAAAAAACTAAAAGCATACATCTTCTCTTACAATGCTTATATTGAATAAAAAGCATCAAACCGAGAATAAAAGTTCAATGCAAAAGAGAACAAAACATAGAACGTTGATGAACAAATCATATTCTCATGAAAAGCACAATATAGTCCTTTTTACAAGGAAAACAGTTTTGATGGATTTTCAGGAGTATAAAACGAATTTTCTTTCTTGACTTTTTTCAGTTGACTTTCAACAACTGCTTCGTAATACGAAATAAATTTTACACCAAATATAATTAAATTCAAATAGTAATATCAATATTATTCCTTAAAAAAAAATTTTTAACTGTTTAAAATATTTATTTAAAAAATATTTTATTTATATAAATTAATTTTGTTTAAAAAAAAATTAATTATATTTATTTAAAAAAAATTGTTACACCAACTTGTTGAATTAAAATATAAATAAACAAAAGTGAAAAGTGAAACATATTTTAATTCATAATTAATTAATAAATAATAAAGAAATCCGATTCAGACTAAAAATTAGTTTTTAAAATAAATTGTTTATTGATTTGAAGTTCTTAATTGAATTTAAAATTCTAATAAAAATTGTCTTAATTGAAAAATTAAAAAATGTACGTTTGATCATATTTTACGGTTAAGTACATACACTTATAACTTCTAAAATTGTGTATAAAGTGAAGAAAGTAATTACGGGATTAAAACGAATTTAATTAAAGAAATAAAAAATAAAGGAACAAAACATAATCCGTGGTTTTAAATAAGTTACAGCTAATAATTTTTTTTGTTGATAAAATTGAAGCAGTGAGATGAGAGCTGTGTTGATATTTTCGTTGTCAATAATATTTGTCTTCACAAATGTAAGTGAAAAAATATTTTATGTTTTATTAATTGTTGTGTGAATTTTTCGCCGAGTAAAATGGAAAGTTTGGCATTCGCTTAAAATAAAATTTTGTTAGATGTTTTTTTGAATCAAGTGAATTCCAATATAAATCATGTTTTATACAATTCTATTTAAATTTTTTAACCAACTATTAACCACATGGTGCGCTCAGTTTTAGTTGATTTGGCTCGTGTACTGAAATCTCTGCTATAGCAGTGAGATATTACTAGCCGATATGTCCGGTATATAAAGTAGCAAAGAAAATGTATGTATATGCTTGATAACAAAAACGTGATAATTGATAACGAGGTATTTGACGAGAAGGTCAGCTCCAATAATTGGTTTACTGACTAAAACCATGCAGGCTTTATTTTGATTTTTTGTTTTTCGCCCTTGCTCTTCAGATAAAATAATAGTTATTTACACATCGAGGGCTGAAAGTAAAAGATTACGCCTGCGGTTCATATTGAAGCCCGACGCAAAGCGAGGTTATTATTTAACCAAGGGCGTAATCTTCCTTTCAGCCTGAGTCCTAAAGTCCTGAATCTTCCTTTCATCCTTTCAGACAACGTTTTACGCACAACTTAATTGTAGTATAAATCAATTTTTGAATTTTTTTAAAATCGCTAGACATTTTGAAAATTATTTTAAACATGCCATGATTTTCTCTATAAACTTCATACAATGATTTATTTGTTTATTCTACTTTTATGATTATATTCCGGGCGATTATATTACGGGCGGCAAAGTACAAAAATACACTAATGTTTTATATAGCAATGGGCTTTTATTTTACGGGCGTTAAGTTCAACTTTAAGTTACGATAACTAGGATTTAAAATGTATTTTACGATTCGTTTGTGCGTGAAAGAATTTACGAAAAAACTTTTTGTGAGCAAAATAAAAAAGTACACGAAAAAATTTGCTTGAAGCTAATTATTTGAAAAAAATAAATATAATCCTCTCAGAGATTTTTTTATAATAAGTTTATTGTATTTCTTTTCTTTTGGTTTGTTTTGCTTAATTTATAAGCAAATAAGTGCGTTCGATATGCCTGAAAAATAAACTGAGTTTACTGAAGTAAAAAAAATAACAATTCCATAGAGTTTTTACTTTTCATCAGATACTGCAGTTACTTCAAACAAATCAAACGAAGCTTATGTTTTTTACGGTTTTAATAAAAAACCAAATCGTGTATTCTTGTGTATGGATTGAAACGTGTATGAATATATAGAAATAAAATATTAAAAAATTTATTAAAATAATCGAAAATAAATTAATCAAAACGTATTGTCATATTTTTATTTTAAATAAATTCAGTCAATAATATAAATCAATAATAAATCTTTAAATTCATTAGCATCAAATTAAAAATTGTTCATTAATAAATTATGTAAAAATAACGAAAACATAAAATTATTAGCTACAATTATAAGTCACTCAATCATAAAAATTTCTAAAATCTTTCTTATTAACGACACTGGACGAAAAATAACAAAATCAAACAAAAATATATATAACGGATAGTTAGAAAAAAAACTAGATTTTCTTCCTTTTGTTTGAGCGAAAATCAAAATATAACTAAAAATTTATTTCTAAAATAAAATTAAAATATCTGAGGCCGATAAATAAGAAAATAAAAATTGGAATCGTAGAATTGTAGAAACTGCGTTCCAGAACAAGTTCTGCCTCGTGCAACCTGGCCAACCCTTTCTAATCCAATCTTATCTAAAACCTAAAATAAAAATTTTTTTGCGAAATATTTAACAAAAATAAAACAACTGTTCAGAATCAATCCAGCAGAGTGAGCTTTACCTCGAAATGATTATTAACAAGCATATAGAAAGTCAGTTTGAGTTGATTTGTAAATTTTTTCATTTAAAATCTGGGTATAACAATCTCGCATACTCCACTCCTATTGATATACGAATTAACGTGAACCACCATTGGCAATAGCAGTGAGATATATCCAAAATTATATCTTATGGGTGATGGTAAATGAACTTTTTTTAGTCAACGGTAGCATCTTGCTTAGTGACATGCTAATATTTCTTGACGATAGCACGCTATTGCTAACTGAAGAAACGTGTCTTCATATTACTATATATTTGAGCTATTGAGAACCAACTGTCGTCACTTGATCAAGGAATATGCCATTAGCTGCATTATTAGTAATCCTCTTTTAGTATTCTTCCAGCAAATTTTTAAAACCAATTTGGTTTTTGCCTTTTAATTGTATTTTTATTTCATTTTCCTAATGTTTTTTGTTGATAAAAAGGTTTTTCAAATTAGTAAAACACTGTAAATAATCAAAATAAAAATTTTGCTTTTATTATTTTTGGAGCTTTAACAAAAATGAATGTGAAAAAATTATGCGAGTAGTGATTTTTTTACATAAAAATTTAAACATAATATACAAACAATTGAGGTGAAAAAGTCACCTAAATATACCCCTATATGTACAATACTATGTAGTTTGATGTTATCCTTATCCTGTTTACTTTAGCCTTTTTTTTCTTTAGCGCATTTTGCTATTTTTTATTTAAATCTTTACTTATGTTTTGTTTTTTTCTTTTATTTTTATTTTTACATTCCACGAAAATATTTACATATAGGTAGGAAAAAACAAATATTATTTTATTTAATCGAATTCATATATTATTCAGATCTAAATAAAAACAAGTCCAAGCGGGAGAATGTTCCCTTGAAATAGAAAGACTTTTTTGCAATTCCGAATCACAATTCAACGTATTTCGATATTGTCAACTACATCAAAAAGTGGGTTTTTTCCGCACTGTTTTATTTGCAAAAATTGTCTCAATGCTAAGTTGATAAAAGAAATGTTTACTTATATTTTAATATGAATGGTGATTGTAAAAAATTTGGTTGCAGAATAATTTTGTTTAATTGTGTTTTCGGAATTGCAAAAAACGTTGTGTGCAACTCGTTGCACAATTTGATTTTTTCCGCACTTGTCGTACTTTGTCCAACTCGGCTTCGCCTTGTTAAATTACGACGCGTGCGGAAAAAATCAACTTTGTGCAACTAGATACACAAAGCACTATTTTGCAATTCCGAATCACAATTCAACATATTTCGATATTGTCAACAATATCAAAAAGTTAGATTTTTCCGCACTGTTTTATTTTTCCACACTGTTTTATTTTTCATAGAAAATTGTCTCAATGCTAAGTTGATAAAAGAAATGTTTGCTTATATTTTAATATGAATGTTGATTGTAAAAAATAGATAGATACACAAAGTACTATTTACATACTTTTATTTAACTTGAGATTTGACAGTTATGTTGGGTTGAATTTTGTTATCAATTTTCCAGCAACTTCCCATTATAGAATTAGTATCAAATTTGAAAAACCAGTTTGTTGCACCTGTCTGTACTCGTTTCTACACAGTTTTATTTAACTTGAGATTTGACAGTTGTGTTAGGTTGAATTTTGTCATCAAATTTTCAGCAACTTCCCATTATAGGATTAGTCTCAAATTTGAAAAACAAGTTTGTTGCACCTGACTACTCGTTTCTAAAAGTTTTAGACCAATAAACTTAATTAAAATGCAAAAAAAATTTAATTTTTAAATTATTTTCTCTCCATCTATAAAAGCTTCAGCATTTATATGCGAATCCATAAGATCTGAATGAGCCGTTTCCCGCGTTGGAATTTTGCTCATACTGAGTACATATATCATTATAATCGAGAACATATTACACATTTTTGTCATTTTTATATGCAAAAATGCCCTTAAATTGTAAATAATGGGTATACAAATTATGGGTATACGCTAGCCGAGATTTGCACCTACATTAAGTCCAAAATAGCTTACGTCCGTGCATCATATACTATTTCTTATATGAGGCAAGCAAAATATTTAAAAAAAAAAAAATGTATATTCTAAATTAAAATTAAAAATTTGCATAAATTTTAAAATAAACATATGTGGAACAAGTGACCTTTGACAAAATATTTGTTATCTTTTCCAAATTATTGTGTAGCTATGACAACAAATGATAACAACCATTTTAATTGGATAATGAAATTTGGAATTTAAGGGTTGCTTTGATAAAAATTTCTATTTTTCATAGAATTTAAACAAATACAAATGCTTTTTACTTTTTTGGACGTAGCTATGACAACAAAATAAATAGTTGAAAAGTGATACTTTAAGGCCACCAATCACAGTAATATGTAGGCGAATAAAATAGTATATTATTGAATTAGGAGCTAAAGTTGTTCTTTTTGTGTTGAGTCTATAGTTTGGTGGCCGACCGTAGGGAAGCCGACAATTATAGACGAAACACAAAAAGTCACTTTAGCTCCGAATTCAATACACTATTTTTTCGGTAAACGTTTAAATTTGCTTAAAAATATGAAATTTGCATCAAATTTTTATAAATATGTTTTAGATAATAAATTTTCTGAAATTAATTTTTATTGATTTTAATTCATTAAAATGAACTGAAATGCATTCTGTTTTGAACAAATTAATAATATCATGTTATTTTACTTTACTGCCGCCGTAAAAATATGAAAATTACTTTACTACCGCCGTAAAAATATGAAAATTACTTTACAGCCGCCTTAAAAATATGCAAGTTACTTTACAGCCGCCGACAGATAAAATAAAAATGGCGTTATTTTTGCAGCCGCCGGGTAAAAAGTAAGACTTTAGCTACTCCCCAGCGGCAGTAAAGTTAAACTTTACAGCCGTTTACCGAAAAAAGTATTTTATACATTTGTTGTTGTTTGTTCAAATTTTCCGTCATACATAACATTGCGTCAATGCAAAATTTATTCTTTACTTTTTAGTTCGTTTTTCAAAATGTGATTTTTTTAATTTGTTTTATTTTTTATTTCCAATAAGAGTTGTTGACAAATAATATGGATTGTATCAGATAATATTAAATAAGAAAATATAAACAGAGACTTGAAAAGTCGAATTGTCAAGATTTGGTCTGTGTTCGGAGTTTCATATATAGTGTCGACAGAAATAATGCAAATGCTTTTTTGTCGAACATAAACTGATATATTCTGGACTGTTCAGATTATCATTATGCCAAACTTCTTTCGTGCTATTCGCATCTTTCCTCACCATTGTAATTTGTTCAATTCATTTAATTTTATTGGTTCAGATATATTTGCTGACTGGGGTATGCTGGGTTATTGAAGATGATAAAGAAAAACTTAAAAAACACTTTTTACTCTGGGCGAGATTTGAACCCGGGACTTAAGATACTTGTTCTAACCACTTGCCTATCCACACCTTGCTAAACATAAAGCGAAAATAATGTTAGTTATTAAGAATGTATAAATATAGCGTTATGTTTCAAACAGGACTGTAAACCTGTTTTTCAAAACCTAAACCAAAGCCGCAAAAACAGGGACCCTTATTAGGTTTTGATTTCGGTGTTATTGTTTTTATTAAAACAATACCACCCAAATCAAAAACATATTCCAAAAATCATCAAAACCAAAATCAAATTTCAAAAATCATCAAACCAAAACTAAATTCTAAAATCTAAAATAAGCAAACAAAATAAGCAATCTAACATAAGCAAACTCTAACAACAAATATTTCATTACATAAATTTAAAGTTTATGTTTTTTGATGAAAGTTCGGAAAATGATAAATGTTAACTTGAAAATATGGATTCATTTCAAACATGGACTAAATGGCAGGGGTCTTCCGAACACCTCTAAGTTTATATCATCAATAACTTCTACTCCCGGCTTATGATCTTATTGAAATTTGGTATATAAGATTTTAGTACTGTTTCCAATACTTCCGGTTTGTCACTTCCGGTTAAAAAGTTTTTTTTTCAGGTGCTTCCCGACTGTAGCCTACAATTACCGATCGATTTTCAAGAAACAGGTAAAAGGTAATTGGTAAAAGCTTTCAAGTAACGTGAGAAAGATTTCATCAGCTTTTGGAGTACGTTAGATAGAGGGTTGGGAGGTCCACCATACAACAGATGGATTTTTCACTATGTTTTCAATGCTTGTTGGGAGTATACAATATTCGTTCGTGAATGAATTTTGATGACACTTTGGAAAAATATGCAAATATGTATGGCAAGGAGCTGATTAGTTATTTAGCGATATTGAACAATGTAGTGGGGGGCCTCCCGAGCACCTGTTTTTTTGAAAGCTCAATTTACAGTTTTTTTTTTAAATTTAATTTTAATAACCTATAAATGAATCTTATTTTAGAATATTTAACATACATACTGTTAACTTTTTGAATTATATTAATTAGTGATGTACCGAATATCCTGAAATTAACCGGTCCAATTTTGAAATACCCAGTGTTTACCCGGAACCAGCAATTTTTTCATTACCTGATACCGGGTAAAAATAGAATAAAAAAGTCTAAAATTTAAAAATTTAATTTATTCTTTTGAAATAAAATAATAATAAGAAAAATCGTAAATAAAAATCAACGCTATACACTGTAATACCTATATAGCTGCGTTTTAATATGCGAACAGAATTAGCCAATCACAAATAAAAAATTTGTGGTGAATATAGAATTAATTTATGTGATTGGCTGTTAATAAAATTCACAGTCCACAGTTCGCATGTTACAACTAGGATAGCCACCTTTACTAAGCATTTGTCCCAAACCTTTTATGAGTTTTATTCCCTTCCCGTTGCTATTTAGAAAACTCTGTGAAAAAAGCTCCTTTTCAAAAGAGTCAATGAATTTCAAAATTTTGCATGGTTTTACGCTTCATATTTGTACTGTGCAAAGCTTACCACGAGCGTATAAATACATCATAGGCGCTTACTAAAGCTTTATTATCCCCATGAGCGAAATTTTTAATTTAATCGTTCAATATTCTTGCATCTTACTGTAGTTATGGACTATAGTCAACCCTACCGTTTTCAACTATACTTGCAGTACTAAACTTATTCATCATTAACCTGCTATAGCAAGTTTTTCAAAAATGTATCTATAGTTTTATATACTTTCTGTTGTTTGTCTTAATTTGTTTGACGCTCAAATACATATCAATGTGATACATAAGTTGATGTTTTCCACATTTTCCACAAACACACTCTTATTTGAGTATTGGCATGGGTACCTTCAAATTCACCTATACTTAATAACTGTCAAGTTGTCTTGGAAGTTTTTCAATCAAAATCAAATCTTATCAATGTTACAATTGTTGTTGTGGAAATAAGCTTTCGTGCAAGTGCTTTTTAATCTTAGCATGACACCTGAAAACACTGTGCCAACGCTGCCAAGATAAAGGATTAATGGTAGGCGTAAACAATTTAAAGTCCAAATGACTGACACATTTTGTTCTCACTCTCAGTGTTATGTCAAATATTTTATGAATGCTTCTGAAAAAAAAACTAAAACTCCAATTAAAATTATTTCTTGTATTTATTTATTTATTTTTGTTCGAGTATTTAAATAACATTATGACAGTAAAAGTTGGGGATATATAAATATATTTATTTTTCTTTCGCTTCTGAAAACTTTGTATTTAGTTTAATTCTATTTGTTTTTGTTTGAGTTGTTTTGTCATTTGTTCTTTTATACTGTTCCTTTCGTTTCGTATAAAAATCATTATTTATTTTAAAAACATTGAGCTTTCAAAGCTCTAAATGTAAATCTAATTTATATGTTTACTTAGGTTAACTCATTATACTACCAATTTGTCCTACTATATATAATTTTAACCAATTCAGAAAACTCAATTTATTTTAAACTGTTTTGATAAAACATATCTGTAATATTCGTCTAAATAGTTATTATGCAAGCTATATAAGAATTGGTTTTAGTTGTTACATTTCATGATTTAATAAAACTGGTAAGAACAAAATTAACGAAAATGCTAAAGTAATCAAACAAAGTAGAATTCTAGCGTTGTCTACCTGTTCTTGTCGGACCTACAAATTGAAAGGATATCTATGTGATGTTGCGACACTTATTAAAATCTCAATTACACAAGATCACTTTTATTTTACAAATTAATCTGCTTCTTTTTACATTAAAAATAACCATATTTACATACATTTTTATCAACATTGCTTCATTAAAATCAGTAGCGTTTTGTAAATTAATAAGGAGTGTTAAGCTGGTAAGCAAAAAGAAAATTTATAAAAAATCTTAAGAAAGTTTGTTTACCAAATCTAATCGAAATTTAATATCAGAACATAAAGCTAATGAAAGTTTAAATAAACAGAAGCTCACCAGAGACTTACGTACGATATTTTTAATTTTACCCAAAAACTGATAAAATTCTTTTCATTTCAAAACTCTTCACAAAATTTTCTAAAAATCGTCTAATAGGTGTAGGTTATAGTATGGACAAAGACATATGAACATAAGACATGTGAACTGTCACATATACCATTAGCTAAAAATATGATTGGGCTGAAATCTCAAGGCTTTGAGATATCAAAACATTGGTCTGTGTTAAAGATTTTGGCAAATTGCTTTTATGAGGACATTGTTTTTAGTTTTGGAAAAGCGATGCAAATAAAACATAAAATTCTTCGTAAGAATACAAGGATTTTACCTCTGTTTAGAAGTTTATAACAGAACTAACACAATACCCACAATATCTCGGCTAACGCCTCGAGCAACAATTTCACTATCAAGCGGAAAAGACATACTTTATGCCTTTAATACACAAATAGCTATTTTTTTTACTCAAAAGGGGCCTTAATGAATTGATTTAAAAAAAATATAACAAAATCAAAAATTCAAACTTCTACCAAGATTTAAAAAATTATAATCAAAAAGACTCGGCCTCCTCAATAGATGTAAAAAATATTTTACTCCGTACCAAACCAATTACTCCACATTTTTAAGTCCTATATTCGTCCTTGTATAGAGTATTGTTGTCAAGTTTTGGGCGCTGCATCTGTTTTCATCGTAGCTCTTTTGGAATCTATTCATAAGCGTGCTACAAGAATTATGGGTGATCGAAATTTAACATCCAATCTTGATTCTCGACAACATCGTTGCACTGTTGCTGATCTCGTTGTTTTTTATATATATAGTTAGTCACCAGCAGTGCTCGGATGAAATCGAATCCATTATGATTCAATCATATTCTTTACCCCATTTTACACGTCAATGTTTAAACAAACAGCCAAACTGTTGAGATCACTCAAGTTCCAACACAGAATTAACGAAATTTGTATTCTTTTGTAAAAAAAGCAATACAAAAAAAACAAATTTGGATAATTCGGAGTCGGAACTTGTACCGAACAAGTAGAAAAGAATTCGCTATAACAATTGCAATAGCAGTGTTGTTCATGTTTCTAGTGTAAAAACAGTAGTATTGAATGATCTATTCTCTATCCTGACTGAAATTCAGTTATTTATATAAATTTCCCAAAATTAATTTTTACATCGAACAAGCTTCAATTTATTTGAAGTGGTTTCGTTAAAGCTAATTAACAAAAGAAACTTAAATATATTAACCCTAAACAGCTACACCCCACTATACCTTAACTTTTCTAGATATATATTTTTTTCACAAATACGCAGTACCCGGTAACGCGAGTATTTCAGAAATTAAATACCCGACTACCCGGGTACATGCAAAGTCAAGTAATTTGTATACGCTACATTTCATATATGTCATCCAAATAATTACTTTTATTTTTGTCTTTCTAGTCGCAAATCTTTCCCATAACATGTTTCCAAAAATTATTCGAAAACCCAATATATGAAAATCATTCTTTTGACACACATTAGGATTTTTTGTTCACACACTTATAACACAATAATCAAGGTCCTGGTCCCACATACAGATGCCGATCATCAAAATTTCTCCACATTCCAAGATTTTTCCACATTCCACATTCCCTTAAAATGAACTTTATTTAAGCAAAATTTATGCAAATTTGTTATTTTGACACACTTAATTATTTTTTTTGACACACTTCCGGTACAGTTATCGAACCCATCGCTCTATCGGCTCTTACAATGAACACAATCTATTTTTTAAAAAAATTGAAATCGCTCTAGATGTTTTCTTGTTTTCGTCGATTGTGACGGCCGAACGGTCGACAGACAGACGGACATTTTAATTTTTTTGCTTTTTTATAATCGTTATTTGAGAAATGCCAAAAAAATGGGGGGTAAGATTTTCACTTTTGGCTTGATATTGTAATCCTAACAGTAGTAGCATGTAAAAACGGATTAAAAAGAAGTGGAGGTTGCAAAAAACAGCATACAACTGATAAAAGTAGCATGAATTTGCTGAAACTCAGACTGAGATATGGTTCAAAATTTTGGAAAACCAATCAGTTTGCTGATTGTGAAACTCAAATAAAACTCAATTGAATTATTAAATTAATACACGTGGAGAGAAACTCCTTTATTGAACAGTAACAATATAAAGAAATGTGGATGTGAATATATCTCGTTAGGTAAATAGTTGTTCCTCCAATATTGAGTTTAATTATACAAATTACAAATTTTTGCTATGGTTTATATTTTAATTTTTTTTTTTGTTTTTTTAGGCCTGGTCACCTAAGCGAAATTCCTTTGATTTATCAGCTACACACAATAAATTTCACAAGATTACTGGTAAGTTAATAAAAAGATATGTTTATTTTAGAAGACGTTAATGTAAATTAACAGTGAGTTGTTATTCAATTTATGGAATAGTGTAAATAGGTGGACTATGTGACAACTGTAAGCCTCTACAAGTAATATTTCTTAATCTTCTATTTCTAATTTATCAAAAGTGTATCTGCTTATTCAAGCTGTGATCCTAAATGATTACAGTTTTAATATAAATTCAGTTTGACGCTCAAGTTCGTCATTCTATCACTCACCACAGTGACACTATGCTTTAACTTGCATTTTTATCTGGCTGGTTCTTTGTAAATCAACGTTGATGGAAACAGTAAGCGCATAACTTTTGGAAACACAAAATAACGCAATACTTTTCAAACCTAAATTTTCTACTCCAAGGTATATAACAGTAGTATACAAAAGGTCTATAATAATCATCAAACTAGAAAAATTTTGAACCATTATAAATGATATTAAATTCAAATTTTTTCTTAAAATATTTGCACCAAAAATTTAAAAAAGGGTTTTCTTATACGTAGGATTTTGCTTATTTCCACACAAAACTTGTAACATAAACCTTATTTTGCTTTTAAAACACGTTTATGCTCTTTAATAGTAAAAATAATACTGCACAAATCGTGCATTCAACTGCATTTCAATAGTAAAATGGACGAATAAATAAATCTCGACCAACAAGACGATTGTTGCAAATGTGATCAAAGAACTAACCAACCAAGTCGGATAGAATGACTACGTATATAGCTTATTCAGTTGATTTTCAGTCAATTAGTGCAAATAGTCACAAGAACGAGCTTCTAAGCTGCCATACAGACAAGATCCATAAAGAATTTTTCCAATACACCATTTCCTATATTTAAATGAAACGGTTAATTGAAATATGTATTCTTACGAAGGTTTAATCTGCAGGATCTGGAATCTTCAATCTTCAGAAAGCATGTTCAGAAAGCACGCTGACCTTCTTGAATTATCCGGCAAGCTAAGCAACCCAACTTTTTTTAATTTCTTTAATGAAATCGTATTTTATTAATTTTTTTGGGGCATTTGTAAAACACAACAACTTAGAAACATCTAAATCTTTTCTCAATAAAAATTCAAATCTGAATTTGATTTATTTTAAAATGAACAACATAAGTTGTTCGTGAGCAATAAATTATTAATAACAAAAAAAAATTAAGAGGACAAACACAAACGACAACTTTTTCACTGTAAAAAATTAATATGTATATAATGTAAAAGCAATCGAAGTGAATTTATAAGAAAATAAATCATACCCGTCATACGACATGGATACAAAAATAAAGCCAAACGGTTTCAAATTATAAAACTTATATCCTTCTAAATCAAACATGCAGTCTTTTGTTATACTATTTTGTCAAAAATAATCATTCTATTAACAATTGCTTTGGAAAGCAAGAAACACTTTTGCGATAAGACTTGTGATTCACCTACATCCTTTACTGCATCCTTATTAGGATCCCACCATTCATTTTCCACATTTTGTTTACCTTGCCTATTTATAGTAACGATTGTAAAAGCTTGATTTTCTTAACATGAATTTATGCCCGTTTTACTATAACATCATCAGGAGTTATAAAATTAAAAGGAAGAGAATGAAAATAAAGAATAGCGACATAAACAACAATAGGCGGTAAACCAAATTAAACGAAAAATGATGTTGGCAAAAAATTTATCTTAAAAATGTAAATCAAATATTGGTTTTGTAAACCAATCATGGTGTGGACTCTGAGCTAATTTTAAATTGACCTAAAAATATATAATGTAAGAAACTTTTTAAAGACAAGATTATCTGTTATTTTTAGACAAAATTGTGTTTTAAGTAGATTTTAGATAAAAATCTACCTATTGCGTCATATCGGTGAATGATGTGAAATAAAATGCATACTATATAGAATTCGAATAATAATTAACTTTTCATTTTTATTCTAGGCTATGTAATAAAAAACAATAAACATTAATTAATAAAATAAAATAAATTTACATTACGTAGTAACAGCTTATCTTAAAAAACATAGGTTTAACTGAATTAGAATATTTTTTGTGAGCAATGTTTTTTCGTCTTTAGGTTTAAACGTGTTTGTAGTTACAGCCGCTTTGTGTCTTGCTTCTATTAATTAAACATTTTTTTCTTTCTAAAAACAATGTGGTAAAAGTGTGGGTACTAATAGTAGCCTCTTTGAAAATATTTTTTAAGTTTAACACAGTTGACGAAATATTTATCAGCGTTATATCTAAATCCAAAAACACCTCTAAGATTAAAATTGATTGATTTCTTGTAACTGTAAAAGTTACAGAAAAGATAAACACTAAAAACAATTTATACTTGAGCCTATAATGGAATATTTCGTTTATCGAAGAGTAGGACAGGTAAGCTGTCAGATTATATTACACATATGGAAAATAAATTATGATCCAAAGTGATAAACTAGTATATTTCTTAACACTAGCCGATGTTTAGCCGATTTAAGCGATGTATAGCCGAGTGTGTTAAAACACTAGTTTATGGGTAATTCTTTTACAAACCGAACACCTTTATGACCGACACATTTTTGATTTGGCTGAAATTTTTTTTATCGGTATTATATCGAAAAATAGATATACGAGTTCGAGAATTTTTTTTTTTTGAAAATATAGCAGTTCTAAATTTCGAGAATTTCGTGATTTTTGACTTGATGAGTTATTTTCAAATATTCATAACTTCGGTTTTATTAAAGAAAGAAACCTTTAGTTTGTTTTATTTTATAGCTAAAAGATGCTTTTTTACAAAAAAAATTAAAATTAATAAAAGTTATTAACAAATTCCTAATGTTTTAAACCAAACCACGAAATGAGTTTTTAGTACAACCATCGTATTCTAAATTTAATTTCCTATAAAAACAGTATTTTTAATTAATAGAGAAATGATTTTTACTGTTAGAAAAAAATTTATTTATCGAGCGCGGGACGACAAAAAATTCCATATATGGGTCATTCTTTTACATACCGAACAGATTAGGACAAAATGTGACTAAGACATTTTTGATTCAGCTGAAAAATTTTTTACGGGTTCTATATAAACTTAGAGTATATATAAATATAGAGAGAACATAACTTTAAAATTGTATGAAGAGAGACATAAGAAATCGTGTTTGCTAATATGTCATATTCAATTTCTCATTTCACCATCTGCATTTCTGTTTATTTACAACAACCAACTATTGTATTAAATTATAAATTAAAAACAATTAAATAATTTAAAACGAAACAAAAAGAACAATCTATTATTTTTAGTTGTGCTAATTTTTATAAAATGAATGAAAATAATTACGAGATAGGCCAGGAAAAATAGTATTTTAACAACAAAAAAATTCGTTACAGCAAACTGACAGCGGGATATTGTGGAACACGATATTGTAAAAGAGGGAAACATAAATCGAACTAGCAGCTGCTATCCGGGGGAGAATGGGGAGGGTTTTTAGGGGTTGAAAAAGGTTTTTCGTGATTTCTGGCTAAACCGTGCATCCTATCAAAAAGAGTTATATGTAAAAGTTGTAGGGAATAAAAAGATCTACACTTTTTGTACGGACCATTTTTACCCTCACCTCAACATTTTTCGAAAAAAATGCGAAAAACCGATTTTTTTCTTTTTTCTTGTTTTCTTTTACAAAAAAAATTTTATGAAGTTCAAATTTTGAAAAAAATACCTCCATTTATTGGAAAAAGGCAGCAATTTTTTCGGAGGGACTAAATATTTCCCGTTGTTGTTAAAATTAATTTTTTTGAAAAAAAAAACCAAATTTTTAACTGCGATTCCTCTTAAAACTAAGCCTCCTAAGGAGTTCAGTTTTGACTCATTTACTCGTTCTTACGTCTATTTTTGATAAATGGTAAAAAAAGGATAAATCTATGGACAAAAAGGGGGGAAAATTGAAAAAACCGAAAAAATTTCTTTTTTCGTGGTAATTTGCATATTTATCGTTGTATAATTGTTACTAATTAATAAAATCATATTATTTTTTTTATTATTACGTAAACAACGATCATTCGGAAATACATTTATGCTTTCGTTTTCGAACTTGATAAAAATTGTTCGAAGAAATAATCAACAATTAGAATTTCAGTCGTACTAAAAATCTTAAAAATTAAATATCTCAAGAACACGAATATTAGCCTCTTTGTAAATTTGTAATATTTTAGAGTAAGGATAGAACTGTTTTTACAAAAAAAATAAATTAAATTTCAATTGATCTTCAACCCAAGCGCCAACTTTAAAAAAGATTTTTAATATTTTAATTTAAAAATTAATTACAAAAACAATTAATTATTTTTTTATTCAAACGATTAACTAATCACCTACAAAAAAAAAAAGTTTGATAAAATTGGTAAAGCCGTTCTTGAGCAATTTGATTTCGAAAGTACATGGGATTGGCAGAATTTTCATTTTTCTAAAATATTTAATGCTTATTTTAGTTTATAATATATGATAATTAATATATGATATATTTTAATTTAATATGAACTTTTTATTGTAATTGAAAGGAAAATTCACTGTCTATTTGATAAATTTCAGCAAAATCTGCAACTGGCATATTTTTGCTAACAAATATTCGAATTGGTTTTTATCGTCGAACAAAACGTCTGTCTGTAACTTGAGTATGTTTTGGGTAAAATATTAAACCTTCGGAAAACCCAAAAAAAGCTTATTTAGTACCTTCTTTAAACCTCATTTAGTACCTTCTAAACCCAAAATAAGTTTAATAGAATCAGTAAACTTGGGTTTAGTGTATAGCACAAAGTACAAAAAAATCAACCTATATTCAAATGTGTTTTTCTCAAAAACAAAAAATAACAATTGTCCTTATAGGTTTAGCATGTTTTAAGTAAATAACAAATCTGTAAAATATAAAAAACATGAAAGAAAACTAAAAGGTACTTTTTGAGATCGCCATGTTTGAAGAATAAAATTTACTTTTTTGTTACCTAAATAAACTAAAAGTAACGAAAGCATATAATTATTCATTAATTTATTTCCAAATGATCGTCGTTTACGTTTATCATTAAAAATTCAAATGATTTTATTAATTAATAACGATTATTCAAAGATAAATATGCAAATTACCACGAAAAAAAGCGATTTTCTCGGTTTTTTCAATTTTCCCGCCTTTTTTTCCATAACAGTGTACCATTTTTTACCACTTATCAAAAATAGACGTAAGAACGAATAAATGAGTCAAAATTGAACTCATTAGGAGGCGTAGTTTTAAGAGGAATCGCAGTTAAAAATTTGGTTTTTTTTTTCAAAAAAATTAATTTTAACAACAACGTCTAAATATTTCCCTCCGAAAAAATTGCTACCTTTTTCCAATAAATGGAGGTATCTTTTTCCAAAATTTGAACTTCATAAAATTTTTTTTGTAAAAGAAAACAAGAAAAAAGAAAAAAATCGGTTTTTCGCATTTTTTTCGAAAAATGTTGAGGTGAGGGTAAAAATGGTCCGTACAAAAAGTGTAGATCTTTTTATTCCCTACAACTTTTACATATAACTCTTTTTGATAGGATGCACGGTTTAGCCAGAAATCACGAAAAACCTTTTTCCATCCCTAAAAACCCTCCCCATTCTCCCCCGGATAGCAGCTGCTGGTTCGATTTATGTTTCCCTCTTTTACAATATTGTGTTCTACAATATCCCACTGTCAGTTTGCTGTAACGAATTATTTTTTTTTTTCTAATTTTTTCTCCTATTATTACTGGCCTAAGAGTATTTTACATTTATTGTGTTATTTCCAGTGATTTTATAATAGTGAATATTTTATTATTTTATAATGCCCATGTGCAAATATTTAAGTTATGTTATACATCCTGAAAGTATATTATGAAAACTAGCTGGCGACCAACTTTTCATTTTTGTGTAGTTTATTTTTAATAGATAAAAGATTAAAATTTATATGTTTGGTTAAAATCAAATCCAAATCTGTCATTTTTCTTATTTCTTTTTATATAGTAGCAATGAGGGAGAAACTATTATTTTTTGCGGTAGGTTTTTTTCTTATAGATTTAAAAGAAACTCGCAATAATTGTACAATTTTGAATCAAATGAAAAATTTACGCACGTCTTTGGGAAGACAAACCGGTTTCTCTCTCAGAGAAATAAAGGAAAACAAACAAACAAAAAAACGATTTGACAGAAGATCAGTCACGATTAATATTAGTTATGGTGGTCGGTTGTATATAAACATAATATAAATATATAATTGTTCTATGATTTTTCTTTTTGTTTTTTTTTAGGCGAAATAGAGCGGATCTAAATTACGAGAATTTTTTGATTTTCGGCTTGAAGACTTATTTTCAAAGATTCATAACATCGGTTCTGGTGAAGATAGACACTTTTTGTCTGTTTTATTTTAAAGAATTAAGATGGCATTTAAAAAAAAATTGTTATGTATAACACTGACGGTGCACCTTCTCAATACAAAAATAAACATAACCTAATTAACTTATGCCACCACAAAAAAGACTTTAAGCTTGATGCAGAATGGCATTTTCATGCTACCAGCCACGGAAAGGGACCTTGTGATGGAATTGGTGGTACACTGAAGCGTGCTGCACACCGTTATAGTATAGGGAGCAGAGATATTATTGATACACCAAAAAAACTTTTCGAATGGGCTTTAAAATGGGAATCTACCATGAACTTTGGATACGCCGATAAAAATGAATATCAATTAACAAAAAAAAAATTACAAAATCGATATAAAAATGCGATTACTATAAGTGGAACTCAAAAATTTCATTCTTTTATACCATTATATACAATACAATACAATTACACCGTTTTTTTCTTATGTTACACCGTTAAAAATTATTTCAAAAAATTTACAGTGTACATTTTTAAAAACTTTGTTCTAATACCTATTCATTTATCAAAATGACATATCATCTATGAAAATCGATTCAGTAGTTTTTCTACAATCGCTCGTCAAAATGCACTCACATCACAAAATAACAAAAAATTGAGGGGCACCCTGTGAAGACCCCTGGTCGAAAAAAAAAATTCTAAGAGAACACGTATTTTTTATTTATCAAAGACTATCTATAAACAAAAAATAATCAAAATTAAAAGGGGTCAAGTCAACGATGTTGAATCTTCGTGAAATTGCTCCTATACATTGTCAGGGTCGAATCCAGTCAAATCCAATATATGGATTTACTGAATTAGAATTACAGAACAGAGAAGTATTGATATAATATATATCCTTCAAAGGACAGTAAATCCACTAGATATATCAATACTTTAAAAAATAAAAAAACATATCAAAATCCATCTATACATTTCCATAGAAACCTACAATCGATTAAAGTTTTGAGAAGACTAGAGTTAAACACCATTGAGTCTTTATTTTAATAAAGAATAAATCCACCCACAATTGTACCACAACAATTCTTTATCTCTAATCTAACGCTATACATTTTCTTTTGTTTCGACTAAAAGTTTTGCAATTTATTAAATTATTAACAAAAACTACCAATAAGCTTTGAAACGAACCAGAGAATTAAATTTAGAATATTTAAAATATTAATTTTTGTCATTCATTCATTCTGCTAAAAACTTTATTCTTCTCAAAAAATTAAATTTAAAATGCAAATTTTCTAAAATCTATTTAGTTTATACAAACAATAGACATCGAGGTGTTGGAAATTTATTTTTATTTAATTCAATAATTTTCTGGTAATTCAAATTTTCCTTTATATACAAATTTCTATTATATAAGAAGTCATGTCTAATTTTTAATCTCGTTTAATCTATTTTTTAAATCAATCAATAAACCAGTACAGAGTGTTTCTGGGAAGATCTACAATTTAACTTTATGGAAAATAAACGTGTTTTAGGTATTATTTTTAGTTAAAAAAGGCATGCAAAGTAAATGTATGCCTCTCCTAAACTCATGAAAACGGAATATTTTTTAAAAAGTTTGATCGATATCACCAATTCTTGAGATAACTTGTTGCAGAAACAGAGAAAAGTCAAAAGCAATAGTAGCTAATGAACAACTTGAAAATATTTTGTTGCCCAGAACCAAATTTCATTTATGTATCCATTTAAATTATTTGTGTATCCATTTAAATTAATATTAGTTAAATTTAAACAGTCAAAAATTATAACTGAACTATAAAACAAAGCTGTAAGCTTTCCCATCCAATGCCCTTTGATAAAATAACAAACGCATAGTCTCTTTTTCTGCAAGTTGAAATTAAACCAGAAATATTCGTAGGAAAACGCAAAGAACGCAAGGTCCCAACATTTAAATTTATTTTACACGACCGCTGCCGGTTTTGTTGAAACTTCGGTAGCTGTTAGTACAGGGGCATATTTGTGTATATATTAGACACAAACCAACTATAACAAATTTTTACAAAATTATAACAGATTTTTGGTACTAAATTCGTACTTTTGGAACTAATTTTTTAATCTTAAAACATGCAAAATAAAATAAAACTATATTTAATAAATAAATATGTTTTAATGATATTTATATAAAAATATGATTATTTAATATTATCAAAGACTTAATTTTGCGTTATAAATTAATTTTTACGTCAATCGATGAAATTTGTATGAAAAAGTCAACACACACAACATAAAGCAAAATTGTGATTTTGACAGTAACTATATTCATTATTTTGACAGTAATTATTCTTGTCAGATTCACAATATTGTGTTGAATTTTCACCAAATTGGTGTTACATATCATGTCATTACATGACATTTATGTGTTCGGGAATAGGGCCCCAGTAAAAATATTAGTTCCTGTTTTGTTTTATTTTTTTCATAGTTTTGACACAGGGTGTAGCGAAATTTGTTAAGAAATTTTAAAATAAGGAAGTTACTTCGATCTGAAAGACCTAAGTATTACATTCATGAGCCAAAAGTGAAATTTTTACCCCCACTTTTTTGGCATTTCTCTACGTTTTAGGACCTACTGATTCTAAAAAAGCAAGAAAACTGTATGTCTGCCGGCCGGCCGTCATTACCTACCGCAGGGAAAACCGCTGGGGGGATCTCAAAATTTTTTTTTTCTAAAAATAGGTATACTCAAGGGACAGGTCCGAAAGGATGCTGTGTTCGATAACTGTACCGGAAATGTGTCAAAAAAATCATTAAGTGTGTCAAAAACAGCAAGTTTTCATATTTTTGGCTTAAAAAACGTTCATTTTAAGTGATTACGAGTAGGAACATTGAATTTGGAGAAATATTGATTGTAAGGATTGGTATGTGAGTTTATAAGTTTGTCAGAAAAATGTTGTCAAGTGTGTCAAAAGAAACATTTTTATTTATTTTTTTACCTAATTTTAAAAAAAAAAAATAAAATTAATTATTTGTTTGGAATGAATTTTTATTATTATTATTGAGAATTATGGCATTATAAGTTTGTCAAAAAAATGTTGTCAAGTGTGTCAAAAAAAAGATTTTTATTTATTTATTTTTATCCAATTTTTTGGAAAAAAATTAAATTAATTATTTGTTTGAAATGAAATTTTATTATTATTATTGAGAATTATTGCATTATCAGTTTGTCAAAAATATGTTGTCAAATGTGTCAAAAAAAAGATTTTTATTTAGTTTTTTAGCCAATTTTTTGGAAACAAATAAAATTAATTATTTATTTGAAATGTAATTTTATTATTATTATTGAGAATTATGGCATTATAAGTTTGTCAAAAAAATGTTGTCAAATGTGTCAAAAGGAAGATTTTTATTTATTTTTTTACCCAATTTTTTGGAAAAAAATAAAATTAACACTTTGTATGACATGAAATTTTACTATTATTATAGAGAATTATGGCATTATAAGTTTGTCAAAAAAATAAAATCAAGTGTGTCAAAAAATGATTTCAATTATTTTTTTTCCAAATTTTTGGAAAAAAAATGTAGCTGTTTTTATGACGTAAATGTATTTGAAAATGAAATTGGACTTGGAAATTTTTGAATTTGTCATAGTTTTTGAAATATTTTTGGAATTTGGAAAAAAGTTTGTATTTTTAATTTTGTAATAATTTTTGCAATATTTTAAGAATTTTGGAAAAGTTTTAATTTTTGATTTTGTAAGAATTTTTGGAATATTTTTAGAATTTTGAAAAATTTGAAATTTTTGATTTATTATAATTTTTTGAAATTTTGAAAAAAGTTTGAATTTTAGATTTTGTAATGATTTTTGCAATGTTTTTAGGATTTTGGAAAAGTTTGAATTTTTAAGAATTTTTGGAATATTATTGGAATTTAGAAAATGTTTAAATATTTGATTTTATTCTAATTTTTGGAATATTTTGGGAATTTTGAAAAAAGTTTGATTTTATTTAATTTTTACAATATTTTTGGAATTTTGAAAGAAATATGAATACGTGATTTTGTAATATTTTCTCAAAACGCTAAATGGAGAGGTTTTTGAGTAGTTTGCTGAGTGTATCATCTTTTCCCTAGATTATGTTAATTTATGATCTGTTATAATTTTCCGGCATCGTATTGATGTTTCGTGTTAGTTTTGTATAAATTTCTAAACAGAGATAAAAAATAGTTGTACTTTCACAAAGAGTTATGTTTGATATACATGGCTGCCCAAAACTAAAAACCATATCCTCATAAAAGTTTTTTGCCGAAAACTATATCAAAATCCTTAACCCAGACCGAAGTCTTGATATCTCAGAGCTGTGAGATTTCAGCCCCTCCATATTTTTAAATTTACATTGTGCTCGAACTGTTAAACCGATTTTACTTAATTTGCTTTTGTTTAAACCGTATTAGGTAAGGCTTTATAAAAATGTTACATAAATAAAAAACATTTAATTTTTATATTAGTCCAGTAACTTTATACATTACCGTATGCGTAAGATCCGGTAGTTCTGATTTTTTGCAGACTTGTTTATGATGTTGGCCTAATGAATAATCCAAGTTTGTGACCTCGAGCGCCGAACGCAACTTTGTCAAAAATCGCAAAAATCGTTATTTTTTCAAATTTAGGTGATTATAACCCTAAAGGGCTAGGTTTTTCTTTAACCTTTCTTAGGCCGTTTTTAAAGTAGACTAAATTTGCTACAATATGATACTAGAACTGTCTCTGCAGACCCACTAGTTTCCGAGATTAAGCCTTTCAAAGTTTATAATTTTTTTCGAACTTCGCAATTTTTTACAATTCTGTCGTTCTAAATGAACTTTGACCCGGAATATACTATCGAAGCCCTGTACTTTTATGATGGGATGTTAAAAAAGAAAATGAGTAGTGTGAAGAGTGTGCACAGGTATGTTGAACTCTCGATACTTTTCCAAAATCATCCTTATCGAGAAAAGTGCATCGGTAGTACCTCGGCCCCGCCGGAAACCACACTGATATTCTCCAAACAGTTGTTCTGCAAAAGGAAATAAATGATTAAATCAACAATTAAATCAATATTTATAAATTTTATGCATTTGTTACAAAAAATGGTGTGTATAACTAGTGCGAATGCGTTTTCTAAACGCGAGTTATTGCAGCACTCCCTACGGTCATGCTGCAAACTAACTCTTGTTTGGAAAACACATTCGCACTAGTAATACAATCTACTATTTCTAATTGGCCAACACACACATGTATTTATTAATAAAATTATTAGGACAGGGATGTACAAAACTCTACAAAGGTATAAATTGCAAAAAATTGCGAAGTTCGAAAAAAATGATACACTTTAAAAGGCTTAATCTCGGAAACTATTGGGTCTGCAGAGACAGCTTTGGTATCGTTTTGGTATCATATTGTAGCTGTATTGTATTGTAATTTAGTCTTCTTTAAAAACATCTAAAAAAATTTAAAGAAAAAACTAGTCCTTTAGGGTTATAATCGCCTAAATTTGAAAAAAAAAAAAACGATTTTTCGCGGTTTTTTCGATTTTTGACAAAGTTGCGTTCAGCGCTCGAGGTCACAAACTTGGATTATTCATTAGTCCAACATCATAAACAAGCCTGCAAAAAATCGGAACTACCGGATTTGACGCATACTATGAGAACTACCGGATTAGACCCCATACTCTCAGGCGACAAAGTTACTGGACTACATCAAAAATTTAAATTATTTTAGCCCTCTTGGAAGGTTCCGCTTAAGGTTCGTCCGTATCTGGATCGACGTATTGGGAAGGCATATCCCCATCAGGGGATGGTGATGAATCGTCGACGTCGTATGCCCACAAGTCATCCTCCATTTCGACATCGGAGAGAATGTCACCTTCTGGGATATCTGCTACTGCAACCACAAAAATGATCAGGTACAGTTACATAATCTTATTTTCTCATCGGCCACCACACACATATATCTATTAATACAATTATTAGGACAGGGATGTAGAAAACTCTACAAAGGTATATTGCAAGCAATTGCGAAGTTCGAAAAAAATGATAAACTTTGAAAGGCTTAATCTCGGAAACTAGTGGGTCTACAGAGACAGTTCTAGTATCATATTGTAGAAAATTTAGTCTACTTTAAAAACGTCCTGAGAAAGGTTAATGAAAAAACTAGCCCTTTAGGGTTATAATCGCCTAAATTTGAAAAAAAAAAAAAAAAACCATTTTTCGTGGTTTTTTCGATTCTTGACAAAGTTGAGTTCAGCGCTCGAGGTCACAAGCTTGAATTATTCATTAGTCCAACATCATAAACAAGCCTGCAAAAAATCGGAACTACCGGATTTGATGCATACTATGAGAACTACCGGATTAGACCCCATACTCTCAGGCGACAAAGTTACTGGACTACATCAAAAAATTAAATTATTTTAGCCCTCTTGGAAGGTTCCGCTTAAGGTTCGTCCGTATCTGGATCGACGTATTGGGAAGGCATATCCCCATCAGGGGATGGTGATGAATCGTCGACGTCGTGTGCCCACAAGTCATCCTCCATTTCGACATCGGAGAGAATGTCACCTTCTGGGATATCTGCTACTGCAACTACAAAAATGATCAGGTACAGTTACATAATCTTATTTTCTCATCGGCCACCACACACATATATCTATTAATACAATTATTAGGACAGGGATGTAGAAAACTCTACAAAGGTATATTGCAAGCAATTGCGAAGTTCGAAAAAAATGATAAACTTTGAAAGGCTTAATCTCGGAAACTAGTGGGTCTACAGAGACAGTTCTAGTATCATATTGTAGAAAATTTAGTCTACTTTAAAAACGGCCTAAAAAAGGTTTAAGAAAAGTCTAGCCCTTTAGGGTTATAATCGCCAAAATTTGAAAAAATAACGATTTTTTCGTGGTTTTTGCGATTTTTGACGAAGTTGCGTTCGGCGCTCGAGGTCACAAACTTGGATTATTCATTAAGCCAACATCATAAACAAGTCTGCAAAAAATCAGAACTACCGGATTTGACGGATGCTACCCCATACACTCAGGCGACAAAGTTACTGGACTATATGATTTTTTGTAATTTTATTTTTACAAACATGGCGATTTGAAAAATTGCACCTTTTCTTTTTGTTTTTGTTTATACTTTAATAATTCATACGTACTACACCAAAATATATTAAAATTACAGACAAGTGTTATTTTTGACAAACAGACATGTGAATATATTATTTGTGATAATTTTGTTTACTTAGTGCCATTTACTAAAAACAATTTTACCAATTCTATTGAATTTTTTTTTGTTTAAAAGGTATTTATAAAAAAGCTACACTGAATTATTTTTACTTTTTTTTCACAAAAATTTTCAAAACAATACTTTCAAAATATGAAACAATTGCCTTGGAGGTTGGCAGTTAAATAGGAGAGGAGAGGATAAACTTTGAAGGAAAAATAATTCAGAAACAAAATACCTATAGGAACAAAACATTTTCACAAAAAAAATTTTTAATATACTAAAACTAAATTTCGAATTTTTTTAAAAAAAAAATTAAAAAAAATCTAAATAAAAATAAAGTTTTTAAAAAAAATAATTTTGAAAACAATATTCTCAAAAAAATAAAAACTAACTTGAGTTGGAAGTTGGTAGTTGGCAGCAGTAGCTCTCCTCCAACTCCCAACCTTTGGCAATCGTTGACTTAAATCGAGCAGTGTGTCAAGTGTGTCAAAACAAGGAAATTTGCATATTTTTTGCTTAAAAACGCTTATTTTAAGTGATAATGAGTAATAACCTTAACTTTAAAGAAATCTTGATAGTTGGGATTAGAGTGCGAGACCAAAAACTAGATTATTGAATTATCAGTTTGTCAAAAACTTATTGTCAAGTTAGTCAAATGAATGATCTTCATTAATTTTTAACCCAATTTTTATGAAGAAAAAATAAAATTAATTATTTGTATGACATGAAAATTGAAATGTGATGAACATGAAATTAAACATGGAAATTTTAGATTTTATTATAATTTTTGGAAGATTTTTGGAATCATGAAAAAAGTTTGTATTTTTGATTTTGTTATAATTTTTGCTATATTTTTAGAATTTTGAGAAAAAGTTTGTTGTTTTGATTTTGTTATAGTTTTTGCAACAGTTTAAGAATTTTGAAAAAAGTTGCTTCGGTCCGAATTTGAATTTTGGAATATTTTTTGAAAAAGATTGAATTTTTGATTTTATTGTAGTTTTTGGAATTTTGAAAAAATATTGTTTATTCGATTTTGTTAAAATTTTTGCAATATTTTGAGAATTTTGTAAAAAGTTTCAATTTTTGGTATATTTTTTAAAATTTTGAAAAAAGTTTCAATTTTTGATTTTGTTATAATTTTTGAAATATATTTAGAATTTTGAAAAAAGTTTGTGCTTTTGATTTTCTTATAATTTTTGCAAGAATTTAAATTTTTTTGAATAAATTTAAATTATTGATTTTGTAATAATTTCTGGAATATTTTTAGAATTTTGAAAATGAAGTTTAAATATTTTACTTTATTATAATTTTTGGAATATTTTTGGATTTTTGAAAGAAATCTGAATTTTTTATTTTGTAATATGTCTCGAAACACTAAATGGAGATGTTTTTGAGTAGTTTGCTGATTGTATCATCTTTTCACTAAATTATGTTAATAAATAATCTGTTATAATTTTTCGGCAACGAATTGATGTTCCGTGTCAGTTTTGTAATAAATTTCTAAACAGTGATAAAATACCTGTGCTTTTACAAAGAGTTTTATGTTTGATATACATCGCTGCCGATAACTAAAAACAATGTCCAATATCAAAATCCTTAACCAAAATCGAAGTCTTGATATCTCAGAACTGTGAGATATCAGCCCCTTCATATTGTACAATTAAAAACTAAAAAACATTGTTAAATAAAAATACTAATAATACACAAAAAAAAATACAAAAATTTCAAAAGGTATTTTCAAATAAAAAACATACAAAAAATTTAAAATCCCAAAAAATTAAAACATCACAAAAATTTTAAGATTTACAAAAAAATCAAATATTTTAAAAACTTTAACATTTAGTCCAGTAACTTTGTCGCCTGAGAGTATGGGGTAGTATGCGTCAAATCCGGTAGTTCTGATTTTTTGCTGACTTGTTTATGATGTTGGCTTAATGAATAATCCAAGTTTGTGACGTCGAGCGCCGAACGCAACTTCGTCAAAAATCGAAAAAAAAAATCATTATTTTTTCAAATTTTGGTGATTATAACCCTAAAGGACTAGTTTTTTCTTTAACCTTTCTTAGGACGTTTTTAAAGTAGACTAAATTTTCTACAATATGATACTAGAACTGTCTCTGTAGACCCGATAGTTCCCGAGATTACGCCTTTCAAAGTGTATCACTTTTTTCGAATTTCGCAATTGTTTGCAATATACCTTTGTAGAGTTTTCTACATCCCTGTCCTAATAATTGTATTGATAAATACATGTGTGTGGTGGCCGATGAGAAAATAAGATTATATAACTGTACCTGATCATTTTTGTGGTTGCAGTAGCAGATATCCCAGAAGGTGACATTCTCTCCGATGTCGAAATGGAGGATGACTTGTGGGCACACGACGTCGACGATTCATCACCATCCCCTGATGGGGATATGCCATCCCAATACGTCGATCCAGATACGGACGAACCTTAAGCGGGACCTTCCAAGAGGGCTAAATTAATTTTATTTTTTGATGTTAAAATTACTCAATTTCCTAACAAATAAACTTTCTAACTTTTGTTGTACTTATCTTTTTTACTTCATTATTCATAGTTTAGCTTAAACATCATCGTTCTCACTTGTCATTTTCTTTTTTAACATCCCATCATAAAAGTACAGGGCTTCGATAGTATATTCAGGGTCAAAATTCATTTGAAACGAAAGAATTGCAAGAAGTTGCGAAGTTCGAAAACATGATAAATTTTGAAAGGGTTAATCTCGGAAACTAGTGGGTCTACAGAGACAGTTCTCCTATCATATTGTAGCAAATTTAGTCGAATTTAACGTCCCAAGAAAGGTTTAAGAAAAATCAAGTCCTTTAGGGTTATTATCGCCAAAATGTAACAAAAAAACAATTTTTTCGCGGTTTTTTCGATTTTTAACGAAGTTACGTTCGGCGTTAAAGGTCACAAACTTGAATTATTCATTAGGCCAACATTATAAACAAATCTACAAAAAATCAGAACTACCGGATTTCACGTATACTGTGATGTATGAAGTTACTGGACTAAAACTTTGAAAAGGTTAATCTCAGAAACTATTGGGCCTACAGAGACAGTTCTTCTATCATATTGAAGCAAATTTAGTCTACTTTAAAAACGTCCTAAAAAAAGTTAAAGAAAAAACTAGTCTTTAGGGTTATAATCGCCAAAATTTGAAAAAATAAGGATTAAAATAAGTCTGCAAAAAATCAGAACTACCGGATTAGACGCATACTGTGATGTATAAAGTTACTGGACTAATTTCCAAATTATTAAAATTTAAAAATTAAAAGAAAATTTATTAAATTTTCCAAAAAAAAAATTAATAAAGTTTTTCTAAAATTATAAAATCCTTAAAGTATTTCTAAATTAAAACATGAAATATTTCATAAATAAAACATAAAAAAAAACCAAAAAATCCAAATTATCAAAAACAAATCAAATTTCTATAAAAATTATTCTAATTATACTTCAAAAATTTCAAAAACAATTCAACAAATTTAAAACAAAATTATTTGGGATTTTTACAAGCAATTAAACTCAGTAGCTACGGAAGCAATTTGAATTTTTTTCAATTCAAAGGTGTGGTTGGAAATATTTCAGAAAAAAACTTTATTTTTCTCTTTTACGTGTTTCGGTTGGGATTCGAGCTTGTAACTTCATCAGTGCAAGAGTGAGTTCAAATCCTTTGGCAGACACGCTAACTACTTCTTCACCAATGCAATGATATTTTGAAGTTGAAAGTACATCATCACTCTATTTGCTGAAGTTGCATTCTCTCAACTGTCATTAGAATCCTATTTTTTGGAAAAAGTGAGTTAGAATGTTAACTATCATAGAAATATTACACATTCTATGAATTCACACAATAATGCTGTCTAGAAATTTAATGGAAAAATCTCCAAAATAATGTTAAAACATTTTCCAATAAATAGGAGTCTAATGGCAGTTGAGCATTCAACTTAAGTAATTAGAGTGATAATGAAGTTTCAACTTCAAAATATCATCGCATCGGTTGCAAAGTGGATAACGTGGTTAGGTTTTATAGAAGATAGAAGCTTCTTCTTTTCTTTATTTAAAAGTTAAAAGATGGAATTTTTTAAAAATAAATGTTTTTAACTAAAGTTATTAACAAATTCCTATTGTTATAAACAAATAAAATGTTAAAATTAAATTTTAACCATTGCTCCACCCATGAAATTAGTTTTTAATATAATTATCGTATTCAACGTTCAATTTCCTATAAAAAACGTATTTTTTTTAATGGATAAATGATATTTACTGTTAGAAATAAATTAATTTATCGAGCGCGGGACCTCAAAAATTCCATATATGGGTCATTCTTTTACATACCGAACAGATTAGGACAAAATGTGACTAAGACATTTTTGATTCAGCTTTTTACGGGTTCTATATAAATAAACATAACGATATACATGTTTGAGGATTTTTTTTTTTTTAGGGGAAATAGAGCGGTTCTAAAATTTCGAGAATTTTGTGATTTTTAGCTTGAAGACTTGTTTTCAAAGATTCATAACTTTGGTTCTGGTAGAGATAGACACTTTTGTCTGTTTTATTTTAAAGAATAGAGATGCAATTTACAAAAAAAAACTAATATTTATAAAAATTATTAACAAATGCCTATTGTTATAAACAAATAAAATTTTGAAATCAGTTTTTAGTTATTATTTAAAATAAATAAAGAGTGTTTAGTGTAATCATCGTATTCTACGTTCAATTTTCAATAAGAAACGCATATTTAATTAATGAAGAAATAAGTTTTACTGTTAGAAATAAGCAAATTTTTGCAGCGCCGGACGACAAAAATTTATAAAAATTTTTATCGTCTCGCGCTCGATAAATTAGTTTATTTTTAACAGTAAAACTTATTTCTCCATTAATTAAATATACGTTTCTTATTGAAAATTGAACGTAGAATACGGTGGTCATACTAAACATTCTTTGTTTTTGTAAGATAATGACTAAAAATTGATTTTAACATTTTATTTGTTTATAACAATAGGAATTTGTTAATAATTTTTTAAAAATAACAATTTTTTTTAAAATTGCATCTCTATTTTTTAAAATAAAAAAGACAAAAAGTGTCTATCATTACCAGAATCGAAGTTATGAATCTTTGAAAACAAGTCTTCAAGCCAAAAATCACAAAATTCTCGAAATTTAGAACCGCTCTATTTCCCCTTAAAAAAAAAGAAAAATCCTCAAACAAGTATATCGTTATGTTTATTTATATAGAACCCGTAAAAAGCTGAATCAAAAATGTCTTAGTCACATTTTGTCCTAATCTGTTCGGTATGTAAAAGAATGACCCATATATGGAATTTTTGACGTCCCGCGCTCGACAAATTAATTTACTTCTAACAGTAAATATCATTTCTCCATTAAAAAAACTTTTTTTATAGAAAATTGAACGTTGAATACGATATTTATATTAAAAACTAATTTCATTCTTAAAATATATGGTTAAAATTTAATTTTAACATTTTATTTGTTTATAACAATAGGAATTTGTTAATAACTTTAGTTAAAAATATTTATTTTTAAAAAATTCCATCTTTTAACTTTCAAATAAAAATAATAAAAAGCTTATACTCCTATAGAGCAATTTCACGAAGATTCAACAACGTTTTGACTTGACCCCTTTTAATTTTGATTATTTTTTGTTTATAGATTGTCTTTCATAAATAAAAAATACAAGTTCTCTTAGAATTTTTTTTTCGACCAGGGGTCTTCACAGGGTGCCCCTCAATTTTTTGTTATTTTGTGATGTGAGTGCATTTTGACGAGCGATTGTAGAAAAACTACTCAATCGATTTTCATAAATGATATGTCGTTGAATAGGTATTAAAACAAAGTTTTTTAAAATGTACACTGTTAATTTTTTGAAATAATTTTTAACGGTGTAGTAACATAAGAAAAAAACGGTGTAATTGAAAAAAAGATGGCATAGCCTCTTTTTTTTTTTTTTTTTTTTTTAAACAAAATTGAAGCTTATTTTATATCTAACAACTTGTGAAAGTTTAGGACTAGCGATATTTTTTGTTTTAAAAATAAAATTCGTTGTGCATATGACTGTCGGGAATCAGTTTTTTTTGTTCTGAAGGAAAATTATAAAAATGGCGTTATAAACTAAGAGATTTTTTTTTTATGTTAAATATCAAATATTTTATTATTAGATGAACTTTTTAAAATATTATAAAAATTATATATGTAGTACAATAAATAAAATAAATACAATTGTTAAAAATGATTTACTTATTTTACAAACAGAAGTTTCTTTTGAATAGGAAAGCACTTCTGCAATTATTTTCTTTGTATTAGATGGCATAAAAAATGAAATGTTTATTTATCACTTTTAGTAATCACTTGTCACTCTTATAAAAAATAATTTGACAGTCTTGACAGCAAACAAAAAAGCCGTAACTTTTGACTGGAGAAGTATTATGTTCGTATTATGTTATTATGGAATCATAAAGTAAAAGATTGTTTTTCAACATTAAATTACAAATATTTTATTATTGAACAAACTTTTTAAAATATCATACAAATTATATATTTGAAAATAAATATAGTTATTAAAAATTATTTACTTATTTTACATTCAAAAGTTTCTTTTGAGTTTGGAAAACATTTTTGCATTTATTGTCTTAGTATCTACTGGTACAAAAGAATGAAATTTTTGAGTTCCACTTATAGTAATCGCATTTTTATATCGATTTTGTAATTTTTTTTTGTTAATTGATATTCATTTTTATCGGCGTATCCAAAGTTCATGGTAGATTCCCATTTTAAAGCCCATTCGAAAAGTTTTTTTGGTGTATCAATAATATTATCTTCGCTCGCCATACTATAACGGTGTGCAGCACGCTTCAGTGTACCACCAATTCCATCACAAGGTCCCTTTCCATGGCTGGTAGCATGAAAATGCCATTCAGCATCAACCTTAAAGTCTTCTTTATGGTGGCATAAGTTAATTAGGTTATGTTTATTTTTGTATTGAGAAGGTGCACCGTCAGTGTTATAAATTATTTTTGTAATATTAGAATTTATATGCGTTTTGATGAATTCAATAAGTTTTGTAATGAAAATATGGACTGTAGTACTGTTGTGATCGTTTATATCCGAAATGAGTATAAAACTTCGGTGCTGTATATATTCACTTGTGGCACTTTTAAAATAAATGACAAATGTATGTTAATATGTGTTAATATTATGTTAATATGACAAATGTATGTTAATATTTTCGGATGAGAATGTCTGAATATTGGCCTACTCAGATTAATCTGCGATGGACAATTTTTTTACTGAAAAATAATCAGTAATTTTCTGTTAAGGCAAAGTTGAATAATATTTTCCACTTTAATTACAATTTGGTCGTCAATTTGCATTTGATTAAATCCGGGCTGCAAACCTGATCAGCAAGCGCGTAGCGTATGGATTTAACCCCGCAGTTGCGTAGTTTATTCAAAACTTTCTCACCGACCAATACATTTCGGTATCCATTGATGGCTTTTCTTCTGCGTCTAAATTAACTAACGCTGATGTACCACAAGGTTTAGTTTTGTCACCACTTTATTTTTAATTTTTTACTTTTAAATTAAAATCACCAGCAACCCAATAAATAATTTTTCAGATGACAGTACACTGTACAAGTCATTTGTTTTCCTATCTTTAAAAGGGAAAAGGCATGAACGAATAAAGCCCGCCCGGAGAGACTCTGCCATAAATGTAAATGAAAGCCTGAAAGTTTCCAATTGGGGTGACTGAAATATGTTCAATTTTAACTCAACC
The DNA here is from genome assembly GCA_963693315.1 of Diogma glabrata. Classification (NCBI taxonomy): domain Eukaryota; kingdom Metazoa; phylum Arthropoda; class Insecta; order Diptera; family Cylindrotomidae; genus Diogma; species Diogma glabrata. Next base: position 363,911,283 of record OY856187.1, on the reverse strand, counting down.
AAAACATGACTATTGATTGTTGCCAGATCAACGAGACTATAGAGTGATTATTATGTTTGGCGAAAAATTTTAAAAATTCAATTCCATATAAATAAAATAAATAACTTAGGGTGGTTTGAAAAAATGTTCACCTACTTCAAATTGTTATCACAAAGACGGATAATTTTCTTAGAACAAAAAAATATTTTTTTATCTCTTTATTTCCTTAAAAACATGAATTAATCAAACGTCGATAAAAAGCTCAATGAAATTACAATACACGTACGAGAAAAACACTGGGAAATATATTAAACTTTTCATATGGCGTATTTTTTGTTTTTAATACAGATGCCCCTAGAGAAATACGAAAATTTATCTGAGGTTTTTTGATAAAAATATCAAATTAATGTTATACGATTTTTTTTTGAATATACGTAATACAATTTTTATTAACTTAATATTGGAATCATGTTCGAATAAATGCTCGTGAATGTTTGTATTAAAAAAATGATTTCCTTATAGTAATTTAGAGTAATAGAGTTATGATATTTTTTCAGGGAATAAAACCTTTTTGTATGAAGTAAGCGTAAAAAAATTGGTTGTGTTGTTTTTAACAGATTTCAATTTCTATTTATATTTAACTTTCAATCGTTTCGCTTAGCATCAAATTAAATTATACTGGTGTCAAACGTTTATATATAAGTTTTCTTTAACCAGGTAAATTTACTTTCCCGCTCTTCTTATTCTTAATTTTTGGTTTTTTGAATTTTTTTTTGAAAGTATATTTGTATTTTTTAATTTAAGTCTGTTAACTTCACCACATTTGGAAATTGTTGAAGTTTTTAAACACAGAGTATGTTTGTGGGTGGAAGATATAATAAAGTTCACACTACCAACCAACATTTTTGAATTATGTTTTATAAATTTTTCATACATCATTCGTTTATATTAGAAAATAATCCAAGTGATCGCACAAACATCTGAATATTTTAAACTTCGATAGCTTTACAATACAGTTACAGTTACGAAACTACAGTTACAGTTACGAATTTTTGTCCAATAATTTCCTTCCAGCTTTGACATGCAATCCATGGAGCTAAAACTATGATTGTAGTGCACAGTATGAAAGGCAAATTATTTTTGTTACATTTTCTTTGCTCCTAAATTCAGTTCTGTAAAAGAAAAAATTAGCTGCTGCATCTATCGAAGATTTTTGTTTATGCCTAAATGTCGATGGATGTCATACTTTCTTGTCGAAAGTCAAAAAATTATTTAATGTGGTACGAAAATGTGAAATGTGGGACAAAATATGGTACAATTTGAAATGTGGTACGATTTTTTTTTTTTTTTCTTTTAATAAGAAGTGTTGTGTAGTAGGAATTACAAAATGTGTCACAACAACACATAGATACCTTTTAAGACGTAGGTCCCACAACAACATGCGTCTTGAGGTATAGGTGGACGCTTTTTTTAAATCTTTGTGGATTGAAGGCACTCGAGACTATTGATTCGGGCAAAGCATTCCATGTGTACGATGTACGCACAAAGAAATCCCTTTGCATTCTATTACTATGACAGTGAGTAATCTCGATAGTCCGACCGCCCGCACAAACCGATTGACGAGTAAAACGGGGAAAAACATATGTCTGCGGCATTATGGACTTGATTTCATCCGAGCACTGCTGGTGACGATATTTATAAAAAACAACGAGATCAGCAACAGTGCGACGATGTTGTAGGGAATCAAGATCTAATGTTAAATCTCGATCACCAACAATTCGTATAGCTCGCTTTTGTTCAGAGTCCAAAAGAGCGAGGATAGTAACAGATGCAGCGCCCCAAACTTGACAACAATACTCCATACAGGGACGAATATAGAACTTGTAAATGTGGAGTAATTGGTGCGAAGTAAAATATTTTTTACATCTATTGAGGAGGCCGAGTTTTCTTGACGCGCTCTTTGCCATGGCCATTATATGATCGTTCCAGAGCAAGTCATTGGATATTGTGACTCCCAATAAACGAATGCTTTCACATTCGTCTATTTGGTCGTCACACATATTAATTGAAATATCGTTGGGAAACTCGGTCTTTGATCTGGAAACAATCAATAGCTGTGTTTTGGTGGAATTAAAATTGACCCAATTTTTGTCACCCCAATCGGCGACTTTTTTTAGGTCCTCGTTTACATTTATGGCAGCGTCTCTCCGGATGGGATTGATTCGTTCATGCATTTTACCCTTTGAAGAAAGGGAGACGAATGACTTGTGCAGTGTACTATCATCTGCAAAACTATTTATTGGGTTACTAGTGATTTGCAACAGTTCGTTGATATATATCAATAATAAAGTGGGAGATAAAACTGAGCCTTGGGGTACACCAGCGGTTATTAATTTAGACTCAGAAGAAAAGCCATCTATAGATACCGAGATGTATCGGTTAGACAGAACATTTTGAATCAACTTCACGACTGCGGGATGAAAACCGTACGCAACGAGCTTGTTGATCAAGTTGGCATGCCAAATTCGATCAAATGCTTTTGAGATGTCTAATGCGATCACGTACGTTTCATCACCTTTCTCAAGTATGCTATTCCAAAGATGTACCACATAGTTCAATAGATCAGTTGTTGATCTTTTGTTTCTAAAACCGTATTGGCTGTCAGATATCAAATGGTTGTCTTCCAAAAATTTGGATATGTGTGAATTAATATAGTGCTCGTATATTTTAGACATGACTGGGAGTAAGGCTATTGGTCTATAATTTAAAATATTACATTTCGTTCCTTTTTTTGGAACAGGCTGGACATTGGCCAACTTCAGCAGGATGGATAAATACCAGATTTATAGGATTTATAAAATATTTTGGTGAGGGTTGGTGCTAGTTCTTTTGAAAATGTTTTTAGATTAACAGGAGGAATGTTGTCCAGACCAGAAGCTTTGTTGTTGTTTAACCCCCTTAAAAGTTTTTCGACAATTTTGGGTTTGAAATGTAATTGTTTCATATTAACTCCTGAAGACTGGATTTGGGGTATTTCTTTAGGAGTTACTAAAACTGTTGAATTTGAAGCAAAGCGTTCCGCGAACAATGTAGCTTTCCTTGCAGGGTCAGTAATGATTGAGTCACCATCAATGATAGGAGGGATAGAAGATTTAGTACCACAATTTTAAGAGTTAATGGCACTGTAAAAACTTTTGTCAGAAATTGACATACTCGAAAGTTTTGCCGCTTTCGCTCTGTCAATCTCTGCTTTTTCGTTTTCAATTATCTGGTTTGATATTTTTGATTGATTAGAATGTGGTACTGTGCGACACAATATGGTACGTATGGTCACCGTAATATAACCTTATTGAGGAAACGAAAACATTTAGTTCAATCTAACTATTTTTTACGTTCCCGATATGGAAAGTTTTTGTTTTTGGGTCAATTTTCGAACTATAAAGAATTTTTAGATATCATTACGTTTCAAGACCTCCTGAAGCTGTTAAGGAAATTTTTAGTTGGCAATCTGTTTTTGTGTGTGTATATTTACATCTGTTTTGTTGCATATGTTGTATCAAAATTTCTACAATGCTTTCTCAAAACTTACCGACCAGTCCTTTTCTACCAAAATCAGTTCAAATGTGCATCGGTGGTTTCCAAAAAACTGAAAATCGGCTCTTGCAAATATTATCAGAATAAATAATGCTATCAAGGTAGTTGAACTATTATTTCGTTTGTTAACATGAAAACGTTAAGAAACATATTCACAATCCGTCATTTTAACTAAATTATCGAAATACTTGTGCAAATCTTTTTTATGCTTAATTCCTACGACCAGAAACGTTATTTAATTTGATTGTAAAGATTTAGCTTAATATTTGTTATTCAAAAAGCGATTTCGTTTTTCACAATTCTTTTATGTTAAAATGGGCGTACGAAGTATACTAGACAGATTATCCCTTTATTATCTCGAAAACGTATAAAGTATGAAGATTAATATTGTATTATGTACGGAATCCTTGAAAGACCTTAACAAGTGAAAATAAAAACTGTGACAAAGATTAAAAATATAACTGAAATAGAGTTAGTAATTCATAACAACGAATACCAGAAAATCTGTTTATATATACGAAGAAAAAGACCATGAGTTAATGATATAAATCTTATAATGTACTATTCTTGTGTAAGGACAATAGAGATTATTATGGATTTAAATCAACGGTGTAACTTATTTATCATAACATGTGAGGTTAGTTGGTGAAAATTGCAGACAATTTATTGGTTGTTGACACTTTTGGTTTATAAAAATAAAAAGTTTGTATAAGAAGTAAAACTGAAATGTAAGAAACCGTTTAATGAATTATGGATCTTGTTATATTTATTAACAAAATTTGTGCTTTACAAATTCAGATTATATGTATCTTAAGAAGATATGATTAATTATACAGTATATTTTTTAGTTAAATTTTGAATCCAAAAAATGAATAGACCAAACGAAATATTAATTTATCGTTCTCAAGTGTATTTGTGCAATCACTTATATTTATAAGAACGGACTGAGAGAAAAATTAAGTTCTGAAATTAAATCTTAATGGCAACATTAAATTTCAACAACCACCAACCAAAATCAAATATTTACGAATTTGGTTAACCCTGTCTTACAGAAATTTTTCCAACTTTTGAATATTAATTTTTCGATTGTTTTCAAATTTTCTATATTTTCAATTCACCTAGAAATCGGTTCCATATATGATTTTTTTCATTGTGTTCAAAAAATTATAAACGTTGCAATTTATTAAATGAGAATATATATATATATATATATATATAAGGACCCGGCGTGCTTTGCTACGCTTATAAATAAAGCTTGTGCACAGACATTTTGTTGACGTAGTAGCAATGATTTCAAAAAGTGGTAATGAGAATGATCGCATAATTTTTAATTTATCTTTTTAAAAATATGGATGAAAAATAATCAGCACTCTAGCTGATCAGTTCGGATATATGAAAAATTAGCGATCAAATAAGTTTTCAAGTAAGCACAAAAAAATGTAAGCAACTTGTTGAATTTGTAGAGGTGTGTCATCTCTATATATAACAGTATACAGAACATAAATAGATTTACAAATGTTCTCAGTACCCATATGTTCAATGTGCTGAGTGCTCACTAAGAAAAGAGAACCTACAGGTTTCTAATGTTCAATTTCTCGATGCTTCTGCAGGTTATACATTATTTGTTGTGGCTCCATTGTTGGTTCAGATATAGAGGTTATCTAGTTTTATGCCTCTATTCTATCTACGCAACATATAATTGTCCATACGAAAATCAATCCATTCTACATCTAAAGCGCGCACTTTTAATGATTGAGCGTGATCTTTTTTTATGGTGATTGCAAACATCAATTTAATTGACAGTTGTGATCTTTTGAATTGAAATGCTAATCACCCGTATTGTACTTATATTAAACCTAATCATCAGTATTGTATTTATATTAACGACGTAATTTCACATTGACCGCGATTCGGCGGGAGCATTAATAATTGATTGAGAACTAAGTTCGCGAATACTACGCACAGATCTTCAATCATTTTGCTATATTGGACAGGAAATATCATCAACCATGTGCGATTTACATTTTTTCCCATAACGTTCTTGTAGATGAAGAACAGTAAGCGGTCAGCATGATTTCAAACATAGCTCGAACTTAGTTTGGAGGTGAAGTGCTGCACGTGTCATTGATGAATGATACATACATCCCAGTGCTGCTTCATTGTAGCACGCTAAAACTGAAATGTTGCCTTTATTAAAGTACTTTCTAGCTTACGTATTTGACTGATTTGACGTATATACCGTATTCCAAGTTTATGTGCGATCTGTATGTTCTTTGTAGCAAAAGATTAATATGGAACAACCATCCATGTTTATGGAACTATTTCCATGTTCCCGTTTCGCATATCTATATGTTGTTACCTTACCGCCATCTGCTGCGGCTCTTCTTTTATATAAAGGATCATCGTTTCATGTAACTGAATTTCGTGTAACTGACTGAATCCTTGATATCACTTTGCGTACTTTGGATTCAGTGGATTCAGTGTTCTGGAAAGCTCATATTACATATTTTTCGTCACAACTTCCTACAAATCTTTATCGAAGCTGGCATCGGATATTTGCCGTGTGCATTTGAGATGATTTTGTGTGTGTGCGTTAGTTGTGAATAACCGTCATATTAAATTGGCTCTCGCAAATATACTGGTGCTTCAGAGAAAAACTTGGTTTGATTTAATCGAATGAATATTAAACGTTCTGTTTCGAATGTTTTTGCATACATATCTACCATGTATTGGTGAATCAATTGATTGCATTTCCAAATGTGGAAATCTTCCCCTCGGATCATTAATCCCTCTTTTATTGACAAAAATATATCCCGCTTGAAATTTATTGCCGACTTTATTAATTGTCACTTCGTTTATTGTTTGAGCATTTAATCTTCTCATATGTCCTCAAGCAGGCGTTTTGTCAACCTGACCTATTGAAACTTATATATGTATCACATACATCATGTCAACTGCTGTTTTGAACAAATGCACAAAATCGTTTTTTGCAATCTGGTTTTCAAACAAATTATCAAAATGCCATTCCGTGTGGAAGTATTTGGTAAAATATACAATAGAGCCAATTTCCATGCAATGAGCAAAAATGAAATAGAACATTTTTATGACCGTATGTATATAAATGTATGTATACATGTGTTGAATGGTTTAGTGGTTAGCACTACTTCCATTTAGGTCAAAGTGTTGTTATACAAAGTCATTAACAAACATAAATACACTGGTTACACAATAACACTGGACACTGGAGTGGTTATACAATTAACCGGTAATCAGAAAATATGGTTGATAAATTGGACAAAACTATATATGGGTGATCAGATCACCCATACATAACTAATCGATTAAATTAAGTCTTTAAGTGAAACTCGACCATAAACAGATTGAATTGAGATTAATGCAGGTGAGGGACACTTGTGCTTGTCGACAGCTTACATTCCTATATGAAACACATATCGCTAAAAAAACTATATAATAAACTTTCTGAATGCAACATTGTGTCCAAATTTCAAGAGAATCGATCCAGTACATTCCTAGATTGCCTATTTTGAACCAACGAACATTTACATTTTTATTTATCATATATAGCTATGTAGATAGAAGATAGATAGATAGATTAATAGATTGATCAGTTGTCGACTACTGAGAATTGAAGAGTATTCCAGTACTAATATCGCAATTAAAAAATGGAGGTTGGTGGTAGAAGGAGGTATTTTGATTATATGTATTTTGTAAAGTCAAATCATAAAAAAATAAAACAATTTTGTCTGAAAAATACAAAACATTTTGGTGGGGAGGGCTCCCTTATCACTTATGGGTAGAAAAAATAGTTTACGACCGATTCTCAGACCTACCGTATATACACATAAAATTTCATGGAAATCGATCAGGCCGTTTCGAAGGAGTAATTGAAGAGTATTCCAGTACTAATATCGCAATTAAAAAATGGAGGTTGGTGGTAGAAGAGGGAAAATTAGGGATTATATGTATTTTTTAATGTCAAATCATAAAAAAATAAAAATAAAAAATTTTGTCTGAAAAATACAAAAAATGTTTGGGGGGAGGGCCCCCCTTATCACTTAAGGGTATAAAAAATAGTTTACAACTGACTCTCAGACCTACCGTATATACACATAAAATTTCATGGAAATCAGTCAAGCCGTTTCGGAGGAGTAATTGAAGAGTATTTCAGTACTAATATCGCAATTAAAAAATGGGGGTTGGTGGTAGAAGGGGGAAAATTAGGGATTATATGTATTTTTTAATGTCAAATCATAAAAAAATAAAAATAAAAAATTTTGTCTGAAAAATACAAAAAAATTTTGGGGGGAGGGCCCCCCTTATCACTTAAGGGTATAAAAAATAGTTTACGACCGATTCTCAGACCTACCGTATATACACATAAAATTTCATGGAAATCAGTCAAGCCGTTTCGGAGGAGTTTAATTACAAACACTGTGACACGAGAATTTTATATATAATTTTATATATTTTATCTATATATATATAAAATTCTCGTGTCACAGTGTTTGTAATTAAACTCCTCCGAAACGGCTTGACTGATTTCCATGAAATTTTATGTGTATATATGGTAGGTCTGAGAATCGGTCGTAAACTATTTTTTATACCCTTAAGTGATAAGGGGGGCCCTCCCCCCCAAAATTTTTTGTATTTTTCAGACAAAATTTTTTATTTTTATTTTTTTATGATTTGACATTAAAAAATACATATAATCCTTAATTTTCCCCCTTCTACCACCAACCCCCATTTTTTAATGGCGATATTAGTACTGAAATACTCTTCAATTACTTCTCCGAAACGGCCTGACGGATTTCCATGAAATTTTATGTGTATATACGGTAGGTCTGAGACTCGGCCGTAAACTATTTTTTATACCCTTAAGTGGTAAGGGGGGTCCTCCCCCCCAAAATTTTTTGTATTTTTCAGACAAAATTTTTTATTTTTATTTTTTTATGATTTGACATTAAAAAATACATATAATCCTTAATTTTCCCTCTTCTACCACCAACCCCCATTTTTTAATGGCGATATTAGTACTGAAATACTCTTCAATTACTCCTCCGAAACGGCCTGACTGATTTCCATGAAATTTTATGTGTATATACGGTAGGTCTGAGAATCGGTCGTAAACTATTTTTTATACCCTTAAGTTATAAGGGGGGCCCTCCCCCCAAAAAACTTTTTGTATTTTTCAGACAAATTTTTTTATTTTAATTTTTTTATGATTCGACATTACAAAATACATATAATCCTTAATTTTCCCCCTTCTACCACCAACCCCCATTTTTTAATGGCGGTATTAGTACTGGAATACTCTTCAATTACTCCTTCGAAACGGCCTGATCGATTTCCATGAAATTTTATGTGTATATACGGTAGGTCTGAGAATCGGTCGTAAACTATTTTTTATACACATAAGTGATAAGGGGGGCCCTCCCCACCAAAATGTTTTGTATTTTTCAGAAAAAATTTTTTTATTTTTATTTTTTATGATTTGTCTTTACAAAATACATATAATCCCTTATTTTCCCCCTTCTACCACCAACCTCCATTTTTTAATTGCGATATTAGTACTGGAATACTCTTCAATTCTCAGTAGTCAACAACTGATCAATCTATTAATCTATCTATCTATCTTCTATCTACATATCTATATATGATAAATACAAATGCAAATGTTCGTTGGTTCAAAATAGGCAATCTAGGAATGTACTGGATCGATTCTCTTGAAATTTGGACACAATGTTGCATTCAGAAAGGTTATTATATATTTTTTTTTAGCGATATGCGTTTCATATAGGAATGTAAGCTGTCGACAAGCGCCCCTCACCTGCATTAATCTCAATTCAATCTTTTTATGGTCGAGTTTCACTTAAAGACTTAATTTAATCGATTAGTTATGTATGGGTGATCTGATCACCCATATATAGTTTTGTCCAATTTATCAACCATATTTGCTGATTACCGGTTAATTGTATAACCACTCCAGTGTCCAGTGTTATTGTGTAACCAGTGTGTTTATGTTTGTTAATGACTTTGTATAACAACACTTTGACCTAAATGGAAGTAGTGCTAACCACTAGACCATTCAACACATTTGTACATACATTTATATACATACGGTCATAAAAATGTTCTATTTCATTTTTGCTCATTGCATGGAAATTGGCTCTATTGTATATTTCACCAAATACTTCTACACGGAATGGCATTTTGATAATTTTTTTGAAAACCAGATTTCAAAAAACGATTTTGTGCATTTGTTCAAAACAGCAGTTGACATGATGTATGTGATACATATATAAGTTTCAATAGGTCAGGTTGACAAAACGCCTGCTTGAGAACATATGAGAAGATTCAATGCTCGGACAATAAACGAAGTGACAATTAATAAAGTCGGCAATAAATTTCAACCGGGATATAATTTTTGTCAATAAAAGAGGGATTAATGATTCGAGGGGAAGATTTCCACATTTGGAAATGCCGTCAATTGTTTCACCAATACATGGTAGATATGTATGCAAAAACATTCGAAACAGAACGTTTAATATTCATTCGATTAAATCAAACCAAGCTTTTCTCTGAAGTACCAGTATATTTGCGAGAGCCAATTTAATATGACGGTTATTCACAACTAACGCACACACACAAAATCATCTCAAATGCACACGGCAAATATCCGATGCCAGCTTCGATAAAGATTTGTAGGAAGTTGTGACGAAAAATATGTAACATGAGCTTTCCAGAACACTGAATCCACTGAATCCAAAGTACGCAAAGTGATATCACCAAGGATTCAGTCAGTTACACGAAATTCAGTTACATAAAACGATGATCCTTTATATAAAAGAAGAGCCGCAGCAGATGGCGGTAAGGTAACAATATATAGATATGCGAAACGGGAACATGGAAATAGTTCCATAAACATGGATGGTTGTTCCATATTAATCCTTTGCTACAAAGAACATACAGATCGCACATAAACTTGGAATACGGTATATACGTCAAATCAGTCAAATACGTAAGTTAGAAAGTACTTTAATAAAAGCAACATTTCAGTTTTAGCGTGCTACAATGAAGCAGCACTGGGATGTATGTATCATTCATCAATGACACGTGCAGCACTTCACCTCCAAACTAAGTTCGAGCTATGTTTAAAATCATGCTGACCGCTTACTGTTCTTCATCTACAAGAACGTTATGGAAAAAAATATAAATCGCACATGGTTGATGATATTTCCTGTCCTATATAGCAAAATGATTGAAGATCTGTGCGTAGTATTAGCGAACTTAGTTCTCAATCAATTATTAATGCTACCGTCGAATCGATCTGCTCCGTCGGTCAATGTGAAATTACGTCGTTAATATAAATACAATACTGATGATTAGGTTTAATATAAGTACAATACGGGTGATTAGCATTTCAATTCAAAAGATCACAATTGTCAATTAAATTGATGTTTGCAATCACCATAAAAAAAGATCACGCTCAATCATTAAAAGTGCGCGCTTTAGATGTAGAACGGATTGATTTTCGTATGGACAATTATGTTGCGTAGATAGAATAGAGGCATAAAACTAGATAACCTCTATATCTGAACCAACAATGGAGCCACAACAAATAATGTATAACCTGCAGAAGCATCGAGAAATTGAACATTAGAAACCTGTAGGTTCTCTTTTCTTAGTGAGCACTCAGCACATTCAACATATGGGTACTGCGAACATTTGTAAATCTATTTATGTTCTGTATTATGTTATATATAGAGATGACACACCTCTACTAATTCAACAAGTTGCTTAAATTTTTTTTTGCTTACTTGAAAACTTATTTGATCGCTAATTTTTCATATATCCGAACTGATCAGTAAGAGTGTTGATTATTTTTCATCCATATTTTTAAAAAGATAAATTAAAAATTATGCGATTATTCTCATTACCACTTTTTGAAATCATTGCTACTACGTCAACAAAATGTCTGTGCACAAGCTTTATTTATAAGCGTAGCAAAGCACGCCGGGTCCTGCTAGGGACCTTATATATATATATATATATATATATATATATATATATATATATATATATATATATATATATATATATATATATATATATATATATATATATATATATATATATATATATATATATATAATATATATATTAGACTGGTCGTTAAAAACTAAATTTTCCGAGACGCCCCCCAGAAAAATTCTTTGTGGTCAAAAAACCACAACGGCTCTATTTTTTTTTTTTTAAGTGAAAAGAACACGTGCCGCAAAATCATCGAAGTTTATTTTTTGATAAAGTTGTTAATATCTCATAAAATATGCAGATGTCAAAAAAAATCACATAATCATTTTTGCAGGAAATTTAATTCTCTACAAAAAAGGTCCAAGTCATTTTTTTCCTAAAACCTATATTTCTGATGATATTTTGAAATAAAACTTGAAATTCTTCGAAACTCGTAAAACCAAATGATGAAAATTTCGACGAAAAAGTACTAATTTTGATTTTTTTTGTCGCGATTATTTTTTTATACATTTCATTCTATAGCATAAGAAGACAATTAGGAGTTTTTCGTCATCTTTATTTTTTATGTTTTTAAAAAATTACGAAAACTTACAAGTTCATTTTCAAAATATCATGAGAACTATACGTTTTCGGGAAAAAATTACTTGGACCTTTTTTGTAGAAAATTAAATTTCCTACAAAAATGCTTATATGATTTTTTTTGACATCTGCATATTTTATGAGATATTTGAATAAATCTACGAATTTTTCAAAAAATCAACTTCAACGATTTTGCGGCACGTGTTCTTTTGATTTAAAAAAAAAAAAATAATGCCGTTGTGGTTTTTTGACCACAAAGAATTTTTCAAGGGGGCGTCTCGGAAAATTTAGTTTTTAACGACCAGTCTAATATATATATATATATGTATATATATATATATATATATAAATATATATATATATATATATATATATATATATATATATATATATATATATATATATATATATATATATATATATATATATATATATATATATATATATATATATATATATATATATATATATATATATATATATATATATATATATATATATATATAAATATGTATTTATATATAGATATATATATATATATATATATATATATATATATATATATATATATATATATATATACATATACATTAAATATATTTTGTTTTGGAGCGTGTTAAGTTTTTATGCGAATTTTAACATTCGCATAAAAACTTCGACATAAACTCGAAGAAAAGTCCTGAAAATCAAATATAAGGGCTTACCAGTCAGATAGTATAAACGCAATAATGTGTTTAATAAATTTCCAATACTCTATATTTTTGATCATGTGCAACACAACCACATCAGTTACTACTAGTGATACTACTAATAACCACGTAAAATTTTCAATAAATGGAAATTTCAAAACGGAATAACTGTTTCTTTGATCCGGTAGCAATGTTCCGGAAATTCTGGTAGACAAAAGCACTAAGGTTATGTCATTTTTGAACCGCATTGCTGCCAGAATCCATCTAATTAGGAACCATTTACCAAGTTTAATAATAGTTTGCATTATTTGATCGTAAATGTAAATTTCGTAAATTTTTCTCAAGCACCAAGTTAGTATGATTGCAAACATTGCGCGATAGATGTGACTTTTAATACGCGTCATAAGTGCATACACAAAAATGTCAGTCCTTCTCATATTTGGGGTGGAGCGTACGTAATGAGTTTAAAATACCTTGATGCTGTGCAACGAAGAGCTATTAAATTTATTGGTAGCTCTCATCTTACTAAGGAACTTGATTCTTTACAGCACAGGAGAAATGTTGCTGATTTAACGATTTTTTATAAATACATTATGGATGAAAGGGTTTCTGAAGAGATCAAATCGGTTTTACCGAAGCCTGCATTATTCTTGAGTCATACCAGAGCAGCATCAGCGGCCCATCCTTTTGCGGTTCAAATAAAAAAGTGTAGAACTGTAGTCTTTCAGCGTGATTTTTTTAATCGAGTCTTACCCTCTTGGAATTCCTTGCCAGCGTCAGATTTTCCTGATAATTTTAATTCCTAAAATTTTAAATTAACGTTCATAAATTCCTAAAGGAAACTTAATTCACAATCCAAAGCTGGCATGGTTTATCCGGATATTCAGAGACGTTAATTTATAACTCGTTGTTATTAACACTAAGCATGCCTAACTTCCAATAAAAAAAATGCAAGAGATTGTCCTTCCTGAAACTGAAACTCAGTCACTAGGGTTTAACATTTAGCAAATCCAATAAATGAAATATATGTGATATGGAAGAAACAAATTTTGATTTATAAATTTAGAATAATTTAGGGAATGGGTCCAAATAAAGTTTAAAGTGGTAAATTATTATTAAGGTTCAAATTTCAATCTGTTGTGTTGAAGAAAAAGAGAATAGGTTATTTTTCACCACTACAAATCGCCGGTACGTCCCACACTCTGAATATGTCTCTAAGTCGGGCATGAGGGTTTGTTAAAAGGAGCACTTTGTGAAAAGGAGAAACAACGCGTCATTAATATTTAATATCTTTGGCATAAAATATGCCAAATGTTTTTCCTACATCATCAGCCACCTTATACGCAACGTTCCCGATAGACCAAAGAATTTTACACTATTTGCTCAACAATAATGTTGTTCATTAAACAAATCATCATTAATATACTATTTCTTTTAATATCAACAGTGTTTCTTTATTGCTTAAGCAAAAGTAATTAGCATATTTTAATAAGATTTATATTTATGTTAGGCGCTCATTTGTTACATCCAATGTATAATAGCATATCAAAGGCAACATTTAAGCTGGAGAAATAACTTTGAACCAACACACAACACCAAACCAAGCAAATAAAATGTATGTTTGTTTATGTTATGTAGAAACTGCAGGCAAAATACATATATTTATCAGTTTTTTGACGAACAAAAATTTCATCTTAATTGATTAAATTTACATACAAATGAGTAAAAGATAATGAATTAATTTAAAACGATAACATGTTGCAAAACAAGAAAAGGATTTCAGTTTTTGACAATCCTTAACGCAGAATAATTAATGAACATAATTTTCTTTTATCATTTCGAAGTTGTGCCTTAAACAATATTCAAATAATAATTCAATAATGTCTTACAATTTCAGAATGTGTCTTTGTAACAACAGAAGATGGAGATTTTTACTATACAAAAACATTAGATTTATATAGACCAAGCTTACGGAACGGTATAAATATTGTAGAAGCAGCTCCACCTACAACTGTTTGTGGACTATACTTAATGACGGATCCCGATAAAATCGTAGAGATTACTATTAAACATTTAGATGTTAGCTGTGAAACTGATGGACTAATGGGGGTGAGAATTGTTCTTTTTAAAAAACAATGACCAACAAAGTTTATTAAAAGTTTTTGTCTTAGTATGTAGATGGCTGGGAGTGGAATGGACAGTATTTCCCGGGTGAAAATGAACATGCTATGAGGCTAGATTCAAGAGTAACAGAATTTTGCAATGATCAAACAAAATGGTATGTACAAAGATATTTTCATTTTTGATTATCTCATAACATCTAATTATTATTGCCTATAGGTCAAAACGAACACACCGAAGAACCTTTGTTTCAAGTCAAAATATTGCATTATTACAATATCGGATACCAGTTTCTGGATCATTTATTATCAGTGTAAGATATTTAGAAAACCCAGAACGTAAGAATTGATTTTTTTTGTGATGTTATTTGGTAAGAGCCAACCTCGTTTTTTCGATTAACTTTCAGCTTGTCATATGATGGTTGATGGTTTAGCACCTTTTTATACTTTAAAAAATTTTGGTAAAAAAACTAACTGTACACTAATAGCAATGTATCCTGCAGTAGTATCGATTATTGGCATGAACATTGGAAAAAATTTTGGAAGTCCAAATTATGACGTGAGAAAATTCAAAATTTTTTTATAATTATGAAAATATTTTATATGCGTACAAAAATCTATTCACAGTGTGATCAACCGCTTTCTATAGACAAATTAGAAATAGGAGGGTCACCTGGTATCGATTCAACGAATATGGAAAAGTCCAGTACAGTTTGTGGACTTTCAGATAAACAAGGTAATTAATTTAGTAAATTATTATGGCAGTTCCTGCTAGGGGATTTATGATTTTAGAATGTTTCGCCCGGTTACTGTTTTTCATTGCTAAACCTAAAACGAGGCCTACAAATCCAATACCAAATACAGAATAAACATAAAAACTGAACATCATACATTAATATTCTATTCTCCATCTCTATTGCGATAATCAAATGCATGATTTTCTACTGATAACCGGACCATATCAATTTATTCAACTCCACTACGGAAAGTAAATAACCAATTTCTTTCTAATATAAACTTGCAACCAAATAAAATGAATTTATCTTAGCTACAGAGACAAAACTAATATAATTTTTTTTTTGGAATTGGTATTGGTATTAGTATTAGTATTAGTATTAGTATTAGTATTAGTATTAGTATTAGTATTAGTATTAGTATTAGTATTAGTATTAGTATTAGTATTAGTATTAGTATTAGTATTAGTATTAGTATTAGTATTAGTATTAGTATTAGTATTAGTATTAGTATTAGTATTAGTATTAGTATTAGTATTAGTATTAGTATTAGTATTAGTATTAGTATTAGTATTAGTATTAGTATTAGTATTAGTATTAGTATTAGTATTAGTATTAGTATTAGTATTAGTATTAGTATTAGTATTAGTATTAGTATTAGTATTAGTATTTGCATTGGTATTGGTATTTGTAGAGGCGTTGGTTTTTCTATTTGCGTTGTGGTAAGTAATAGTTATTATTTGCTTCCTTATTGAAATTAATTAAAATGTAAAACATTTAAACATGCAAAAAAATTGGCTGAAAGTGACACCTATGTAATAATAATTATCTAGTAAAAATATCTAAATTTTATATTTCACAGGACCAGAACAAGCACTCTTTTGTGAAGTAACTACAGTTCGTTTGGTATCATCTGGCTTACATGATAATTATGCAAGATTAGCAATAAGACAAGCAACTGAAAATGATTTTACTTTAGCGACTTTGTTTTGTGGCATTTAATTCTTTGATTTGTATAAATAGATATTAAATTTGATACAATATTATATTTTTTAATTAAATAGTTAAGATTATCTGTGTAATATTTAGTTCATGAAAAGCAAGTGATATTGAACAAAAATTATTTACCAGATGAATAAATGCAATAGAAGCACGTTTCGTTATAACATATTTCGAATTTTTTTTTTAATTTAATATATGAATATATTCGAATAATTACACGAGTCATCAAATTTGTAATCTACGGTCTAAAATACATTAGATAATTCATATATTTGAAATACTTAGATCATTCCAATAATGTGTCTATAAGAATAAAAGGTTCAGAAGTTCAGTAATAAATGTTTTATACTGAATTCCTTCAACATCGTGCTTCTACAAGCAATGTATTATATTATTCGTTTGCATAGCTAGATAAAAATCTATTAGTACAACACGTAATATTTGTCAATTATTGTTTTGTTTTTATGTTGGTTGACGATATTCTGATGAAGGCAATGTGCTTTTCAAATGAAATATAGTTTAGATAACAAAACATTTTATTTAAGTTTTTTTATTATTATTATTTATAATTTATCAACTGTTATGTTATTTTTTTAAAGAATAAAATATATGAATAACTTCAACAATGTCCAAAATTATTTAATCACTAATAAATAAATATATTTTGAAATTCATTTGAAATGAATATAAAGTTTTTTAATACAATTTTCCAACTGTCTTCCAATGATATTTAAATTATGTTGAGCGGGGAGCTTTGGCACAAATACATAACGCAGCAGAAATAAAAAGTCAAAAAACTTTGTTTCATGGTATCTGGAACAGTTTATCGCAATTACTGGAAATTTTATATCAAAAAACTATCTTGAGTTCTTTCTCTAGAGAGGTCTCAAACACGAGCACGTAAAGCTTAAGGTAAACGTAAATATTGTTTAAGGGTAGATCTTTCTAAACCAATGGTAATGGTAAGAGTAATCCTACAAAAGCTTTCCTCCGTTTTGCATATTTTTGTTTCTTCGATGGTTAATAAAGTGATTTAAAGAGCTTTAGTGGCACTTCTTCATATTTTGGTAGTCATTTTGGTAATCATTAATACACAAAATCTTGGTTGCAAATCTGCAGTGAACTTCAAACTTAAATATTTTACATGGTATATGCATTTAATAAACGAACACACCAAATCCTCATAAATAAAATCTGCAAAAACATATAAAGATTTTTTAAAAAAATTAACAATTAACCCACTTGAAAATCTAAATGAAAAAACTCAAAATGATGAACAATATTACAAAAAAGCCTAAGGTAATAATTTTGAAATCTGCCCTTTTGAAAAAATGAAAAGTAATATTTTTACCAATGGCGATTTTAAATTTTAGTAAATAGTTTAAAATAAATGGGTCAATTAATTTTAACAGATATGCTATTTTCAAGAGCTTAATCCTTTATTAAGAATAAATAAATAATATTTACAAACAACAACAATAAAATTTTCTAATATATTAATAGATTAAAAATGATTTAAAAATAAAATGAAAATACATCAAATGCATGAAACTAAAGAAAATAGTAAATGCTTGCAACAAAACAGAACGGGGCTAGCCATTTAAGAAAAATTCACATCAGTTTTGTGAATTTAATAAAATCTTGTTAAGGAAAAGAGCATTGCGTAATTCAAAAGATTCAAATACATCGACTTTTTTCCCTTAAGTTCCAAGAAAAAATTTTAAGATTATTACTATTATAGTTATTAAAAATTAAACCTAAAGTACAAAAATGCACTAGGAAACGATTATTAAAACTATGACCGGTTTATGACTATGACTATCTGCAGAAGAACGTTCATACTCCCCAGTCCCCAGATTTAGAAAAAAATTTAGTTTTAAACTTATTTTGCACTAACAGTTTTTGAAGGTTATGTAAAAAATTTTAAGGTGACTGTAAGGACACTTAAATTTTAGTGTCTAAAAATGTTGACGCCATTTGTTTGAATTTTTACACACTCCGAACGCTAATTAAACTCTTTATTTTTCGCTATATCTAAAATTATGTTAAGTTTCTTTTAGAAATTTTGAAAAGGAAATGGAATCTAAAGAAGTCTATTGAAAATGAATAGATTAAAAAACTAAAGATTATCTGACACAAAAATGTTAAGAGACATTTACCAGATAAATTTAGTCAAAAACATAATTTATAGACACTAGATTGGTCGTTAAAAATTAAATTTTCCGAGACGTGGGCATTATTTTTTTTTTAAATCAAACGAACACGTGCCGTAAAACGAAGTTTTGATAAAATCGTTAATGTCTCATAAAATATGCAGGTGTCAAAAAAAAGTCACATAATCATTTTTGTAGGAAATTTAATTCCCTACAAAAAAATCTACGCCAATTTTTACCTTAAACCTATATTTCTGATGATATTTTGGAATAAAACTTAAAATTCTTCGAAACTCGTATAACCAAATGATGAAAATTTTGACGAAAAAGTACTAATTTTGATTTTTTTTGTCACGATTATTATTTTATAAATTTTATTCTATAGTATAAGAAGAAAATTTGGATTTTTTCGTCATCTTTATTTTTGTTTTCTTTTATAAATTACGAAAACTTACAAGTTAATTTTCAAAATATCATGAGAACTATACGCTTTAGCGAAAAAGTTACGTAAACTTTTTTTGTAGAGAATTAAACTTCCTGCAAAAATGACTAAGTAATTTTTTTTGACATCTGCATATTTTATGAGATATTTGAAAAAATCTATAATTTGACAAAATCTTTAGGATTAATTTTTTTCTAGATCGGAAGGGATAAATTTTCTGGTGCGGATTGTGATAGTTTGTATGTTGGACAAACTGGTTGTGGTTTTAATAGTAATTTCTCAAAATATTTACGTCAACTACGATTAAACGCTTGGAAAAAATAAGTGGATATCCTCCCTTAGTTTTCAACCCTTCACTTTATTTACGGGAAACTTAAAAAAGAATTGTCGACCAATATTTTAACAACTTTTTCTGTAATGGATATTAAAATTTTTTCATAAATCTTGGCGAGTGATGGTGTTTAAAAGCAATCGGTTAAAATTTTTGAAAAACTCTACTTTGAATGGGAAACGGTGAGTTTAAGGACAAATCTAAATGATTCGATCATTGACGTGTGTAAGATTTTTGCTCAACTTCTGGTGGGAATAGATTATTTTTTCTTTAATTAAACATTTTCTCAATCTTAAAAGCAAAATTGTATATGTACATCTGGCACTATCTAGGCATTTATAACATTTGATACAATTTGTTGGAAGTTGAAATGAATTAAACTGATGTAAAAATGAATTAAAAATCTGACGCAGTCCATTATATATCGAATACGTGTATGGTTGACTTTAACTATGTGAAACCCGTTATAAGTGAAAGACGAGTCAGATTAGCCTTTGTTGAAAGTGTATAAGGAGATATAATGTTATAACATTATATCTCCTTATACACTTTCAACAACGGCTAATCTGACTCGTCGTTCACTTATAAGGATTACGTCGTATTTAAGGTATATACTCAAACAGTATATATGGTTATAACAAAATCGTAACGAGATGCAACATAAAAACCTATTCAATTCAACGATAAAGCGATTTATCTAGACCACGAGTTTGATCTACCTAAATTTTATAGTAAACGTCTAACACTTATTATCGATATAAAAATTTTGGAATGATTTGGAATCATCCAAGCCTTCATTTAACAATTGGTACAACTCAATAGAACATGAATCGAATTCACCAGAGCTTCGTCGAGTGGACAAGCAAATTGTTTAGCCATATAAATTGATTTTTGTAAGATATAGCGCGTTTCGTTGGAGTTGGAATAAAATGCCCTGGGACCATATTTCCGAACCCATAAATGTGAATTTTGACAATATTGTGAAGTTTTTATTGCATTAAATGGTAACGGTAACGATTTTCCGGAAAACAAATTTCATAATATTATCTAAATTCTATTTAGACAATATTGTGAAATTCGTTTTTCGTAAAATTGTTACCGTTGCCTTTTAATGTTAAGCAATACAAACTTCACAATATTGTCCAAATTCACATTTATGAGTTCGGTAATATGGCCCTTGATTAAGTTGAATTGTATTTGTACATAAGATTTTAAGAAAATTAAGAAAATTTGAGTGTCATGGTGTACCTGCTTAAAAAAATTAATGAGCAAAATTAAAAACAAATATTGTATATCACCAAGTGCAATTTCATTAAAAAGATCAATTGATGAAATTCGTGATCTGGAAGACCGACGCTGCACCCAACCATTTTTGATCGACTTCAAACTTGAGATACAAGTTGTATAGGTGAAATAAATTTTTTAGAAAGTTGTTAAGTGCTTAGTATGAGAATAGGGTGGTCCGAAAAATGTCTGGAATTTCGAATTCCGTGTGTCTTTGAAATCAAAATGCAAAAGAATGGTTTACTCGATATCAACGGTTTTATGTGCCTTGGAATGGTTTTTCTCTGCCCTACTGAAAAATTATACCGTACAGTTTTTGCTTATACAATTAAAAAACATAAAGAGGCTGAAATCTCACAGCTCTGAGATATCAAGACTTCGGTCTGGGTTAAGGATTTTGATATAGTTTTCGGCAAAAAACTTTTATGAGGACATGGTTTTTAGTTTTGGGCAGCGATGTATATCAAACATAAAACTCTTTGTTAAAGTACACGCATTTATTTTAATCTCTGTTTAGAAATTTATTTCAAAACTAACACGAAACATCAATACGATGCCGGAAAAAAATGTTTTAAAAACTATAACAAATTAAAAAATTTCCATGTCCAATTTCATTTTAAATTTCATTTACGTCATAAAAACAGCTACATTTTTTTCCCCAAAAAATTGGCTGAGAAAATCAATGAAATCATTTTTTGACACGCTGTACATTATTTTTTTGACAAACTTATAATGCCATAATTCTCTATAATAATACTATATTTTCATGTCATACAAATTATTTATTTTATTTTTTTCCAAAAAATGAGGCAAAAAAATAAATAAAAATTTTTCTTTTGACACACTTGACAACATTTTTTTGACAAACTTATAATGCAATAATCTAGATTTTGGTCTCACATACCAATCCCGATCATCAAGATTTCTCCAAATTCAATGTTCCTACTCGCAATCACTAAAAATGAACGTTTTTTAATCAAAAAATATGCAAATTTCCTTATTTTGACACGCTTGACGATTTTTTGGACACACTTCCGGTACAGTTATCGAACACATCGTTCTTTCGGCTCTTTCCATTGAGTAAACCTATTTTTAGAAAAAAAAATTTCAAATCCGTCCAGCGGTTTTCTAGATTTCGTCAGGTGTGACGGCCGGCCGGCCGACAGACAGACACATTTTTTTTTGCTTTTTTAGAATCAGTAGGTCCTCAAACGTCGAGAAATGCCAAAAAAGTGGGGGTAAGAATTTCACTTTGAGCTCATGAATGTAATACCTAGGTCTTTCAGACCGAAGTAATATTAAGAACTTTTCTAAGATAGCGTTGATGTCGTAAATCAAGCATTTGTTGAATTTTTCTTCCATAATAATATGTAAGTTCCTACCTAACCCTGAAACAGATTAACATTTAAGGATAGCGTCTTTTTTGTTCCATATATAGATGTAATTAATAGTTGTAGAAAAAACTCATGATCTGGACAACCGCCGGATGACCAATCGACTTCATACCTGGCATAGAAATAGTAAAGATCAAATAAAAGTATGTGTTTTTTCGAAAGATTTGTGAAATTTGAAATTTCAAACTTAGGTTAAATTTGAAATTAAATTACTAGAGAACAGTTAAATCTAAGTATTATAGAGAACAGTTAAATCTAATTCAGGTTTTATGTTGGTTGGAACTTTAATTAACTAGATTGTCAATTTTTTTGAGTTAATCTAAAAAATACACTGTAAATTATTTGGGATTTTTGTGAGAAATTAAATTCAAGTAACTAAAGAAATAATTTTCAATTTTTTCAGTTCAAAGATATTGTTGGAAATAAATCAGAAAAAAACTCTGTTTTTCACTTCTACGTGTTTCGGTTGGGATTCGAACTCATAACCTCATCAGTGCCAGGGTGAGTTCAAATCGTTTGGCAGATACGTTTTCCGTTTGGCCACCAATGTGACGATATTTTGAAGATGAAACTTCATCATCACTCTAATTACTTAAGTTGAATTCTCATCTGTCATTAGACTCCTATTTATCGGACATGTTTTAAAATTATTTTTGGGGATTTTTCAATTAAATTTCTAGACAGTACTATTGTGTGAATTCATAGAATGCGTAATATTTCTATTATAGTCAACGTGATGTCTATCAACCAATGCGAAATCAATGAGTGACACTTGGTCAATTATTGTCAAATATGCGCTTGGGTATTAGACAACATTTTTGGGGAATTATTTGAATTATTCGGGATTTTTGTGAGCAATTAAACCCATACACTGTTAACATTTTACTACACTGTTAAAAATATTCTGCTAAAAAATTTTTAAAGATGGCGCTGATTTTCTCAGTCAAGCATTTTTTTCACATCATGAAAGAGGCAACCTTTCTCTAAAACAAGCTCAAAATTTAAAAAAAAAGTTTTGTCTTTTTCTAGAGGTAAGAGTCTTAAAATTGTACATCTCAGGTCAAAAATTTTTCTTCTTAAACTAATGTAGGGAGAGGTTTGAACTTTTATTTAGCGATAAAAAGTTTAAAAAATGACCTGGACCTACTACATTAGCGCCATCTTTTAAACAATTATTTCATAATATTTCAACAGTGTAGGCCGTAAATTTTTTTTTCTCAATAGGCTTGTAAATCACAATTTCAATTCACATCAAACTGTGAATATTTTTATTATAGCCGTTTTTTTGCAATTCGATTTCTAAATTACTCTGAATTTGAATTTCCGGAAATCTCTTAGATTATGCTATTCTCACACTAAACATTTTAAATTTTTTTAAAACTACTTGTTTTTTAGTTCACCTATACTTCTTGTTTGACCAGGTATTAAGTTGATTAAAAAATGTCAGGTTCAGTGTTGATCGCCATGATCCCGAATTTTATCAAAAGCTAAAAGTGATTGATATACGACCTAAGAAAAAGTCAGACAAGTGCGAATAAAATTCGTTCGCCAAGGGTTCTGTGAATGTAAAAGAACACAATATCAAAAATAATTGACCAAAAGCTGTGTTGTAATGTCTTTATAATTCCAGACGCATAACAAAATAAATGTTTAATCATAAATGTCAATAGTAAATTACAATACCATACATATATTATATATACATTGATCAAAAATCACACCAAAAATGTTGCTTCAGGTTAAATCTTATCCATAGCTGTTTATGGTTACTCAAGAAAGATTCAATTACACCAGCTTGTAAATGATTTAAATATGATTTTTTTTTTCGGTCAATCAAGTGTCGAAATTAAGGGGGGTGGATAGGCTACATACTAAAAATATTATTTTTACAATAACACAAAAACTGTGCATTGCAAAATTCTAAAAAAAATTGTAATGTTTCTTAAATTAAGTGCTCCTTCATATATGACGAATGAGTGTGGTATTTGGGTCAAAAATGTTTTTTTTACTCTCCCCACACCCATCCCCTAAACACACAGAAATATAATTACTTGAGACTTCGCTATGATTTTCATTCAAAATTCACCAGTGTCGGTGAATTTTTTCAAATTTTTCCGTTAATCATCGTCGAAACGTAGGAGGCGGAACGGTCTGAAAGTTGCACTTTTTTGACAATAACTCATATATAACAATAAATGCCCTCAAAATTCTAAAAAAATTGTAATGTTTCTAAATTAGGTGCTCTTTCAAATGACACCCCACTCGCTTGGGTCAAAAAACGTAGGAGGGAGGGGGAACGGTCTGAAAGTCACACTTTTTTGACAATAACTTAAAAACTGTGCACCGCAAAATTCTAAAAAAAAATGCAATTATTTTTAAATTAAGTGCTCTTTTAAATGACACCCCACTCGTTTGGGTTGAAAAAGGATTTTTTTACCCTTTCCACCCCCGTCACCTAAACACCCAGAAATATAATTATTTGAGTTTTCGATATGATTTTCATACAAAATATATACCAAATTTCCTAACTCTGTGAATTTTTACAAATTTTTCTGTCAATCAGTATCGAAATGTAGGGGAGAACGGCCTGAATTTTGCACTCTTTTGACAATAATTCAAAAACGGTGCACCTCAAAATTCTAAAACAAATGCAATGGTTTCTTAATTGGGCGCTCTTTTAAGTGACACCCCACTTGACCACGTTTTAAATAGTGTTTTTACCCCTCCTCATTTTCACCCCCATAATAAATATATTTATGAGTATGTAACACTATCCTATATTTTCCATAAAAAACTTACTGATTTTTCTATCATCCCACTACATTTGAAGATTTTCGATCAGTTAGGTTGGAGCTAGTCGAGGTAAGAAAACAAGAAGAAAATTTCATTATTCAAAATTATACAAAAAATGGTGATATGTAAAATTCCAAAATAAATTTTTAAGGAATACTGAAATAAAGCCCTTTCATATGATACCCTACTTGAATCTATGAAAAAATGTAGGTCTCACATCGTAACCCGGTAAACCAAACGAAAACAACTTTAGTTTTTATTTTTTTATTTGTATAGGGTGGGCCATTTAAAATTTTAAATTTGAATCGGCTATAAAAAAAACTACTTATAATTTTTTTAAATTTCTGGTTTCATTGGAAAGGTTGAACTTTATCATTTTATAATGGAACACAATATCATTCATGACCACCACGACTGGCTCGATAGTACCTCATCCGATCAACCCAATTTTTCAGTACATTTTCGATTCGATTTCGGGTCGAATCTCTTCCATGGCAACTTCGGTTTGTTGTTTCAACGCTTTAATTGTCTCTGGATGCTTTGCGTAACATTTATCCTTAATGTTTCTCCACAGAAAATAATCCAAATGGCTCAAATCACAGTTCCGAGGCGGCCAATTGACATCACAATTTAGGCTGATTATTCGATTTTCAAAAACAGTGCGTAAAATATCGATGGTTGCGTTGGCTGTGTGACATATGGCCCCGTCTTGTTGAAACCATATGTCGTCCATGTCATTCTCTTGAATGGAATGTCATTCACTTTACAATCGAAAATGTACTAAAAAATTGAATTGATCGGATTGAGGTACTACCGAGCCAGTCGTGGTGGTCATATGAATGAAATTTTGTTCCATTATTAAATGACAAAGTTCAACCTTTCCAATAAAACCAGAAATTTGAAAAAATTCCAAGTAGTTTTTTTTTATAGCCGATTCAAATTTAAAACTTTGAATGGCTTACCCTTTATATCCTCAATTAAACCCCTTTTTTGAATTAATATAAATTTATTGTTAAAAAATCTATATATTTCGGGCTAAGCCCATCTTCAGGATTATATATTAAAAATAATATAAAAATTAAAAAAGCATTTGACATTGTTATAAAAACAATAAACAAAAAGTAAAATATAATTTTAACATACGTTACTACGTTAAAATTAAAAAATTGTAAAATCTAGTACTTGAGCTCATTATTAATATAAAACTTTTAAAACACTTTGATCAAATTATAATAGTTATTAGAAAAGTCGTTTTTGTCATTTGTATAGTTTTATATGTATCTGTCATCTTATGTGGACATATTAGTTATATAGGCACCTCAAATTTCAGGTTCATAGCATTTATAGTTTACGAGATAATCGATATAATGTGAAAAACTCGTTTTGCTCTCACCAATAGTATTCCTTATAAAAAACGTAACCCTAAGAACGCTATGTTGAAATTCTATTATGTTTTCGGGTAGGGTTAAACTTGTGGAAGAATGGTTTCATATGGTGAAAGAAAATTTCAAAAAATTCTTGACCTACGACATCGGCACCATCTTTAAAAAATATATTTCATGATTATTTACATTCGTGTAGTATCATGTACAAACGATGAACAAAACATCTATTTCATAATATTTTTAACAGTGTAGACGAAAAATTTACGTAGAATTTTTTTCTCTATAGGTGAACGCACATAAAACCGCTAATATCGTGAGCCTATCTCTTGCAATTTTATTTCGTAGTCACACCACTCCCACTATCGAGTACCCGGGTACCTGGGTATTTTTGGTTTTTTCAACATGCTCGACTACCCGGGTATCGCGATTAACTACTCGGGTAATTTGATCGACTGTAAAATTTTGATTTTCAACATGCAATCAAAAGATGTTGAACAAGTTTGAATTTACTTGGAATTAATATTGATTAGGACGTAGAACCTAGGACTTTTTAAGACTTAATGAACCTAGGTCTTAAGAGCACTACGTGCTCGTATTGTAAGTCCTATTACACAACACATTTTATTAAACAAATTATCAGTTAAAAGTAAATTCATGCAATTCAGGTCTAGTGAACAGCATTTGGGGAATAAGCAAATTTAATTCTTTTCAACCAAAATTTTGTATCTGTGTGTCTGATATTGTAAGGAAATACATAATCTGCTGTTTAGGATATTGAACGAATGATAAACATGATCATGCAGAAGATGCTTGTATACTGGCTGAAATTAAGTTATTTATAAAACAAATTTCCCAAAACTAATTTTCGAACTGAAAAATTGCTTAAATTTATTTGAATTGACTTTGTAATAGCTTATTAAGAAAAGAAACTTAAATATATTAAGCGTGCATGGCTGCACCTTCACTATACCTTAATTTTTCTATGTATATTTTGTTTCTTTTTCAAACTACCCGGGTACCCGGGTAAACCGGGTTTTTCGAAAATTAACACTTGCAAAGTCATGTAATTCGTCGTGTAAGTTTTTGCAAAGTCGTGTAATTTGAATACCCTACACACTACGTTTAAAATTCCATAAACCTTTCGGATCACCCTATTCTAAAACACTTTAAAATATAAAAAATAAAAATTGTTTAATTGTTTTATTTCACTAGTGTTTCGTTATATTTATTCACCGTTGACCGCATTAACTTATTAAGACTAAAAGTAAGCTTGTTTGTTTTCTTGCAGTAATTTTTTAATCTAGTATTTTATTTTTCTTCGATAATTTTAATTTTGATCCCTACTCATTTTAATAGAATAACCATTAATATTACTTACCAGATACCTACATTATTATCAACTTAGTTATAATAAATTATAGTTTCCATAAGTTTGGAAGATAATTTTGACGCCCTAACGAAAAAATATCTAAAAAGTAAAAACATATATGTCATGCAACATTTGATTAAATAAATTTACTAACAAATTTACGTACAACTTTATTGGATTAAAGAAATTGAGATTAATGATATACGAATAGAAAAGATTAATAATAACAAACAGACGTTTAGGTTGAAGTGAAAGTATCCGTAAGGTGATGTTAAAAAATTTATTTTCTTACTACCTTATTTTTTATTAAAACTATTTACCATAGGTATTATCCTAACTAGTCAAATATATAATTAAATTTTATGTTTCTTGGAGAACTGCTAGTTAATCATCCTGTTTCGTTTGGTTTTTCATGTAGCGTTTTCAAAGTTTGTTTTGAATCTTTTAGGTTTTCTTACTCGACATTCAAAATTATTTATTTTAACAAACAGTTCTGAGGAACATTTGTACTCTATTGGGAATCGATCTCGTTATCCCTATATCACAAAGACTTTAACCACTGACAAAATGTGTCAATATATTATAGTATTAAGCCTTAAAATAAAGACATAACCAAATCATAAAATAAACGAGTATTTCTCCTTTTAAAATTACATAAATAATTTATATTAATCACCATAAGTTATAATGTTTGATTTAATTACTTTGACAAACAGACAAAATTAATGCAAAATATTCTAAGCAGTCCCAAATGTTCACACATTTTTAAGATTACTCTACATTTTTTACATCTTGAAATAATAAAAATGAAAAAAATGTTCAGTTTACAAAACAGTTTTTTAAGGGGTTGGAAATGTTAAAAAGGAAAGAAAATATAATAGATAAAATATTTGCCACATTAAAAATGTTTTTAGGCTAATTTTAATCTTTTAAAATTGTTTTTTGTTATCTTCGTTTGATAATACGTTGACTGTTAACATTTTAGGAATGAAAGTGTTTGGTTATAGATAACTCAGTATAAGGAATTTCAATGGGAGACACTCAACGCTGTGTGTTATGAAGCGTGGATGGATGATTTTTGAATATTGTTCTGATGTATACTTTGGTAAAATTCTTCTGGTCTCTTCGAAAACGTGTTCGTTTTTAGTATATTTAAAGAATATAATAAAATTAGTGGCATTTCACATATGCGCGATAAATATATGTTTCGGCTCGGTTTGTATTACGGTTTCGTTTAGAGACATTTTCTGTCCAGACATTTCAAACTGGTAAGGTTCTCTCTAAGAACATATAATCATATGATAACATATGATATATAGATATAAAATCAATCAGATATGATTTATTCCAATATAGTTTGCATTTTGTTCGAAATTTTTGAAAAATTATTACAATATTATTGCTATAAAAATTTAAACTTTATTTGGATCATAAATTTTTGATTGTGGTTGCATTTATGTTTTACAAGATATTTTGATTCTGATGCTGTTGTTTCAAAAATATTGCTGTTAACTCTTCGCATTTTCTATGATCATCATATTGATTGCGAACGATATCGCAGAGATGACCTAATAAACATTTATCATCACAACCGGCGGCTAATTGAATGTCGGCTTGTCTTCCTTTATACTTCCAAAACTAAAAATGAAAGAATAAAAAAAATTTTTGTTGGAAATTTTCTATTTAAGAAAATTATAAAGTTAATTAATTACTTGTGTCAGTTTTGCTTTATCCGTTGCAAAACTATTAACAAGTTCATCGAAAGATTTTACAGATAAATCTTGCATTCCATAAGCTTCTTTGAAAGAATATTCTTTGAACCAAGCTGGAGCTTTATTGGGATTTGCATTTGCTTCAGTTAAGTTGTATATCCATGTGTCACACTCTAAGACTTCCTGCAAACAAATTTCATGATAATATAAATAATAATTTAATTAAAACCATTATTAATGATTATTCTAACATGTGTGATTGGATGAACTTGGTAAACTTTATAATTTGGATTATTCTGTGTAAATGGTGTTCCGCTTCCTCCATTCCATGCTACACTAATTGGTTGAGATATATTTTCGTTTTTATAGTACACCGCAAACTCATCATTATGTGAATGTCCATTAAATTGTCCAGTAATCATGTAACTGAATCTGAAAAAAGGATAAATGTAGATCATGTCTGATTTTTATATTTTGGTTTTTCAAACTTTTCTACTATTTTCCTGTATTCTCTTGCCCAACCAATAAAACACATTATGTCATTTGGTGGTACGTGTCCTAATATATGCACAAATTCATTATTTAATGCTGCACTAAGGAGAACATCATGCAACCATTGCAATTGTTCAATATAAACTTTATAGTCATATAAGAGCCAAAAATTATGAACGTAACAAACATTATTATTCAATGAAATCACTCGAAAGCCAGGACGAACAAGAACTGTATAGTACGCTTCTTTTTTAATTGTGTTGATCGTACTATTAGGTAGCCAATGCATCCAGTCTTGAGCTAACAGGTCATATAACCATTGAATGGAAATAGATGATGGACCTTTGAAATTTGATGGAGGATATAAGTTACCGGGATGTGCTTCGTGATTACCAATTAGAGGAAAAACTGGAACTCCTGGAAACTCCATACGCAACAGATCAAAGAATTTGTTTATTATATTTATGTTATTTTCCATCGTTGTTTCCCATGTAAAATGATCAACAATATCACCCGTAAAATAAATGTAGTCGATATCCTTAAAATATCGAACAACAGTTTTCATATTAATTTTGAATTATTAAATAGTTTGAAAGGTTTACCTTATATTGAGATTTAATATGTTGAACAATATCAACAATTGCTTCCCATGGTGAATCACAATCTCTATAGTCACCCCATTTACCAGCTGCATTACCCGGCGATGATGGCTCTCCTTGATTATTTCGACAACAAACTCCTTGTCCACAAACTGCATTCCCTCCTATTTTATAAAATGGGTCATAGTGAACGTCAGTAATGTGAACAATTGTAAGATTTACATGATCATGCAATTCAAATTTGGATGATATTGTTTCCAAAGCTAACTTAAAAATGAAAATTACTGTAAATATATGAAATTAGTTTCATTTTATATCAAATAAAACATCTTACGGGCGTTGGCTTAGCATCTATGGTATTTATTTGAAAATCTTCATATGCTGCATTGACAGTGCAACCAAAATGTTGAAATGTTATATCACAAACACTTGCTGAGGTAATGTTTCTATTGTGCGACAGGATAAAATCAATGATAGGCTGTAAGGGATTAAATATACAAATATAAATTATAATGGATTAGAACATATAAAATAATTATAATGGATCAAAATATATAAAATAAAAATTGAATTCAGGCTTCAAGCATAAAAACTTGGTTATGGGTTGAGGTTTTAATATATTCTTTTTATAAGAAGTTTGCAGTGGTAAAAATCATTTTAGACAGAAACAAATTTGTTTCCAAGGAAAATGAAATGCTTTAAATCATGTTTCCTATTATTATTACAAAACAGATTCTACCTAAATTCGTTGACGTAAAAATATAAAACATATACATATTATAAATTAGAGCGTGTCTATCCGCACCATACACGCGTTACACGGGATATTATGTCATACGTAAAAGTTGTCAAAATTACGTACCGATTACTTTTTTCTAGTACGGTTTTGATAAAATTTTGATTTTGTAACATGGTAATGCGTTAAAACATTCAAAACCAATAAGTTTAAGGTAACCAACTCAATGACAAAGTTGGATCCGAATTTAGAGCTCTGACTAATCGCGATTGATGAAAGTACTCCGAAACGAGAAATCTAATTGCAATGAAGTGCTGAACTGTTTCTGCATTGATATTCTATAGACATGAATAGCCAGTGAGTGTAGCGGTCAATAACTGTGACATAATATCGTTTGTCTTCAAAAGTATGCAGTAGACCAATGATGTACAATGTCCATATGTATATCGGAAAATCTTTGTGAAGTGTGGGTAGCATTACTCAAACGAATTGTGTGTGTCTACAAACTTTGGCTATTTTTTAAATTGTTTTAAATGGTTGCCCAAAATACTTTTTCAGTTGGTAGAACTGAGGACTCCTGTATAGTATAAATTATTCAGACTATAAAAACTGAATGACATAATTGCTTTGGTATGGAGAATTGTGCGTTAACTGTAGATGTATCGCATATAATTCTTTAAGAAATGGATGGCTAAAGTTTAGTTAAATGACGTTAATGGAAAAGGAGGGAATTAAAGAATCCATTAATTTGTTTAGTTCGCCGTCATAAAACTGAGCATTAGCCTATTTGTAATTAATTCATACCGGTATTGATGGTGAGGGTGGTCTACCCTATATAATATGTTTGCTAATACATAACCTCTAAATAACCAATAAGGGGTGCCGAACAAAACACCTCTCCCCACTCTGACCCCTGATAATCATTTCCTTCCCATTCTTCTCCCTCAACTCAACCTAAGTTAAGACACGTGCCCTAAGGGTTGCGTGGTCAAAGGAGTGTTTGGTCGTTATCACGGAACACTGTCGGTCTCCAGAGTTCCGTGCTAACGGAAAGTCTTTCAGTTTTAATCGAAGCCTTACTGAGGCACAAGGCTCTTTTGCGGTGCACCAGTGTATTTCCCTGTTTTAGTTTATTATTGTATGGAAAGCAATAGTGAGCAATGTTTTTTCATGAGAGCAATTTTTTTCAAACACAAACTCATCACATAAATCAACAATAAAACTGTGCATCATGTTTACTATTGCCAAAATTTGGAGTTAGGTTTTCATGTCGTTAGTTCTTTAAATAACACTGAAAAAAATCATTCGGTTTGCACAGTGATAATGCGGTCACGATGACATCACGTTCGGTTGTTTTATCTTCAATTTGGATGTAGTGCCTTCAAATTTGGTTTTTGAAGATAAGATAACCAAATTTGAGGTTGTTGTTACAGGAAACTTCGGTTGTTACTTCTTTAATAGGTTGTATTGTGACCGAATTTTTCTTTCAGCAAAATGATTTTATTTTTATTTTAGACAAAAGGATATTACAATTTTTTTTCATTTGCTAATTAGTGTTTTTAAAGAATATTTTAAAATTACTTAATTTAAATCCTATGATTAATCTTTAATTAAAGTTAAGCTGTAAATCTATCGATGAACTTTCGAATTATATTCCCTGGGTCCACGCCGATTTCATGTGATGATTACCACATATTTTTTACTTCGTGAGACGCCCGTCCATGACGAGCGCGAAAACTATTTTTCTGCCATTTTTCTCGATTCGGCCGCTTTTTCGTTCGGCAAGCTCCGAGAAACGCCGAATGCCCGCGATCTTGTTAATTTGCTACAACCATTTTTGTTTAACTATAGGTGGTGGAAATTGTGGTGGTGGAATTGGCTCACGAAGGTGAGCCGACAAAAATGTGTCTGCTATTGTCGTGTCCGACAGTTGACATTTTGGTATGTTTGGTTTGTCGAACTCAAGAAAAGCAGACAAATTTTTGTCAGATAAGGCTACCCTCGTGTCATTAAACATATTTCCAACCCCCGTAGCTAAAAAAAATTGACAAATTCCCCTCTCATTTCTCGAACTTTGCCGAACGAAAAATCGCCCGAATCGATGAAAATGGCAGAACAAAAGCTTTCGGACTCATCAAAAACAGGCACTTCACGAAGGATAAAATATGTGATAATCATCACATAAAATCAGGCAGGCTCAGGCAGGGACTATTTCTACCAAAAATTTGTAAAAGTTTTTCACAAATATTCTTCAATAATATTATTAATATCGTACATATTCGCATGAAATACAAAACAAAATTTATCCAACCTCAATTTCCCTTATACAATATTTGAAATCTAAAACCCAGGTCACAAGGAAAATAGAAAAAGCCGAAAAAAAATAAAAAACAAAACATGAAATAAATTTTATCAGAATTTCTGAACTATTCCTTTGTAAAGAATGAACTTATCTGGAATATTTGAGAAAAGTAGAAAAATTGCAAGGAGTTTTATGACTTTGAGAATGAAAAGTTGCGTAGAGGCATAGTTAAAGGATAAATAAATAAACTAGATCAATCCGAAATGGAAAACAGTCGGAGAAACTTAGTATAAAACACTAGTATAGTACAATCAACTAAGTAGTGGACCATTAGCTTCCTAGGTTAAATCTACCACCAGTCAGCGCCAATTCTAGAGATTGGAACAAGTTCTTTATTTTTTTGTACTACAGTTTATTCAATGTACTTAAAAGGACAATAACGATGATTAAAGGAAACAACTCGATTCGCTTGCTACAACTAAAAAATTTTAAGTCAATAGTCGCTAGAAAGTTAAAAAATGTTAAATAAATATTTAAACTCACCGCATTTAAGTCAATTAATCCACGGCAAACTTGAGGATCCAGAACGGTAGCTGTTTTACACAAATCAAATGCAATGTCGGTTAATTGCTTAAGATTTAAATTATTTCTATGTTCTTCCAAAACTGTATTCGTTAATGCTCGACATCTTAAACATTCAACCGGCTAAAACAAAAACCATTTTAAAATTTCTTATCATCTTATTATTGCACTAACTTATATGTATATTGTACATAAAAAAAACAATACTTACATCCGTAGCATTTGGAATGTCTACTAGAACAAAAAGTTCATTATCATGTTTTGATATCAGAAAGTGTAATAACTTGTTTAACAAATTTGATTTCTTATTATTTTGAACGAACAATTTATATTGCTCAGAAAATTCTTTTTCGAAATCACCAGCACTTATGTATGTTTTATTATCATCACTATTTATCTGGATCAAATTTGATGAATAAGATTCAGTTATTAAAGTTATTAAATAAATTATTAATATTTTAAATAATAAATCCATAATAATATATTTTCAAGATAAATTAGCACAACATAAACGAAACATTCAACTCAATGGTTTGACCACTAATGAATTCAATTATTAAAAATTTGTTGTTATCATAATGAATGTCAATAATTTTTGAACTTAGATTATTTTTTTTATTGGTTTATTTACATAAATAAGATAATTTGAATATATTTATTTCTACCAATTAATGCCTGGGTTTGGATAAAGGTAGTTCAAGAACAAATCAATTGATCTAAATACTAAATTTGGGTGCTTCGATTGATATAGGTTTACTGCTTGCCTATAAACGGCTTAGTTTAATAACAAATGGGTGATGAAAATTATAATCATCATTCTCATATTTTATCAGCACTTAATTTAATGAGTGCATTTAACGAATGCAGTAATACTTGTCTGCTCACATAAATGTTGATATCTGTCAACTAAACAAGTCTATCTCTATCGTAATAACTTCAAAAATGCCTGAAAAGCGATAAAAGTGCTCAGGAACCTGCTTTTCATTATCATGCCTTCGAATTAAAAGAATTTTGATTTCTATTAGAAATTAAAAAGCAATTTTCACGAATTTTTCTTTGCTGTACCCATACTGACCTGTTGATAGCTCACCAGGGTTAAGCATTGATGACGATGCATATCAAGCAATATTTTCAGTATTTTATATGGAAAAATGATACACAGATGAGTCTAAAGTGATGAGCTATTGAGAGCCGCATATAAGAAAACTACGTTGATTTAATACATCAAACATCTCAACGCAACAACATCTCAACTGTTTTCAACTAAATAATTTTCAATTCTTTCTGTTGGCGAATAAGTGAACGGTTTACATCGATTTGTCACTTAGAGTATTTTTGACTGACTCAACCAGTAGATCTTTTGGATAATAAAACTAACGTGCTCTTAAAATATCTAATAGGAGCAGAGGCCTGATTAGGTACTTAGAACAGATTCTATACAAATTCAGATTTTGACAACTGACAGTCTGGTAATTTTAAACCTATTATTATTATTAGATTGTATTATTATTGTATTGGTTTTAAGAATGCTCGTAATTCTAGATGTTTCCGTGAATTCTTTTAAATTTTAACAAAACAGCGTGCAGGTATTTCTTTTCTAGTAGTAGTTTTTAAATAAAACATCAGATTTCTTATCGATTTGTCTCACCATGATACAGAATCAATTCAATGGTTGTTTCTTTTCATTTCTTTCCTCGAGTTTTTTTTTCGTAGCTTTTTTGACATATATACTGGTGAAAAGTATATTAGTCAGTGAGTTGAATTTAAATTTATTAGGAAAAATTGCGTTGCTCATATACTTTAAATTTAAACTTGCACATATATATTTATTAATAACATTTGAACCTTATAATTTATTTAAATTGGCAATCTCTTAAACAATGTTTCTTTTCTAGTTTACGCATACGGCGTGAAGTGGAAACAGTTATAGAGAATGTGACATTATAACATTATTCAGGCAACTTTTTTCTTTTTCCACCAGAAGTTAATATTAAAATGGGCTCATCTATTTCATACTACGATGGTCTCACACGGATGGAATATATACAGTATGTATAGTTGGATGCAGTCCGGAAGAAATTTGTTGTTATTTTTATTTGTTGGAATTATTATTGTGAAAGTTTTGGAACTGTTTATTATTGTGGAACTATTTGATGAATATCGTGGACATCCGCCTTCGCTGGGTTTTATAAAAAACACTTTGAAGTATAATGTATATGAACAAAAGCTTGTACAATATTATTTTATTTTCACTTATGCAAATGGTTTACACAAATTAAATTTATTAATCGTTAAACTATAAGTTTTTATTTAAATTTTATTTTTAAGCTTAGACTTGCAAAGCATCTCGATTGTGAGCTCGAAAAGGAATGAAATTTTATTATATTTTAGCGCCAACCAAAATGATAGACTAATATTACATTGCACTATAATTAATTAATTTATCGTATGGATGGCGTGCGGATTATTAAGTAGCAGATGGTTCGTATCATGAGTTTATGGTGATTAATTATTTGGATTTAAATATATTAACCACTGCATATTTATTATTGTGTAACTGGAAGTTATCGTCACAGAGTAACTTAAAAAATATAACAATCCTAAGTATAGAAGTGCAAATAAAAAATCATCATTACTCCGAAATCGAAATAAAAATTTCTTTCTAGTACGCACACTCCTAATTTATATCTTAAGCTTAATGTTTTTCTTCGGTTTAAGATAAAAATAATCTACTTATCTGAATGTTTTGTTCAATTATTGTTGTGAAAAATATAAAAATGAGGATGAAGTGAAATTGTGTGTTTATCTGTACCAAATCAGTGTGACGTTGTGCCGTATCAATGAAAAATCAAACATCGAAATCTCGAAATACAAAAAAATCAATAAAACGAAAAATAATTAGTCATTCTAATGAAAAACCAAAGAATTGAAATTCACAACAACGAAAATCATAATGACGAAAGTTCGTACTGTCGAAAAGTCATTCCACTGAAAAATCACAGCACGAATTTTTTTCGATGTACTGCAAATATCATATCATCGAAACGACCATCAAATATGGTCGAAGGTCATAAAATAGAACACAAAAATCACCTTATCGATATCATAACATATCGAAATATCATTCATTATATCGAATATTTTCGAGGTAACGATATTTTGACATTCAGATTTTCTTATTCTTTTTTATGAATTTATGAATACCGAAATGTGATATTTCGATATAATGACTTTTCAAGAAAATGAATTGTCAGTGGTATGATATTTCGATTTAGTGATTTTTCCACAATATGAAGTAATCGATGATATGAAATTTGGTGTTATTATATTTCGGTTTACAGATTTTCAAGTCTATGGCACGATTCGATGATTTGATTTTTCGATGATATGATGGAGACTCAGGGTTTATATATAGTGTGCTATATGGCATTTAAATTTACAATATTCACAGCACTACAGATGAGGTTTATTTTTCGATGTAATGCTTTATACATTATATCGAATATTTCGATGTTATGATATTTCGATAATGTGACTGTTTTATTCTATTTTACGAACTTCGAACTTCGAACGTCGAAAAAAAGTTGGTGCAACGATCATTCGGTGCACTGTCTTTCCGACAGTGTGAAGTGAACTTTCATTGTTATGATTTTCGATTCTTAGTTTTTGATAAAATAATTTAATATTTTTCGATGAAGCAATTTCGATGGTTTGATTTTTTCGATGATACGGCACTTTTCTTTATTATTCTTTAACACAATTCAACACGCATATTTTTTTTTTGTATCTACTATACGATGGGATATTTTAAAGTTTCGCCTAACGCTCGGTAAAAAAGTTTTCCCAAGAACAGGTGGAACTCGATAGTGGTTTGTGCAAGTTTATAAAAAAACCAGGAGAGTGTTATTAGAGGTTTAAATATGTTAGAAGAAGATTATTTTGGAAAGGTCACGACGCGTTGTGAATAAGTTGGCTTAAGACGTCAGTTTGACCGTTTTGAAACAGTATTTATAACTTTATTTTAGAATTCGATTTTTAAGCATTTTAATAGATCAAGTAAACAATCATATATACATACAAGCAAAGAGCTTCATAATGTAAACATTTGGGAAACGAACGTTATAAAACTTTAATTCACTTCATGACATTTATTCGAAATGTTAAATTTTTTCAGCATAGTTTTAAATTAACACATAAGAATGGATCCCATAAACATCAACAAAAAATCGTTACGAGCATTTTACGAAGAAAATTTTTTCAACCAGAATTATGGCTTGTAAGCTCAATGATTTTTGTCAATCAAGGTTTAATATGAACATTTTTGTATTTCAGAAAATATCAATACATAATATCACCCTAATTGAAAAATTATTAATGTAAGCGTTTCAGAAATTAGAAAGTATCAGCTAAAAAATTTCATTATATATATATACATACATATATTAATTTTTTTCTTTTCAATCAATAATAATATCGGAATTTTGATACAAATTGAAAATTTTTTGAGAAATACTTATTTAGAATACAAATTAATCATGAAAATATACTAATATAAATTATTTATGCTACGTTCTTCTGAATTCTAATAGCATAACAAAACAAATTCGAACAATATTTCTAACAAAAATAATAACTAATAATTTTGTTTTCTATAACCATCTACTACGACAATTGGTTTTTAATGTAAACTCATCATTATTATAGAAAGTAAAAACAGTTCTCGTATTCAAAATAAATATATAAAGTATGTGTACAGAAATAATATTCAATTACAGTATGCAAATTTGTATTAAATTTTAAATCAATTCAAGATGAATAATTGAAAAATGTAAGAGCGTTTTTGAACTGATTAACGTCATTTGACGACTGACGTGTGAGATAGCTTTTGTTATACTAATTTAGATACTTTCGACAAGGATGACCCAATCTCTGAATTCTGTCAAGAAAATTATCTAGTTATATATTAAAAAAACAACATAACTTTCTAACACTCAATGTCAATCACATCTCAACCCTGATAAATATTGTACGAGATTTGCCACCTTTCGACAGCAGAATTTCTTTTACACAAAAAATTGGAGCATTTTTTTCAATTTATCAGCACAATCTTAATTAAATTACAAATGTATCATTTCTCGAAGGCAAATTTTGTGAAAAGCATTTTAATAAAGTTTGTTTTGGAACTTTGTGGTAAAATTGAATAAAAAAATTTATTTTTAAATTTCATAAATAAGTAATTCCGGTTAAAATAGAATTTTTCTTTAAAACATGAAAAAAGCAATTTTGCATAACAAATTGCCTGTCATCTACAAGCTTTAACTTATATTTAATGCAAACAATTGTGTGTAAGTAAATTGTTTATAATTTTATTGCAAAACAAACAAAATCTGAATGGAAAACAAGGAAAAGATCTGCTCTTGAATAATAGAAAAGAATAGTCCTATTTTATTATAATATCTCAAAAGTTTTTCGCTAACCCAACACCCAATTTTCACCTCAATAACAATATCAATTCGCTATTTTACATATAATAACTTTAAATCTAAATCATTGCAGGACTCCCCAAAAGAGCCTACATCTGATGTAAATCGGCACAAGTCTTCAGCCAGTGACCGATTACACCATTCGTTAGGGAGCACCACAAGCAAAGTTACGAGTACAATCATACTTGCAATATTCAGCGTTGTCGCCAAGCGCATTTAAGTATACATCGTTGCTGAGAACTTCACAGTTACCTTCCTGACTTCTGAGCAGCTCAACGAAACAAAAACGCAAGTCTCACTTAGAAGCCTGTTACAAAAAATAAAGGTTTGTAGCTGCTTAATTGTGCCGGTAATATTTCAGAGCAAAAGCAGTACCAAAGATATACATCGTAGAGTTAAAGTCAAGTACGCTAAAAGAGGAAGATTTACCTTGACATCTCAAGCTCTTTGCTTGTTTTTCAGACTGCACCATGGAATCAACAGAGAAGGTTCTAAGGTACCTCGGTGTCTAAAAGCCGGACAGTAGAGCAAGACGTACCATCCTGAACACTGTTGAAAACGATTTTGCGATAATGGTGTACATTCCTGATCCAGCATCCGAGCAACAACCTAAAAGTTGTAAACTCAGACAAACCTGGATGTTCGGTGCGAATCATGCAAGAAACGTAAAGTTCATAAAGCCTAACCGGCCTTCAACTGTCAACCCGCAGGAGACTTACCCAGTTCTACCATGAATGGGTTAGTAACTGGATCCACTTCTTCGACGCTACAGATCGCAAGCTAAGAGCCGTCCACATCTGCTTTTGCGAGTAAGAATTCTAGCTCAGTTTCTGCTAACCTGCAAACTACGACAGCAAAATCCTCCTCAATCAGATTAAAACACCCACGTTTTGAAACGATCGGTCCAATTTCGTTCGATTCAATCATCTTCCCATTGTACTATCCTATATTATAGCATGAGAGAATATGAATTTTTTTTGTCAAAATATCAATGTAATTCATTGTATGTGTAATAACTTTTGGTATTTTAATGGAAATAGCGCTATGAGATAAATGTTTTCATAGAGAAAAGAATTGATTTTAAATGTTTTTCTTTTTCTTCTCATTCGACTGTATTTTGAGATCATGTGAGGGAAATTCTGAATAATTATCGGGCGTAAAACTGACCAATGTATATAAAAAAAACAACAGATATGGGAAATTCATGCTAGATAAAACATCGGTGATCCTGCTCTGGATTTGATTTTGTAATTGATACAAAACATTGGTAATTAGTGTTGTTAAAAAAAATATTATTATAAGAACTTACCGCCATTGCAATATATAACATTGTGAAAATTTAGTTTTGATTGATATAATATTGTTCGATTGATGACTATCAAATTGTGATTTCGTTATTAAATTAAAACTTGTTAATTAGTTTTTGTTGAGGAAAATCTTAAATTATTTATACCTTTCAGCCAAAACAATTTTTTTATTGTTTTTATTATTTTTTTATTTAATAGCATTTTTGATAGAAAAGAAATTTAAATATTAAGTGCGTAATCTTTACACGCTGTTGAAGTAAAACTTCTTTGGCCACTGCAGCAGGTATTACTAAAAATATTAAATATAAAATAAAATAGATATGTCATATTGAAATTTAGGTTTCTTTCTTGATAATATAAATTACAACAATGTGTAATAAAAAGCCATATTTACATGTTTTACAAAGTCTTACAACGTATTACAAATTAAATTTCGCGATGAATTCATGTCCAGTTAATTTAACAATTGGTACAACAATTGATGCATTTTTCAATAAATTTAGCAAATTTGTCATAAACCTCTAATTTCATATTTCAATTATGCTAATAATTGAAGTGACTTTGTAATACATTATGTAAATATTGCTTTTTATTACACAGTAAATTATATTATGAAGAAATGCAACTCTAAATTGCAATATGACATATTTATTTTATATTTCATCTTTTTATTAATACCTGCCACAGTAGCCAAAGAAATTTATTTTAACCGCGTGCAAAGATTACACGCACTCTTTTTTCTATTTAAAAATACAAATTTGATCAACACAAATATTTTTTCCCGGCCGGGAAAGCCCGGGATGCAAACTCTAAACACCATGACCACCGTGACACCATCATGACCATCATGACCATCATGACCACCGTGAACACCATGACCACCATGATCACCGTGACCACCATTACCACCATGACTACCATGACCACTTTGATCACCATGACCACCATGACCGCCATAACCAACATGAACATTGAACATCATGGCCACCGTGAACACCATGACCATCATGACCACTGTGAACACCATGACCACCATGACCACCGTGACCACCATGACTACCATAACCACCATGACCACTATGACTACCATGACCACCATAACCATCATGACCACCATAAACCCCATGACCACCGTGACCACTATGAACACAATGACCACCATGACCACCGTGAACGCCATGGCCACCATGACCACCATTATCGCCATAACCACTATGACCACCATGACCACCATGACCACCATGACCACCATGACCACCATGACCACCATGACCACCATGACTACCTTGACCACCATGACCACCATGACCGCCATGACCAACATGACCATCATGACCACCGTGAACACCATGACCACCGTGACCACCATGACCACCATAACCACCATGACCACTATGACCACCATGACCACCATGATCACCATGACCACCATGACCACAATGAACACTATGACCATCGTGACCACCGTGACCACCATGACGACCGTGAACACCGTGATTACCATTACCACTATGACCACCATGACCACCATGACCACTATTACAACCATAACTACCATGACCACCATGACCACTATGGCCACCATGACCACAATGACTACCATCTACAATCGACACATCCAACTCATAGAACATTAAGTACGAGACTGCATAAGTGAATAAAAAATATAATAACAAATGAACAAATGAATGACTTGACCATAAAGATCCACCGAACATGCTTCCATTCCTGAACCAGTTATTCGATTTTGCTCAAATTTCAAAACGGTGTTTTTTGTCATCTTATATTTCATTATATATGCCATTTACCAAGATTTGCGACAACTTATTTCTCTGCCTTTAAAAAAGCCAAATATGCTGCCATTTTTATTAATTTACGAGTCTAAGCATCCATTGTAAACAAAAATGGAGAAAACTGATATTAAATTAAATGAAAATAAAATATTTTAGTTTTGAGTTTAAAACACACTTTTTTAATATCTATATGAGTTTTTTATTTACCAATTAATTTCGTTAGCTATGCTAACATTATCAAGGATATTTCTAAACCAGTTTAGAAATATCCTTGATAATGTTAGCATAGCTAACGAAATTAATTGGTAAATAAAAAACTCATATAGGTATTAAAAAAGTGTGTTTTAAACTCAAAACTAAAATATTTTATGTATAATATCTAGTGCTCCAAAAACAAAAACAATTTAAATGAAAATACTCCAAAAATTCGGAATGAAAATCATTAAATACAATTCAAAATTATGTTTTTTAATTGAATTTATGTTAAATTTTTAAGCATCGAAAAATATGAACTATTTCTATAGAATGCACCAAAAACCAGTGAATATTTAAAATATGTGTGTCATAATCGGATTGTATCGTATATTTGCCGATATTATATTCGTTTTTTGTACTTCCGTTGCAAAATTCTCATAACGCGCCTAAAGAAGTTTTACTTCAATAAACAATTTGTTTTAATAATATAAAAATAGATTTAAAATAAATAAATTTAAATATAATATTGAGTAACCATCATATTTAAGTTCCTCACATCCCTAATTAAACAAAGATAAATGTGAATGAGTCAGTGTGCTAAGTGATGATTCAACTTTTGCTTTTTGAATATTGTATTGGTGAAACGTGGGTCACACCAGTGTGCAACGCCACAACGTAGGCGTAGTGGCAGAGTAGGCGAGTTCAACGAACCAGAAGTCAGTCATCATGGAGTACTGATGATGGTGGACTAGGCCCAACACCTAACTGCCACC
Source organism: Diogma glabrata (assembly GCA_963693315.1). Classification (NCBI taxonomy): domain Eukaryota; kingdom Metazoa; phylum Arthropoda; class Insecta; order Diptera; family Cylindrotomidae; genus Diogma; species Diogma glabrata. The sequence continues at coordinate 363,867,409 of OY856187.1, read as the reverse complement.
AACACCAACATAGCCTGCTTCAATACCTGAGCTAATAATCCCCAAGGCTCTTGAAGAAAATTACCATCCAAAATCAAGGTTTGTCGAAAGGCGTTGGTAAAGGCAGCAGTGGAGCTTCTTCATCCGGGGAAAGTTACGACCGCTGAAGTCTCTGGTAGCGTCAGAACCAATCGACAATCTCAGACCAAACTATCCATGGGCATCTGTCAACGGTTTTCAGAGCACCAATTTATTCCGAAAAGGTCTTAGGTAAAGAAGAGTGGTTAACACTGAGATAACACCTTGTATGTTCACTAGTTGGTACCATTCAGCAACACCGCAAACTTTTTTGATAAAGTGAAGTGTCAGCCCTGTCTCAATGTTACCTGTTCGTGTAAAGTTCCTAAACCCAGTAGCGAGCAGAATATTGCCCTCCCTTCCCCACAGAATAATTTAGGGAATCAATTTTGGGAATTAGAGTTTCAACTGTGCATACATTCCTCAGATATGGGGAAACACCAAAGTAGTATTGATACCCTACACAAGAAAGAAATCGAACGCAGACAAATAATACAGGCCAATAAGTATCACATCTTTTCTTCTTAAAACGATGCAAAAGGCGTTGAACTAGTACATTCAGTATGTATGCCATCAGTTAAACCCTCTTCACTTGTTCTAGTATGCTTACCAAATCGAAAAATCCAAGGAAACGGTATTGCATCGTTAAAGATATTAAGAGAATACTGAAATAAATATAAGCACTGGCATGCACATTTATGGACATATAAGGGGCCTTTGGTGTTTTCCATTTTCAGGATATTACTATTAATGGCCTTCCACTTATTAAAAATTTGAGCACGCAAATTTTAGCACTGCATCATTTAGCACGTGGATCATCACTGTGCTACAGAGTAAGATAATTACGACCGTACTGGGAAATAAATAACTGTCAGGACTTCTAGAGGACTTTACCAGGAACGCATAATATCTACATTGTTTTGGCTGATGATCTTCTAAATAAGCTTAAAAATTCTGGCTTCGACACAGTAGGCTACGCCGACAACATAACACTCATAGTAGGATGAACGAACTCTTGCAATTTTGACCTTGAAATCGGTGCAGCAAGATGATGCTAATGTTACGAAGACTGGACCTGTTGCCAAGAATACAAACAGGAAGCAATCAGACCTCTGCGTACCTTGAGATTTGATATTCCAGCTAGCTACAGTCATGTGGATACGAGATTGAACATCCCCCATGCCAGCACAAATTAATCATTATGCACGCATTGAAGAATGTACAGACAGACCAAGAAAAAAAATTGAGCTGAAGAATCTTTGACGATCATAGCAGCAAAGACGCCAAGACCGTCACACCCACACCAATACTATACTTTAGTTAAATGAATAATATTATCAAATAAATTAATGGCTCGCCCCATGATGATAGAAAATCCCACCTCTCAACACCTTTTTTAGCTTAAGCCTATCATCCTACTTAATACGACGAATTAATATATATTGTTTTGTTGCGTCCCAAATCTGACGGGCGAGTGTTGAATTGCAATTATAAAATATCAAATTGATTCAGTAAATTATTGAAAATAACAGCTACATAACTAATTGATCAAGTAAGCTGTAGCGTCCCGACGAATAGATGATTGTTGATAATAAATTGGAAAAATATATTTTTGATCGAATAAATTGTTGCGTCACAACGAATGGACGATTGTTGACAATAATGGTTAAATCTATTAAATACTCAAGAAACAGTAAATACAAATATGTTTTAAACGATTCGATCAAAACATTATCATCACGTAACACGTAATCATGGCACATATTTAATTTTTCATATACAAAAAAAATAAAAAATTTATCACAGATTGGAATACTAATTGATTGGGTAGACAATTTACCTTTAAACATAAATTAAACATAAACAAGAACCAATTTTATTAGTTATAATTAAATTTAAATTTGTATCTTTGTAAACTGGTTAATGTTGTTTCTAGAACAGACAACTTCTGACCCCTGTACAAAAATCTACATCCAACATATAGCTTTTTCCTTACTTTTCCCTTTACAAACTTCAAATCATTTTATTGCCATATGTATCTGACAGATCTGACGTACAGCAATGATGATTAAGAATCAGCAAATATAAAAAAATATAAAAAAACGAGCAAATATAAAAAAACCGACAATAATACAAATGTGTCAAGAATTATTCAGATATTACCTGAAACAACCCTGATTTGAAAGAAATAACAATATAGCATGGAGAACGTGACTTGTATAATTTATATACCTACACTGTCACCAAAGAACAAATGTTTCAACGCATGAACTTTTTGTACCTGAGTAAACAGCGTCGTAACACTATCTATGAAATTCATAGAAAACTAGTACCGTAGTCTTAACTAGTGCGTAGACTAGCAATAGTCTCAATTTCAATCCTTCTGATTTTACCGACGAACGGATAGACGTATATATTTATAAGTGATCCTGGACAGCAAACTCACTTGGAACTCACACAACTCTAAAATATATCTTGGGCAGAGCAAACAAGGTTTTGCCTACCACATTTAGGAATGTATGCCAAATTCTATTGTTCCAGACAAATAGTTTATTTTCAAATCAGGGGACCAGAGCAGGCATTGAGAGCTATTTACGATCACCACCATCCATTGCCAGCTTCTCAAAACGTTTGGATCTCAAAACAACAAAGGCAGTGTGCGGAGATGTTGGGACCCAAGGCTAAATGGGCAGTAATACTGGATACCTCCACAATGGTGCTTCAAGTAAAATCCTTCACCACTAATTACAGTAGCCACACTAAAAAAATTATAGTTTTTCAAACTGGGAACAGGAACAAAATAAACCACTTTGGAGAAAAGCGAAAGGTCTTCTGCTTTCTAAAAAGAGTCTAAGTAATTTTCCCATCTCTTTTTTAAAAACAATCGATCATAAAAGAGAGTCTCTGAAAATAAAGTGAAACAAACATTTCCTCTAGCGCAAAACATTAGTCCTATTGAGCTGATTAACTATGTTAACGGGCTCAGTTTCACACATTCTACAGTAACATCGACGTCATCTGTCGTATAATGACATCAAGGTTAAGTACAATAGATCTTTAGTTTCTTCAGGGCTTCTTGAACTAACCAATCGTTCAGCTTAACTTCGAGACCCGCCAACAAAAAAATGCTAATTACAAGTTTATTGTATCATTCCTTTAAATTAATCATTATTCTAATCATAAAAATATGGAGGGGCTGAAATTTCACAGCTCTGAGATATCAAGACTTCGGTCTGGGTTAAGAATTTTGATATAGTTTTCGCCACAAAACTTTTATGAGGACATAGTTTTTAGTTTTGGGCAGCGATGTATATCAAACATAACTCTTTGTTAAAGTACAAGTATTTTTTTTATCTCTGTTTAGAAATTTATTACAGAACTAATACGAAACATCAATACGTTGCCGGAAAATTATAACAGATCATAAATTAACATAATTTAGTGAAAAGATGATACACTCAGCAAACTACTCAAAAACCTCTCCATTTAGCGTTTCGAGAAAATATTACAAAATCACAAATTCATATTTCTTTCAAAATACCAAAAATATTGTAAAAATTAAATAAAATCAAACTTTTTCAAAATTCCAAAAATATTCCAAAAATTAGAATAAAATCAAATATTTAAACTTTTTCTAAATTCCAAAAATATTCCAAAAATTAGAATAAAATCAAATATTTAAACTTTTTCTAAATTCCAATAATATTCCAAAAATTCTTAAAAATTCAAACTTTTCTAAAATTCTAAAAATATTGCAAAAATCATTACAAAATCAAAAATTGAAACTTTTCTCAAAATTCCAAAAATTATAATAAAATCAAAAATTTAAAATTTTTCAAAATTCTAAAAATATTTCAAAAATTCTTACAAAATCAAAAATTAAAACATTTTCCAGAATTCTAAAAACATTGCAAAAACTATTACAAAATCAAAAATCAAAAATCACTATTACAAAATCAAATTTTTTCAAAATTCCAAAAATATTTCTAAAACTATAACAAATTCAAAAATTTCCTTTCCAATTTCATTTTCAATTACATTTACGTCATATTAACAGCTACATTTTTTTTTCCAAAAAATTGGCTAAAAAAATAAATGAAATCATTTCATGACACACTTGACATTATTTTTTTGACAAACTTATTTATAATGCCATAATTCTCAATAATAATAATAAAATTTCATATCAAACAAATAATTAATTTTATTTTTTTTTCAAAAACCTTTATTTTGACACACTTGACAACATTTGTTTGCCATAATTCTTAATAATAATAATAGTATATTGCATATTTAAAGCGAAAAGTGAATCTTTTGTGCTCGGAGGCGAAATTTACAGTACAAGCCGTCGGCGAGCGATGTAATCGACTCCGAGCACAAAAGTCACTTTACGCTTGAAGCATGCATACTATTTTTCCTCCGCCCGCTTCAAATTATCAAAACCTAGATAAAGATTTACATTCAATCTCTGTAAAGAACTATTTTTATTTCTATCATATTAGCCTTGCTACATCGTTTCAAAGAAAATTTTGCGTTCCATTTTGTTTTATCAATATTGTATAAAAAGTAAGCACGTATATTTGCAACATAATAAAATTTATAAAAACTATGGATTGCAGTTATGAAAATGAAATAGATTCCACTCCGTCACACATCGTAGAAGCCGCGGAGAGTGTAATTTTAAATTTATTACCAGAAAAATTAAAAAAGACATGAAAGAGAATATGACTTGTTCTTTAAATGGTGCAAAATGAAAAAGGCTGGATCATCTTATTCAGAAAATGTCATGCTTGCTTATATATTCGAAATTGTCAAGACCAAGAAATCATCAACGGCGTGGTCTATATATTCGATGCTCAAAGCCACTATATCCATAAATTATTCTGAAAATTTTAGGTTGCTTTAGTGTTTGGTATTTCTGGAGCTTAACGTCGGGACGAACTAGCTAAAATGACAATAGATGACATAGAAAACAATGGAACTATCCTAATAGTGAAAATCCCCAATACAAAACCGCAGTTCAGCGCACATTTATTGTGTAGAACGAGAATCGGAGAACGAGATCTCGATTATTTAAGCTTTTAGCGTAAATATGTGGCTCTTCGCCCATTAAACTCGACGACGAGGCAATTTTTTTGAAATGCGAAAATGATAAATGCACAAATCGTATCGTAGGAATGAACACATTTGGGAACATGCCAAAACGTATAGCAGAATATCTAAATTTGCCAGATTCCGCTTTATACAATGGTCACTGCTTTTGAAGATCCTCAGCAAATTTACTAGCAGATTCTGGGGCCGACATAACTTGTTTAAAACGTCGTGGCGGTTGGAAGTCTACTGCAGTAGCAGAGGGATGTATTGAAGAATCACTAGAAAATGAAGCTTTATTATCTCATAAAGTTCTTGGGAAAAAGCAACAACTAGATATTATCAGTAATAACCATAGCGTTACAAGTACGTAAGATTCAGGAATTAAAATTGAAAATTGTCAAAACTGTCCAATAACGTTTAATATAATTCATAATAAATAATTTTTTTACTGTATGTATAAATTTACTTTCAGCTCGGCGAGTGACAATGAAACATTGCCGCTCGCCAAGCGGCAAATACAAACTTTCAACCATCAACTGGCAGCTTGAAAAGCCTACTTTCACTATCGGGCGTAGGAAAATAAAATTTCATATCAAATAAATAAGTATATTTTATTTTTTTCCGAAAAATTGGGTAAAAATTAAATAAAAATCTTTCTTTTGACACACTTGACAACATTTTTTTGACAAACTTCTAATGCAATAATCTAGATTTTGGTCTCAGATACCGATCCCGACCATCAAGATTTCTACAAATTCAATGTTTCTACTCGTAATCACTTAAAATGAACGTTTTTTACGCAAAAAATATGCATATTTCCTTGTTTTGACACACTTGACGATTTATTTGACACTTTCGGTACAGTTATCGAACACATCGTCCTTTCGGCTCTTACAATTGAATGCACCTATTTTAAGAGTTCAAAATTTTTCAAATTCCTTCAGCCGTTTTCTAGATTTCGTCGGTTGTGACGGCCGGCCGGCAGACAGACATATATTTTTTTTTTTTGCTTTTTTAGAATCAGTAGGTCCTAAAACGACGAGAAATGCCAAAAGAAATGGGGGTTAGCATTTCACTTTTAGCTCATGAATGTAATACTTAGGTCTTTCAGACCGAAGTAATTTCTCATTAATAAGTTTTCCACTCACATATAAATTTTCCTCACATTAAAATAACGAACATTTAATTAAGCTGATAGAAACAAGAAATTAACATATATTTCAGTTGATTTTAAAATGCTCAACGGTAACATATACTTTTTATGAGAGGGGAGGGATATTGTGATGCAGATTTATGAAGTTTATAAAAGCTTAATATAAAACACTTTTGATTAAAACAAAGAGTGTCGCACCAAAAATAGAAAAAAAATCGGTTATAAAAATATAATTCGCTTTAAAATCCAAAATCCAAAATCGTAACATATTCACATTTGAGATAGAACCCATATTAATCGATTCTGAAAAGTGTTAAGCGAGGTTAAAGCAAAAAAAAAAAATACGAAAGTTATAGTTAATATTTATTTTAACACTTAATATTATTAATTAATTAATAAAATAAAGTTAGTGATTTACAATGTAAATTAATATTAAGACTACTGTTGTGTTGTAGATTTTGAGTGTTTTAACCAATTTATAATTCAATACGTATTTTTAAACTAACTACATTTTGATTAATTTAAATCGTGCCAAAGTCAGTCGTCCCATCAAAACATTTCGAGACAAACAATATCACTAATGAATGATATATGCAAGTATGTTATTATGCACTATATAATAAAATAGTAGTGTCAGAGCAAATAATCTACTAAATTTTATAATCAATTAGGCAAAGAGAGTGCATCTATTGGTACCAACGCACTGAAAAAAAATTAATGTCAACCACATCCCGATTTCCGAATTTAGCATTTTATTAATTCAAAAAGTCTTTTTGATTTTTTGTAAGACCTACGTACCTCATGCTTTATGATCAAATAACAAAAATCAAGAGAAAATAATTGCATGGTATCTGGCAAAAGCTATATATCATATTCATTCAAATTAGTTAATAGAGTTTCACAGATTTGCACAAATTTTTCAGGAAAGAAACCTTTCATATATGGGTAATAATTCTTTTATAAACCGACCAGATTTGGACAAAATCTGACCGACCCATTTTTATTTGGCTAAAATTTTTTTAGGGGTCTTTTATCGAAAAAAAAGATAAACATATTCGAGGATTTTTTTTTTTTTGGAAAATAGAGCTGTTCTAAATTTCGAGAATTTCGTGATTTTTGTCTTGAAGACCTATTTACAAAAACTCATAACTTCGGTTTTATAGAAGATAATAGCTTTTTCTTTTTTTTATTTGAAAGTTAAAAAATGTAATTTTTTTAAAATAAATATTTCAACTAAAGTTATTAACAAATTCCTATTGTTATAAACAAATAAAATGTTAAAATTGAATTTTAACCATTGCCCCACCCATGAAATTAGTTTTAATAAAATTATCGTATTCAACGTTCAATTTCCTATAAAAAAGGGATTTTTTTTTAATAAAGAAATCATATTTACTGTTAGAAATAAATTAATTTATCGAGCGCGGGACGACAAAAAATTCCATATATGGGTCATTCTTTTACATACCGAACAGATTAGGACACAATGTGACAAAGACATTTTTGATTCAGCTGAAAAATTTTTTAAGTGTTCTATATAAACATAACGATATACGTGTTTGAGGATTTTTTTCTTTTTTTTTAGGGGAAATAGAGCGGTTCTAAATTTCGGTGATTTTTGGCTTGAAGACTTGTTTTCAAAGATTCATAACTTCGGTTCTGGTAAAGATCGACACTTTTTGTCTATTTGATTTTAAAGAATAGAGATGCAATTTAAAAAAAAAAACTGTTATTTATAAAAATTATTAACAAATGCCTATAAACAAATAAAATGTTAAAAATAAATTTTAACCATTGCCCCATGAAATTAGTTTTTAATATAATTATCGTATTCAACGTTCAACTTCCTATAAAATAATATTTTTTTTTAATGGAGAAATGATATTTACGGTTAGAAATTAATTTGTTAATAACTTTAGTTGAAAATATTTATTTTTAAGAAATTCCATCTTTTAACTTTCAAATAAAAACAAGAAAAAGCTTCTATCTTCTATGGAACCGAAGTTATGAATTTTTGAAAATAAGTCTTTAAGCCAAAAATCACGAAATTCTCGAAATTTAGAACAGCTCTATTTTCCAAAAAAAAAAATCCTCGAACACTTATATCTTTTTTTTTGATAAAAAACCCCTACAAAAAATTTCAGCTAAATCAAAAATGGGTCGGTCAGAAAGGTGTTCGGTTTATAAAAGAATAACCCATACAATAAAATGTTTCGTATATATACAAATTTTTTACACCAAAATTCAAGAGCACAAACAATTTATTTTTAATTATAGCTAAAACCTAAAACAGTTAAAAATATTAAATTACCTTTATTTATAAGTCATAAATTCGATACAATGAACTATTAATAAAAACTGTTATTAGCAGTTAAATAAGATTAAAAAAATTATATTTAACGGCTGAATTTTAAATATCACTATTTGTCATTTTTTATTCAGCGATAAAAAATAAATCTCGCTTTACAAGGATGATTATTAATTTTTATGCATTTAACTTGGTTTTATTTTTATAACAGTTAAATTGAGGATAGAATAAAAGGGGTCAGATATATATTAAATTTTTATTAAATAGGTGGGAATCGAAAATATCAAAGAAAGGGAAAGATTAAGGAAAGAAAAATCATTCAATATTTGGATGTTGATACATAACGGTAAATAAAAGTTTGATAATTAATTTGCATCGTTCAAAGCTCGAATATTCCATAAAGTTCGATAGATTTGTCCGAGATTTTAGATACACAACCGATTTTATAAGTACTTTCATGAATAAGCTAGTGGTTTAACGTACACTGCACCAAAATTCAGAGCCTACGGAATGTGTCTTTCATATGCTTAAAAATGAGGTTGTCTGGCTTTAAATAGTCACAGAGATCTGTCTGTGTAGTAGGTAGATTTCATAGAAAAATTTACCTATTTTAAGTTTTACTTTTATTTTTAATGTGTCACAAAAAAAAACCATACGCTAAATACATAAATAAAGTGTATTGTTTTAACTAAAAGTTAAAAGATTGATAAATTGTATTAAATCACTTATTTATTATTTCCCTATATTCGGTTTTTTTTTTTTTAATAAAATGTGTTGTGTAATAGGGTTTAGAACATGTGTCACAACAACACATAAATACCTTTTAAGACCTAGGTCTAGACCTGGGTCCCACAACAACTGGCGTTCTAAGGTGTAGATTAACGCTTTTTTTTAAACATCTGTGGGTTGAAGCCACCTGAGACTAAGTGTTCCGGCAAACTATTCTATTTGTACGCAGTTCGGACAAAGAAGTCTCTCTGCGATCTGCCAGTATGACAGCGCGGGATCTTTACCGTTTCAGCGGTTGCGGCAGGTTGTACATTAACATAAAATTATAATGTATTTAATTTGATCTCCCGTATGCAATTGATCGCTTCGTTTTATATGAACATATATTTGTTAATTTTATATCTAACCGTACTTAAAATTAATACTAATAGGGCGGATCAACATATTTCTTATCGTTATACAACAGTCAGTTATGGTTTTAGAGCATATATAAATATGACGAGAATATAACTTTAAAATCTAATGAAAAGTGACAAAAAAATGGTGGCCACATCTGTCATATTCAATTTCTCTTTTCCTCTTTTTGATTTGTTTTTGTTCACTATCACAAATTTTTTTTATTAAAGTATAAATTTAAAACAATTCTTTATTTAAAATGACAAAAAATATTAAATGTTCTCTTCATAATTTTGCTAATTTTTCCAAAATGAATAACAATAATTACGAGAGTAATATAAATTTTTTGTGTTATTTCAGTTATGGAATAGAATTTCCTTGATATGTACTGGTTAGTACAAAAGTCGGCATCATGTTTTGTAGCTGATTGAAATAACCATAAAATAGGAAATATTGTGACGTGGATGGTTTTTCTGTACGTAGTAAGAATACAGAAATTGCACGACGATCCTTAATATTTTGCACAACTTGCTCAAATTCTCTGTTTTATTTTCATTATTTGTAGGAGAGTAAAACAAAACATTTGAAGAACACAAACTAAATATTTTTTATTCACAAACTTCGTTACATATTAAAACTGAAAATATTTACATATTTAAGACATAATTTATTTTTTGAAATCTGCGGTAAGTTTTTAAAAATAACTGAGATGAACAGAAACAATTGTTTTTCTTTCCGTTTAATAAAATCAATAACACACATTTAAAATATAAATGTAGATATATATTAATTGCATTATTTTGTAGACCACTTAACAAATTTCTTAAAATAAAACCTTTTTAAACTATTTGCAATGCCAAAATTACAAACCAATTTGAAGCGCTGGCACATCATAATTATTACTTTTATATTTGTTTAAAGGAGCGTTCACAATTGCGTTCGTTCGCCTCAACACTCTTTCTAGTGCCATCGAAAATGGAAAGACATAATTTAATACAAAAAAGAACAATGTGTAACACAAAAATTATATAAATCAAATCAAAGTGCTTACACTAATTTAAACCAGGATGAGAATCTAATAAATCAAAGTAATAATAAAAAAAACAAAAAAATAAATTAATAAAGACAAATAAGAAAACTATTTCAAAATAAGTAAACTAGGATCTATACTAAAGCTACTAAAGTTTTATGTCTTTGGCATGGAAATTCCCAATGGGCTTACCATCCAAGTTTGTACACTTGTGGTAGAAATGGCTCGTAGAAATTTCGGAGCCAGCCTGGCTGAAAATTTGTTTGATGCACCACTTCGGTGATGCTGTCGTACCAAGACTCGTTGTTGTGTCTCAAATGTACAAGGTAGCGTAAGTAAATTATAATGCTGTTGGGACTTTGGTAACGTAAGTGACTGTAAGGTAATTTTTCAGCGTTTTAAACCAAAAAGCCGTTAAACCCAATTGACCAATTAAAATCAAATAATATGATAGTAGAACGAAGTGATAAAGCTACGAACTCACTGCGTGCTAATAAATATGATTTAAAGACAAGAAATTTTAGGAAATTAAATTCAGATTCTCGTCTTATTTAATGAAGATAAAATAAAAGCCTTTATATAGCATTAAAAGTTTATTAATTTACCGTAGTAATCTAAATAAAACTAATTATTTCTTTCAAATATAGTCAAAAGTTGCTGACAACGTCTAAGATCTCCAACTTCTGTTGTAACAAGTTTGCATAAATGGCTTGTCAAGCAATCGTTAGCACAGCCTTTTTGTAGTAAAATATCAGCAAACTTTACATTATGCTGCCAAGACTGTAATAAAATTACGGTTACTAATTTCTGCTATCTAAAATTTATATTTTCTTACCCCAAACAACTTAGTACGGTTACCTGCCAACGTTTCAACCAAATTGTTTAAATTAGCTGGAGATAAATCTGAAACATCATAATGGTCTTTGAATGAATATGTTTTGAACCATCTTGGAGGTATAGTTGGTGTTAGATTTGCTTCAGTTATATTAAAAATCCAGTTATCGTAATCGGTTACTTGCTATAAAAAATAATTATTGTTATAGTTAAGTTTTAAACTCTAATTACATATCTAACATAAGTGTCTGTGTCAATATATAAAACATGATAATTATGATTTATATGAGTCCAAGTAGTTGCACTTCCAGCGTTCCATGCTACATTAACCGCATAGCTTGGTGTTTCTCTAGAGTAGTATATATTAAATTCATCTCTGTGTGTATGACCATTGAACACACCACTTATTGTATTCCAAAATCTGTCAGTAATACGTTTAAATTCTCGAGACCAAACACTAAAGCAGTCATCTGAGCCTGAGGGAATATGAGCAAGAATATGCACTTTTTCATTATTCTTTTCGGCCGCCAAAAGTGTATCATGTAACCATTGCAGTTGTTCCACTGGATATTTTGCATCATAAAGTATCCAAAAGTTGTAAGTAAAAGCAAAATTGTTGTTTAAGCCAATTATTCTAAACCCTGGTCTAACTAAAGTACTATAAAAAACCACGTTGTTTTAATTGATTTGCTGCTGATTCTGGCAACCATTTGCTCCACTCATTTGCCACTGTTTGATAGAGCCACTGATCATTTAAAGATCCATTAACAGATGAAGGAGGAAATCTGTAAATATTAGATGTATTTACAAGGAAGTTAAGAAAAAAAAAGAAGAATTACTGATTGGCAGGCTGGCCTTCATGATTGCCAAGAACTGAAAAAACTGGAACATCCTTAAAAGTACGAGACATTTGGTTTGTTACTCTAATGATTGAGTTTTTAATCAATTCAACACTAGTTTCCCAATGACCGTGGTCTACGGTGTCGCCAGTATAATAAATAAAGTCGATTTTCTATGATAGAAAAAATAAATAGAAAAAATAAATAATAAGAAATTTAATTATAATTGTATAGTTTTCTATTTATTACCGGGTGTTCTTTCATTATTTGATCCATAACATTTGCAACTGCTGACCAAGGTGTATCACATTTGCCTGGAAAACCCCAAACACCCGCCGCTTGTGCAGGTGACGCTGGCGCTCCCTGCAATAAAAAATATGTTTTTAAATTGATTTCATTACATGATAATTATGTTTGTTAACCGATCGACAGCACACTGCATCATCACAAACACCATTACTACCAGCAACATAACGAGGGTCATAATGAACGTCAGTTAAATGAACTATAACTAAGTCATCATCTTCAGGTTGAATATTTGTTGACTTGTGTCCCTTAAATGGCGTGGAATATATTATTGAACGATTATTTATTTCAAAATTACTTTATTTTGATATTATAAAAACTTTAATTACTGTAATTGGTGGTCCATTGTTATCAATATTTATGCTCCATTCCACTACCTCGGGATTGGTTATTACACAATTTTCTGATTGGAAAACAATTCCACATGCAGTTTCTGAGTTAAGTTCAGGTCTATTATCGATAATGTAAATAAGTGTGTCCTATTTTAAAATATGTGAACATAAACTTTTGTTATCTGCTTCATTGTAATTTGAGTTACTTACTTCAAACAAATTAATTGTTCCATAACATACTTTTACTGTTCCAATTTTAAGCGTTATACATAAATCGATAATTATTGATTTTAGATCTTCATTTGACATACCATCTCTACGAAATTCAAAAATTACAGCCACAACAGCACGGCATACCGTACAAAAACTTGTCTATTAAAAAGAAAAATTTTTTATTAAATTCCATGTTAATTTATTTGTAGTAATTTTGCTAACTTCTCTAGGTGCTGCAACATCTGAAATTTTGCTATCTTTTAGTTCAGTGAGCGATTTTAATCCATCAATTATTTCCGACAGAAGTGGCGATCTTACACCTGTTGTGGTATACTTTTTGTACTCGTTCCGAAAAATATCTGCTGTATTCGCTTGAGTTTGAAAAAAATAAGCGTTTCAATTGTCTCAATGTTTGTAATTAAAAATGTTTTATTCTAGTTCGTTTTTATTTCGTTCTTAAAAGACAAATTTTCTTTCCCAATGGAAAAAGGGAGCCTTAGGTTGAAACAAATTCAATTAATAAAATTTTTAGAAGCAAAATTATATAAACAAATGTTGTGAGAGTAACCTTATAAAAAATGGAAGTCCTTAATGGCAACTACTATATGTAATAATATAAGCAATTTAATTTTGTCTTTACTCTTTCCTAAAATTAGTAATAGATCAATACAAATCTGAAACTATTTTCTCGGATAAAAATTCAAAATTGATATTAATTGTGATAACGAAACAATAGCTAAATAACTATAGTGGTATATAAATAACATGAACTTTACCTACGTTTCTATTCACCTGTAGTACATGAAAAATTATTCGTGCATAAAAATTATCTTCTAATACCAAATTTTTATTTAGCGTATGGTTTTTATGACACATTAAAAACTAAAACTTAAAACAGGCAGATTTTTCTATAAAATCTACCTAAAACAAAACATGAATACACATTAAATGAGCTTACAATCAATTTGATTGCGCGTCTTTAGTTAAAAAGTAAAAATATTTGAACATTGGGCAGTACATTTGAACATTAGATGTTTACATCGAGTGAGTCTATCCATGTTACTACATCGGGCGTTGCCAATGGGATGTCTGCGATGTTGCCATTCTATCGTCGAATTGGATACATAGTTGCAATGTGTTTTATGGTTTGTTAATACCAAATAATAAATTGTCACTTATGGTACAGTTTGTATTAAATTAATCTAGGCAGTTCAATTATTGTTTATTTATTATGAAAAAATCGCTTAGGTAGCAGTAACCTAATATATTAGTTATGGACTAGTGCGTAATGGAATCAAATTTTATCAAGTTTCAACAAATAAAAAACTTATATATATATATATATATATATATATATATATATATATATATATATATATATATATATATATATATATATATATATATATATATATATATATATATATATATTGTGGTAACAAACAATAAATAAAACAACTTGTGTTCTTTTTCACGTACTGTGTACAACTAACTTTATTGATTTTTATTTAACTCATTTCTTACACATACATATATTTCATTTACTGTTTATTTATATACACTTATTATCGTATTATTGGACAGAGGTGTAGTCAGGGAGGTAGCTTACTACAGTTCGACCATCCTGACTACAAATCGCCTCGATTTGATTAACAGAATAATGATTTTAAGAATAACAGAATAAATTTACTTGAAATAACGGAATAATTTAAATAATTAGTTTTAATTTAATGAATGAAATAAATTAATGTACATTTTAGAATAATGAAATTAATTTAGATTTCTTGAATAATTGAATTAATTTACATATTTTCTTTCTTAATAATAGAATAATTTTGAATTTTGGAATAACAGAATAATTTTAAATTTTAGTATAACGGAATAATGATAAATTTTAAATATTTTTTTTTTTTTTTGAATTTTAGAATAACAGAATAATTTTAAATTTTAGAATAACGGAATAATGATCTAGAATGATTTTAGAGAATAATTGAATAACTGCAAAATAAAATACTAGAATAATTTGGAATAAAATTAATTTTAACGAATTCATTTTTCATTATTTTTAAGATTATAATTTAATTCACGATACGGAACCATATTGCAACACTCTATAACACCTTCATACGGAATTTGTGTTACCTGAAATTCTCCAATGTCAGCTACTACGTATCGATTATGTGGCAAAACTTCAATAATTTTATAGGGGCCTTTAAATTTTGGTAATAATTTTTTAGAAACACCTGGAGTACTGACGTAATTTTTAATCATAACAAGGTCATTAATTGAATAAATATGTGGCGCTTTTCTCTTTTTGTCTGTATATAATTTATTATAATTTTGTGCCTTTTCATTTACTTTGATAGCTTTTTTTCGTATGTCAATTAAATCTTCTGAGCTTGTATTTAATTCTTCATTCTCTAAAATTTCCCGAATTTTGTCATGATGTTCACCTTTTTGAACAACACCAAATAACATTTGGGACGGAGTAGTACCTATTGATCTATTAACAGTATTATTTATTGAAAATTCAGCTTTCTCCAAATTTTTATACCAGTAATTTCCAACACTACTATCGGTATATTTAGCTAAAATTGGTATTAATGTTTTATTAAAACGTTCTATTTGGCCATTAGCCTGAGCAGAACTTGTCGCTATTTTAATATGCTGTATATTATTTTCCTCAACATTACGATCAACATTTCCGCTTGCCGTACTAGCCACTTCACTATTATTTTCGTTATTGTTTCTATTTGCAATCACATTTTCTTCATGTACTATAATTCTCTGAATTAATTCTATTTTTGTACCGGAATAATTCACACCTCTCCTGAAACACTCAACTATTAAATCCTCCTTCCTCTGCTCCATCAACTCATTTTTAAATTGGTCCATCTTTATTTATATTGTGTCTTTTTTAAAACAAAAATGCACTTTTAATATTTTATAGCGAACTCCCCCACACTAATATGAAATGAACTTTCCCAAGTCATATTTTTTCACAGAAACACAAAACTTTGTTACTTTGTTCTTTAAAACTTGTATATTATTAATTGTAATAATAATAATAATTAACTGTAACTTGTATATTATTAATTGTAATTATAATAATTGTATAAGAATAATTAAAACAAACACCGGCGAACGCTAATCCCACTTCTGAAATTGTGAAAATAAACAATAAATAAAACAACTTGTGTTCTTTTTCACGTACTGTGTACAACTAACTTTATTGATTTTTATTTAACTCATTTCTTACACATACATATATTTCATTTACTGTTTATTTATATACACTTATTATCGTATTATTGGACAGAGGTGTAGTCAGGGAGGTAGCTTACTACAATATATATATATATATATATATATATATATATATATATATATATATATATATATATATATATATATATATATATATATATATATATATATATATATATATATATATATATATATATATATATATATATATATATATATATATATATATATATATATATATATATATATTTATATATATATATATATATATATATATATATATATATATATATATATATATATATATATATATATATATATATATATATATATATATATATATATATATATATATATAAAGGGTGAACAATTTAACTTGGCACAACCCAATATATTCCAAACAACGCAATTTTGTAAATTTTGAAAATTTTGAAATTTTTTTTTGGATTGGCTTAATAATGTTATTATTTATTTTTTATTAAGATGAAAATTCCAGATCTTCTAATGGACCACCACTTTTTCTTAAATTGAGACCTATTTTTGTGCCAAGTTAAATGGTTCACCCTGTATATATATATATATATATATATATATATATATATATATATATATATATATATATATATATATATATATGTATATATATATATATATATTTATATATATATATATATATATATATATATATATATATATATATATATATATATATATATATATATATATATATATATATATATATATATATATATATATATATATATATATATATATATATATATATATATATATATATATATATATATATATATTATATATATATATATATATATATATATATATATATATATATATATATATATATATATATATATATATATATATATATATATATATATATATATATATATATATATATATATATATATATATATATATATATATATATATATATATATATATATATATATATATATATATATATTAGAGTGTCCCAGAAAAATTAAAATTGTTTTTTTTTAACGCATACCCTTTAATTTTTTTTCTTTTATGTCAAAACAACTATAAAAAAAATTTCATGCAATTTAAATAACAGTAACCCGTGCCGACTTGGACCTAAACATCTCAATACTTGATTGTGTACTTTAGCGCGCATACCTGTTTTGATGTGCTTATAATTTCTAAATGTCTTGTCGGTTATACGAATTTTTCTTGAAAAATAAATATGTCCGTCGAACTAGGTAGTTCTAAACAAAAAATATACATAAAACGTAACCCAAAACTTCCTTCAAATGGACAACCTTTCGTATAGTATTGTTGTATAATATATTGTTTTTTAATATAATACATTTCATACGAAAACAAAGAACAATTGTTGTGCCAAAACTGAATAATTCTATAGACACGTTTGGAATGTTATTTTAGATTGAAAACTCAAGACAAAGTGCAAATTCTCTGCTGTGATACTATAACTGCTTCGAAAACACATCGTATGTGTGCGCGTTGAAAAAAATCAATATAGAAAAACTTGTTTTCGCTTGCAACCATCACATGTACGAGCTGGTGTAAAAAAGTCTTTTTGAAGTGAAAATAAAACAAGTGCCTATAATAAGCCCGGACATTCCACTTTTTCAAAAAATTAGAGATCATTGGCAAAAAGTTGATCTCCATAAAATAGAATGCTATAGAAAAAAGGTAGAATGGTGCCTGCTTCCAAAATTGATAAATTGAAAGAAGATTAAATAATAATAGAAATAATAATTAAAAAGGAGATATCAATGCTTAAAGCATTTCAGCTGTATCGTTCAGATACGGCTGAAAGATCGGTCTAATTAATGCAGGACTTTCATTGTTTAATTACAATTGAGGCAATATTTGTTATGTTGCGTACAAAAGCACAAGATGTTATATCCGGACTGTAAACAGCAAACATTGACAAGAAAATATACTTAGTAATAGTTGTTGTAATGAAAAATAATAATAAAATATGGACGGACTGAAATCTCAAGCTCTGAGATATCAAGACTTCGGTCTGAATTAAGGATTTTGATATAGTTTTCGGCAAAAAACTTTTATGAGGACTTTGCTTTTAGTTTTGGGCAGCGATGTATATCAAACATAAAACTCTTTGTTAAAGTATAAATATTTTTTTATTTCTGTTTAGAAATTTATTACAAAACTAACACGAAATATTAATAAGTGCCGGAAAATTATAACAGATCATAAATTAATATAAGTGAAAAGATGAAACACCCAGCAAACTACTCAAAAACCTCTCCATTTAGCGTTATTCATGGTTCTTTCAAAATTCAAAAAATATTCTAAAAATTAAAATAAAATAAAAAATTTCAACTTTTTTAAAGTTCTAAGAACATTCCAAAAATTATTACAAAATCAAAAATTTAAACTTTTTTCAGGAAATTCAAAAATTTTTAAAATATTCCAAAAATTATAACAAAATCCAAAATTTCCATGTCCAATTTCATGTTCGATAACATTTCATGTCAAACAAATAATTAATTTCATATTGTTCCAAAAAATTAAGTAAAATGAATATCATTCTTTTGACACACTTCACAACATTTTTTTGACAAACTTATAACGCAATAATCTAGATTTTGGTTTCACATACCAATACCGACCATCAAAATTTCTCCAAATTCAATGTTCCTATTAGCAATCACTTAAAATGAACGTTTTTAAGCAAAAAATAGGCATATTTCCTTGTTTTGACATACTTTACGATTTTTTTTGACACACATCCCGTACAGTTATCGAACACATCGTCATTTTGGCTATTACAATTGAGTAACCCTATTTTTAGAAACAAAAATTTTTGAGATCCCTTCCAGTGGTGTTCTAGATTTCGTCGGTTGTGACGGCAGACAGACATACAGTTTTTTTTAGGATCAGTAAGTCCTAAAACGTCGATAAATGGGGTAAGAATTTCATTTTTGGCTCGAGAATGTAATACTTAGGACTTTCAGACCGAAGTTATATCTTTTTCTAATTCATTGGCGTTTTATTTAATGAGAGTTAAATAATTTCTCAAATAATTGCACAGTAATCGCAGTAAAAGCTCGTATGTTAGGCTACAACTTCAAGTCGGCACGGGTTATCGTCATCCAATCGCAGTAAAACTTTTAATTTAAGTTTTTAAGGTTAATTGGAAAAAATTTAGCGGGTATGCGTATATATATATATA